>JAWNZC010000046.1:570000-573070 GCA_035771165.1 Paragorgia papillata
CTCAGGAGCAACTAACCACCATTTAGTGTTCTTCTTACTCGAGATATTCAACAATATTATACAGTATCAGTTTGATGGTATGACACGTACAGTATATGCTAAACAACTTATTACTTAGAGTGCGATCGTTTGGGACCATCGAGACTAGGGGCGCTTTCCAATTGACAAGGTTAGACCGGTCAGTCCGGCCAGAATGGACTTGCTTTTGATTAGGACCAAATTTTCCAGTCTGACCGTCCTAAGTCTCAAACGAATCGTGTTCCATTTAACCGGACTGACCGGTCTAACCGTGTAGATGGAAAGCCCCCTAGTTTAGAAGCTCTTCTTAATCTGAAATACTTGGAGCTCTCTAGATTAACCAGAATAACCTATCGTTTGGTAAACGAGATATCAAGCTATTTCAGAATATCTCGGAAATTAATCTTATTCCAGAAAAACCCAAACGAAACTCAAAGCAACCAAACAATTTCGAATCATTTTTTTGTTCTTTATTTGTTTTTAGGCAACGCACATCTTATTTACGCTATCATAAGAAAGAGGAATATGTTCCATCAAGTATGTCGTAGCAAGTCGTATAGCAAAATATTAATCTTGTGTGATGCATGATCAACGTGATCTAGGGTCTCTAACGTTTTGTTTTTGTTCATTTTTGTCCCAGCTTGCAAACATCTCAACGGACCCTAGCAGTGCCCGAAAGCCAAGACGAAGACGGAAGGGCTCTCAGTCATCTAGTGAGGAGTAAGTGAGAATACAATAACATACCACACCACACCATATAATACCATACCGTACTATACAATTACAACACTACACCATACCACAGCATTCCATACCACACTATACCACACCATACCGTACCATACCACACTATACCACACCATACCACATTATAACACACCATACCACAACATACCACATCATATCATACCACAACATTCATCATACCATACCACAACATATATCATACCACAACATACCATACCACACCATACCACAACATATACCATACCACACCATACCGTACTATACTATACCATACCACACTATACCACAACATACCACATTATACCACAACATACCACACCATACCACACTACTCCATACCACACCATACCGTACTATACTATACCATACCGTACTATACTATACCATACCATACTATGCCATACCATACCGTAAGAAACCGTTGTCTTATTTTACTTTTCAGGGAAGATAAACCAGTCCCTGACAAGTTACCAGAACTAGAAGCACAAGGTATTTTACTATCAGGAATAAAAAATTCTATATTTTGACAAAGCTACATGGTGTTATTAGAATTATCGTTTGTCACCCTTATGTACCTTCCTATTATTGTACCACGCGCATACACCGACACACCACACATACAGTAACAAAGACACACCACGGACACACCCTACACATAGACACACCACACACAGACACACCACATATAGACACACCACACACAGACACACCACACATAGACACACCACACACAGACACACCACACATAACAAATACACACCACAGACACACCACACATAACAAAGACACACCACAGACACACCACACATAGACACACCACACATAGACACACCACACATAGACACACCACACATAGACACACCACACATAGACACACCACACATAGACACACCACAGACACACCACACATAACAAAGACACACTACAGACACCCTACACATAGACACACCACACACAGACACACCACACACAGACACACCACACACAGACACACCACACACAGACACACCACACACAGACACACCACACACAGACACACCCTACACATAGACACACCACACACATAGACACACCACATAGACACACCCTAACATGGACACACCACACAGAGACACACCACATAGATACACCCTACACATAGACACACCACAGACACACCACATAGACACACCATACACATAGACACACCACAGACACCCTATACACGGACACATCCTACACACAGACACACCACATACACAGACACACCACATAGACACACCCTACACATAGACACACCACACACACACAGACACACCCTATACATGGACACACCCTACACATAGACACACCCTATACTCGGACACATCCTACACATAGACACACCACACACAAAGACACACCACATAGACACACAGACACACTTCATACAGACACACCACACACACAGACACATCCTATACACGAACACATCCTACACATAGACACACACACATCACACACTTTAACTGAAGCTTCTCTATTCAGTTGAAGAAGTGCGCCGTAGTGGTGTCGATGCAGACTCAAGTGACAGCGACGTTGGATCAACAGCTACCTCCAATCATCCCTCAGTCACCTCAAAAGGATCATCGTATCGCAAGAACCTGGGGCGATCTCAATCAGTATCAAGCACAGGATCATTTGTCGCTACCTCAGAATGGGTAAGCATTTGACTCTACCAAACACCACAGGTTTCCTTCCGGTACTCCGGTTTCCTCCTGTAGTAACACTGGGCTAATGAGGGATGGTGGGATAACAGTTTAGATATAGCTGATAGAGTTACCCAGTATAAATGAAGGTAAAGGTCTTTAATTAGAATACATGAAACGTGTATCTTTACAATCAAATTACTCCTAAGGATTTCAATGTGGCCGTGTTGAGGCATATCAAAGGCGCTTTAAACAGCCGCCATACGACATAGTTCAGACCACGGATCCCAGCTAAACCCTAGGTGTTGTTTTTACGGAGGGAGGAAAACCGGAGAACCCGGCGAAAACCCCTCGGAGCACAGGAGTTAGTTTAGTTTAGTTTTAGTTTACTTGCGCTATACATGAATACATTAGATGCCAGCTTTTTACTCTGTTCTTCAGTATTGTTGTGTAATGCAGTTTAGCTATAAAGTGCTTTATATTCGTTCACATGCAGAATGAATAGAGTTTAAGGGGCATTGTTATTTTTTATGTTCAGAGGGGGGTTATACTTAACACGATTCTTTGTGTTCTTAGTTTAGATTAACAATCGTGGAAGCAAAAGTTACCTTTACAGACGATTATGAGAATGCTTCAAG
>JAWNZC010000047.1:0-7500 GCA_035771165.1 Paragorgia papillata
GACTTATTTATTTTGGAAAGCCCGCGAGGCGCGGGCTAACCCCTGCAATTTGGTAGGATTGGTCGCGTTGACAGAACACCCAAAACTGATGGGCGTGGCCGCCAAAACCAATAAGAAACACAATATAATAGAACCCTGTCACCTACTGTGGGCGTCCCCAGCCCCCAAATCAAGGTGTCAATAAATATCCGATTTTCCCCCTAACCCTAACCCTAACCCTAACCCTAACCCTAACCCTAACCCTAACCCTAACCCTAACCCTAACCCTAACCCTAACCCTAACCCTAACCCTAACCCTAACCCTAACCCTAACCCTAACCCTAACCCTAACCCTAACCCTAACCCTAACCCTAACCCTAACCCTAACCCTAACCCTAACCCTAACCCTAACCCTAACCCTAACCCTAACCCTAACCCTAACCCTAACCCTAACCCTAACCCTAACCCTAACCCTAACCCTAACCCTAACCCTAACCCTAACCCTAACCCTAACCCTAACCCTAACCCTAACCCTAACCCTAACCCTAACCCTAACCCTAACCCTAACCCTAACCCTAACCCTAACCCTAACCCTAACCCTAACCCTAAAACCCTAACCCTAACCCTAACCCTAACCCTAACCCTAACCCTAACCCTAACCCTAACCCTAACCCTAACCCTAACCCTAACCCTAACCCTAACCCTAACCCTAACCCTAACCCTAACCCTAACCCTAACCCTAACCCTAACCCTAACCCTAACCCTAACCCTAACCCTAACCCTAACCCTAACCCTAACCCTAACCCTAACCCTAAACCCTAACCCTAACCCTAACCCTAACCCTAACCCTAACCCTAACCCTAACCCTAACCCTAACCCTAACCCTAACCCTAACCCTAACCCTAACCCTAACCCTAACCCTAACCCTAACCCTAACCCTAACCCTAACCCTAACCCTAACCCTAACCCTAACCCTAACCCTAACCCTAACCCTAACCCTAACCCTAACCCTAACCCTAACCCTAACCCTAACCCTAACCCTAACCCTAACCCTAACCCTAACCCTAACCCTAACCCTAACCCTAACCCTAACCCTAACCCTAACCCTAACCCTAACCCTAACCCTAACCCTAACCCTAACCCTAACCCTAACCCTAACCCTAACCCTAACCCTAACCCTAACCCTAACCCTAACCCTAACCCTAACCCTAACCCTAACCCTAACCCTAACCCTAACCCTAACCCTAACCCTAACCCTAACCCTAACCCTAACCCTAACCCTAACCCTAACCCTAACCCTAACCCTAACCCTAACCCTAACCCTAACCCTAACCCTAACCCTAACCCTAACCCTAACCCTAACCCTAACCCTAACCCTAACCCTAACCCTAACCCTAACCCTAACCCTAACCCTAACCCTAACCCTAACCCTAACCCTAACCCTAACCCTAACCCTAACCCTAACCCTAACCCTAACCCTAACCCTAACCCTAACCCTAACCCTAACCCTAACCCTAACCCTAACCCTAACCCTAACCCTAACCCTAACCCTAACCCTAACCCTAACCCTAACCCTAACCCTAACCCTAACCCTAACCCTAACCCTAACCCTAACCCTAACCCTAACCCTAACCCTAACCCTAACCCTAACCCTAACCCTAACCCTAACCCTAACCCTAACCCTAACCCTAACCCTAACCCTAACCCTAACCCTAACCCTAACCCTAACCCTAACCCTAACCCTAACCCTAACCCTAACCCTAACCCTAACCCTAACCCTAACCCTAACCCTAACCCTAACCCTAACCCTAACCCTAACCCTAACCCTAACCCTAACCCTAACCCTAACCCTAACCCTAACCCTAACCCTAACCCTAACCCTAACCCTAACCCTAACCCTAACCCTAACCCTAACCCTAACCCTAACCCTAACCCTAACCCTAACCCTAACCCTAACCCTAACCCTAACCCTAACCCTAACCCTAACCCTAACCCTAACCCTAACCCTAACCCTAACCCTAACCCTAACCCTAACCCTAACCCTAACCCTAACCCTAACCCTAACCCTAACCCTAACCCTAACCCTAACCCTAACCCTAACCCTAACCCTAACCCTAACCCTAACCCTAACCCTAACCCTAACCCTAACCCTAACCCTAACCCTAACCCTAACCCTAACCCTAACCCTAACCCTAACCCTAACCCTAACCCTAACCCTAACCCTAACCCTAACCCTAACCCTAACCCTAACCCTAACCCTAACCCTAACCCTAACCCTAACCCTAACCCTAACCCTAACCCTAACCCTAACCCTAACCCTAACCCTAACCCTAACCCTAACCCTAACCCTAACCCTAACCCTAACCCTAACCCTAACCCTAACCCTAACCCTAACCCTAACCCTAACCCTAACCCACCCTAACCCTAACCCTAACCCTAACCCTAACCCTAACCCTAACCCTAACCCTAACCCTAACCCTAACCCTAACCCTAACCCTAACCCTAACCCTAACCCTAACCCTAACCCTAACCCTAACCCTAACCCTAACCCTAACCCTAACCCTAACCCTAACCCTAACCCTAACCCTAACCCTAACCCTAACCCTAACCCTAACCCTAACCCTAACCCTAACCCTAACCCTAACCCTAACCCTAACCCTAACCCTAACCCTAACCCTAACCCTAACCCTAACCCTAACCCTAACCCTAACCCTAACCCTAACCCTAACCCTAACCCTAACCCTAACCCTAACCCTAACCCTAACCCTAACCCTAACCCTAACCCTAACCCTAACCCTAACCCTAACCCTAACCCTAACCCTAACCCTAACCCTAACCCTAACCCTAACCCTAACCCTAACCCTAACCCTAACCCTAACCCTAACCCTAACCCTAACCCTAACCCTAACCCTAACCCTAACCCTAACCCTAACCCTAACCCTAACCCTAACCCTAACCCTAACCCTAACCCTAACCCTAACCCTAACCCTAACCCTAACCCTAACCCTAACCCTAACCCTAACCCTAACCCTAACCCTAACCCTAACCCTAACCCTAACCCTAACCCTAACCCTAACCCTAACCCTAACCCTAACCCTAACCCTAACCCTAACCCTAACCCTAACCCTAACCCTAACCCTAACCCTAACCCTAACCCTAACCCTAACCCTAACCCTAACCCTAACCCTAACCCCTAACCCTAACCCTAACCCTAACCCTAACCCTAACCCTAACCCTAACCCTAACCCTAACCCTAACCCTAACCCTAACCCTAACCCTAACCCTAACCCTAACCCTAACCCTAACCCTAACCCTAACCCTAACCCTAACCCTAACCCTAACCCTAACCCTAACCCTAACCCTAACCCTAACCCTAACCCTAACCCTAACCCTAACCCTAACCCTAACCCTAACCCTAACCTAACCCTAACCCTAACCCTAACCCTAACCCTAACCCTAACCCTAACCCTAACCCTAACCCTAACCCTAACCCTAACCCTAACCCTAACCCTAACCCTAACCCTAACCCTAACCCTAACCCTAACCCTAACCCTAACCCTAACCCTAACCCTAACCCTAACCCTAACCCTAACCCTAACCCTAACCCTAACCCTAACCCTAACCCTAACCCTAACCCTAACCCTAACCCTAACCCTAACCCTAACCCTAACCCTAACCCTAACCCTAACCCTAACCCTAACCCTAACCCTAACCCTAACCCTAACCCTAACCCTAACCCTAACCCTAACCCTAACCCTAACCCTAACCCTAACCCTAACCCTAACCCTAACCCTAACCCTAACCCTAACCCTAACCCTAACCCTAACCCTAACCCTAACCCTAACCCTAACCCTAACCCTAACCCTAACCCTAACCCTAACCCTAACCCTAACCCTAACCCTAACCCTAACCCTAACCCTAACCCTAACCCTAACCCTAACCCTAACCCTAACCCTAACCCTAACCCTAACCCTAACCCTAACCCTAACCCTAACCCTAACCCTAACCCTAACCCTAACCCTAACCCTAACCCTAACCCTAACCCTAACCCTAACCCTAACCCTAACCCTAACCCTAACCCTAACCCTAACCCTAACCCTAACCCTAACCCTAACCCTAACCCTAACCCTAACCCTAACCCTAACCCTAACCCTAACCCTAACCCTAACCCTAACCCTAACCCTAACCCTAACCCTAACCCTAACCCTAACCCTAACCCTAACCCCTAACCCTAACCCTAACCCTAACCCTAACCCTAACCCTAACCCTAACCCTAACCCTAACCCTAACCCTAACCCTAACCCTAACCCTAACCCTAACCCTAACCCTAACCCTAACCCTAACCCTAACCCTAACCCTAACCCTAACCCTAACCCTAACCCTAACCCTAACCCTAACCCTAACCCTAACCCTAACCCTAACCCTAACCCTAACCCTAACCCTAACCCTAACCCTAACCCTAACCCTAACCCTAACCCTAACCCTAACCCTAACCCTAACCCTAACCCTAACCCTAACCCTAACCCTAACCCTAACCCTAACCCTAACCCTAACCCTAACCCTAACCCTAACCCTAACCCTAACCCTAACCCTAACCCTAACCCTAACCCTAACCCTAACCCTAACCCTAACCCTAACCCTAACCCTAACCCTAACCCTAACCCTAACCCTAACCCTAACCCTAACCCTAACCCTAACCCTAACCCTAACCCTAACCCTAACCCTAACCCTAACCCTAACCCTAACCCTAACCCTAACCCTAACCCTAACCCTAACCCTAACCCTAACCCTAACCCTAACCCTAACCCTAACCCTAACCCTAACCCTAACCCTAACCCTAACCCTAACCCTAACCCTAACCCTAACCCTAACCCTAACCCTAACCCTAACCCTAACCCTAACCCTAACCCTAACCCTAACCCTAACCCTAACCCTAACCCTAACCCTAACCCTAACCCTAACCCTAACCCTAACCCTAACCCTAACCCTAACCCTAACCCTAACCCTAACCCTAACCCTAACCCTAACCCTAACCCTAACCCTAACCCTAACCCTAACCCTAACCCTAACCCTAACCCTAACCCTAACCCTAACCCTAACCCTAACCCTAACCCTAACCCTAACCCTAACCCTAACCCTAACCCTAACCCTAACCCTAACCCTAACCCTAACCCTAACCCTAACCCTAACCCTAACCCTAACCCTAACCCTAACCCTAACCCTAACCCTAACCCTAACCCTAACCCTAACCCTAACCCTAACCCTAACCCTAACCCTAACCCTAACCCTAACCCTAACCCTAACCCTAACCCTAACCCTAACCCTAACCCTAACCCTAACCCTAACCCTAACCCTAACCCTAACCCTAACCCTAACCCTAACCCTAACCCTAACCCTAACCCTAACCCTAACCCTAACCCTAACCCTAACCCTAACCCTAACCCTAACCCTAACCCTAACCCTAACCCTAACCCTAACCCTAACCCTAACCCTAACCCTAACCCTAACCCTAACCCTAACCCTAACCCTAACCCTAACCCTAACCCTAACCCTAACCCTAACCCTAACCCTAACCCTAACCCTAACCCTAACCCTAACCCTAACCCTAACCCTAACCCTAACCCTAACCCTAACCCTAACCCTAACCCTAACCCTAACCCTAACCCTAACCCTAACCCTAACCCTAACCCTAACCCTAACCCTAACCCTAACCCTAACCCTAACCCTAACCCTAACCCTAACCCTAACCCTAACCCTAACCCTAACCCTAACCCTAACCCTAACCCTAACCCTAACCCTAACCCTAACCCTAACCCTAACCCTAACCCTAACCCTAACCCTAACCCTAACCCTAACCCTAACCCTAACCCTAACCCTAACCCTAACCCTAACCCTAACCCTAACCCTAACCCTAACCCTAACCCTAACCCTAACCCTAACCCTAACCCTAACCCTAACCCTAACCCTAACCCTAACCCTAACCCTAACCCTAACCCTAACCCTAACCCTAACCCTAACCCTAACCCTAACCCTAACCCTAACCCTAACCCTAACCCTAACCCTAACCCTAACCCTAACCCTAACCCTAACCCTAACCCTAACCCTAACCCTAACCCTAACCCTAACCCTAACCCTAACCCTAACCCTAACCCTAACCCTAACCCTAACCCTAACCCTAACCCTAACCCTAACCCTAACCCTAACCCTAACCCTAACCCTAACCCTAACCCTAACCCTAACCCTAAATAACCCTAACCCTAACCCTAACCCTAACCCTAACCCTAACCCTAACCCTAACCCTAACCCTAACCCTAACCCTAACCCTAACCCTAACCCTAACCCTAACCCTAACCCTAACCCTAACCCTAACCCTAACCCTAACCCTAACCCTAACCCTAACCCTAACCCTAACCCTAACCCTAACCCTAACCCTAACCCTAACCCTAACCCTAACCCTAACCCTAACCCTAACCCTAACCCTAACCCTAACCCTAACCCTAACCCTAACCCTAACCCTAACCCTAACCCTAACCCTAACCCTAACCCTAACCCTAACCCTAACCCTAACCCTAACCCTAACCCTAACCCTAACCCTAACCCTAACCCTAACCCTAACCCTAACCCTAACCCTAACCCTAACCCTAACCCTAACCCTAACCCTAACCCTAACCCTAACCCTAACCCTAACCCTAACCCTAACCCTAACCCTAACCCTAACCCTAACCCTAACCCTAACCCTAACCCTAACCCTAACCCTAACCCTAACCCTAACCCTAACCCTAACCCTAACCCTAACCCTAACCCTAACCCTAACCCTAACCCTAACCCTAACCCTAACCCTAACCCTAACCCTAACCCTAACCCTAACCCTAACCCTAACCCTAACCCTAACCCTAACCCTAACCCTAACCCTAACCCTAACCCTAACCCTAACCCTAACCCTAACCCTAACCCTAACCCTAACCCTAACCCTAACCCTAACCCTAACCCTAACCCTAACCCTAACCCTAACCCTAACCCTAACCCTAACCCTAACCCTAACCCTAACCCTAACCCTAACCCTAACCCTAACCCTAACCCTAACCCTAACCCTAACCCTAACCCTAACCCTAACCCTAACCCTAACCCTAACCCTAACCCTAACCCTAACCCTAACCCTAACCCTAACCCTAACCCTAACCCTAACCCTAACCCTAACCCTAACCCTAACCCTAACCCTAACCCTAACCCTAACCCTAACCCTAACCCTAACCCTAACCCTAACCCTAACCCTAACCCTAACCCTAACCCTAACCCTAACCCTAACCCTAACCCTAACCCTAACCCTAACCCTAACCCTAACCCTAACCCTAACCCTAACCCTAACCCTAACCCTAACCCTAACCCTAACCCTAACCCTAACCCTAACCCTAACCCTAACCCTAACCCTAACCCTAACCCTAACCCTAACCCTAACCCTAACCCTAACCCTAACCCTAACCCTAACCCTAACCCTAACCCTAACCCTAACCCTAACCCTAA
>JAWNZC010000047.1:20000-405000 GCA_035771165.1 Paragorgia papillata
GAATTTGAAGGTTTGGTCGCGTGACACCCAAAACTGTGGGCGTGGCAGCCCAAATAAGGTCATAAAATCGATTTGCGCCTCAGGCGTCGAGACTTATATATTTGGAAAGCCCGCGAGGCGCGCTACCCGAATTTGAAGGTTTGGTCGCGTGACACCCAAAACTGTGGGCGTGGCAGCCCAAATAAGGTCATAAAATCGATTTGCGCCTCAGGCGTCGAGACTTATATATTTGGAAAGCCCGCGAGGCGCGCTAACCGAATTTGAAGGTTTGGTCGCGTGACACCCAAAACTGTGGGCGTGGCAGCCCAAATAAGGTCATAAAATCGATTTGCGCCTCAGGCGTCGAGACTTATATATTTGGAAAGCCCGCGAGGCGCGCTACCCGAATTTGAAGGTTTGGTCGCGTGACACCCAAAACTGTGGGCGTGGCAGCCCAAATAAGGTCATAAAATCGATTTGCGCCTCAGGCGTCGAGACTTATATATTTGGAAAGCCCGCGAGGCGCGCTAACCGAATTTGAAGGTTTGGTCGCGTGACACCCAAAACTGTGGGCGTGGCAGCCCAAATAAGGTCATAAAATCGATTTGCGCCTCAGGCGTCGAGACTTATATATTTGGAAAGCCCGCGAGGCGCGCTACCCGAATTTGAAGTTTTGGTCGCGTGACACCCAAAACTGTGGGCGTGGCAGCCCAAATAAGGTCATAAAATCGATTTGCGCCTCAGGCGTCGAGACTTATATATTTGGAAAGCCCGCGAGGCGCGCTACCCGAATTTGAAGGTTTGGTCGCGTGACACCACAAACTGTGGGCGTGGCAGCCCAAATAAGGTCATAAAATCGATTTGCGCCTCAGGCGTCGAGACTTATATATTTGGAAAGCCCGCGAGGCGCGCTACCCGAATTTGAAGGTTTGGTCGCGTGACACCCAAAACTGTGGGCGTGGCAGCCCAAATAAGGTCATAAAATCGATTTGCGCCTCAGGCGTCGAGACTTATATATTTGGAAAGCCCGCGAGGCGCGCTACCCGAATTTGAAGGTTTGGTCGCGTGACACCCAAAACTGTGGGCGTGGCAGCCCAAATAAGGTCATAAAATCGATTTGCGCCTCAGGCGTCGAGACTTATATATTTGGAAAGCCCGCGAGGCGCGCTACCCCGAATTTGAAGGTTTGGTCGCGTGACACCCCAAAAACTGTGGGCGTGGCAGCCCAAATAAGGTCATAAAATCGATTTGCGCCTCAGGCGTCGAGACTTATATATTTGGAAAGCCCGCGAGGCGCGCTACCCGAATTTGAAGGTTTGGTCGCGTGACACCCAAAACTGTGGGCGTGGCAGCCCAAATAAGGTCATAAAATCGATTTGCGCCTCAGGCGTCGAGACTTATATATTTGGAAAGCCCGCGAGGCGCGCTACCCGAATTTGAAGGTTTGGTCGCGTGACACCCCAAAACTGTGGGCGTGGCAGCCCAAATAAGGTCATAAAATCGATTTGCGCCTCAGGCGTCGAGACTTATATATTTGGAAAGCCCGCGAGGCGCGCTACCCGAATTTGAAGGTTTGGTCGCGTGACACCCAAAACTGTGGGCGTGGCAGCCCAAATAAGGTCATAAAATCGATTTGCGCCTCAGGCGTCGAGACTTATATATTTGGAAAGCCCGCGAGGCGCGCTACCCGAATTTGAAGGTTTGGTCGCGTGACACCCAAAACTGTGGGCGTGGCAGCCCAAATAAGGTCATAAAATCGATTTGCGCCTCAGGCGTCGAGACTTATATATTTGGAAAGCCCGCGAGGCGCGCTACCCGAATTTGAAGGTTTGGTCGCGTGACACCCAAAACTGTGGGCGTGGCAGCCCAAATAAGGTCATAAAATCGATTTGCGCCTCAGGCGTCGAGACTTATATATTTGGAAAGCCCGCGAGGCGCGCTACCCGAATTTGAAGGTTTGGTCGCGTGACACCCAAAACTGTGGGCGTGGCAGCCCAAATAAGGTCATAAAATCGATTTGCGCCTCAGGCGTCGAGACTTATATATTTGGAAAGCCCGCGAGGCGCGCTACCCGAATTTGAAGGTTTGGTCGCGTGACACACCCAAAACTGTGGGCGTGGCAGCCCAAATAAGGTCATAAAATCGATTTGCGCCTCAGGCGTCGAGACTTATATATTTGGAAAGCCCGCGAGGCGCGCTACCCTACCCGAATTTGAAGGTTTGGTCCGCGTGACACCCAAAACTGTGGGCGTGGCAGCCCAAATAAGGTCATAAAATCGATTTGCGCCTCAGGCGTCGAGACTTATATATTTGGAAAGCCCGCGAGGCGCGCTACCCGAATTTGAAGGTTTGGTCGCGTGACACCCAAAACTGTGGGCGTGGCAGCCCAAATAAGGTCATAAAATCGATTTGCGCCTCAGGCGTCGAGACTTATATATTTGGAAAGCCCGCGAGGCGCGCTACCCGAATTTGAAGGTTTGGTCGCGTGACACCCAAAACTGTGGGCGTGGCAGCCCAAATAAGGTCATAAAATCGATTTGCGCCTCAGGCGTCGAGACTTATATATTTGGAAAGCCCGCGAGGCGCGCTAACCCGAATTTGAAGGTTTGGTCGCGTGACACCCAAAACTGTGGGCGTGGCAGCCCAAATAAGGTCATAAAATCGATTTGCGCCTCAGGCGTCGAGACTTATATATTTGGAAAGCCCGCGAGGCGCGCTACCCGAATTTGAAGGTTTGGTCGCGTGACACACCCAAAACTGTGGGCGTGGCAGCCCAAATAAGGTCATAAAATCGATTTGCGCCTCAGGCGTCGAGACTTATATATTTGGAAAGCCCGCGAGGCGCGCTACCCGAATTTGAAGGTTTGGTCGCGTGACACCCCAAAACTGTGGGCGTGGCAGCCCAAATAAGGTCATAAAATCGATTTGCGCCTCAGGCGTCGAGACTTATATATTTGGAAAGCCCGCGAGGCGCGCTACCGAATTTGAAGGTTTGGTCGCGTGACACCCAAAACTGTGGGCGTGGCAGCCCAAATAAGGTCATAAAATCGATTTGCGCCTCAGGCGTCGAGACTTATATATTTGGAAAGCCCGCGAGGCGCGCTACCCGAATTTGAAGGTTTGGTCGCGTGACACCCAAAACTGTGGGCGTGGCAGCCCAAATAAGGTCATAAAATCGATTTGCGCCTCAGGCGTCGAGACTTATATATTTGGAAAGCCCGCGAGGCGCGCTACCCGAATTTGAAGGTTTGGTCGCGTGACACCCAAAACTGTGGGCGTGGCAGCCCAAATAAGGTCATAAAATCGATTTGCGCCTCAGGCGTCGAGACTTATATATTTGGAAAGCCCGCGAGGCGCGCTACCCGAATTTGAAGGTTTGGTCGCGTGACACCCAAAACTGTGGGCGTGGCAGCCCAAATAAGGTCATAAAATCGATTTGCGCCTCAGGCGTCGAGACTTATATATTTGGAAAGCCCGCGAGGCGCGCTACCCGAATTTGAAGGTTTGGTCGCGTGACACCCAAAACTGTGGGCGTGGCAGCCCAAATAAGGTCATAAAATCGATTTGCGCCTCAGGCGTCGAGACTTATATATTTGGAAAGCCCGCGAGGCGCGCTACCCGAATTTGAAGGTTTGGTCGCGTGACACCCAAAACTGTGGGCGTGGCAGCCCAAATAAGGTCATAAAATCGATTTGCGCCTCAGGCGTCGAGACTTATATATTTGGAAAGCCCGCGAGGCGCGCTACCCCGAATTTGAAGGTTTGGTCGCGTGACACCCAAAACTGTGGGCGTGGCAGCCCAAATAAGGTCATAAAATCGATTTGCGCCTCAGGCGTCGAGACTTATATATTTGGAAAGCCCGCGAGGCGCGCTACCCGAATTTGAAGGTTTGGTCGCGTGACACCCAAAACTGTGGGCGTGGCAGCCCAAATAAGGTCATAAAATCGATTTGCGCCTCAGGCGTCGAGACTTATATATTTGGAAAGCCCGCGAGGCGCGCTACCCGAATTTGAAGGTTTGGTCGCGTGACACCCAAAACTGTGGGCGTGGCAGCCCAAATAAGGTCATAAAATCGATTTGCGCCTCAGGCGTCGAGACTTATATATTTGGAAAGCCCGCGAGGCGCGCTACCCGAATTTGAAGGTTTGGTCGCGTGACACCCAAAACTGTGGGCGTGGCAGCCCAAATAAGGTCATAAAATCGATTTGCGCCTCAGGCGTCGAGACTTATATATTTGGAAAGCCCGCGAGGCGCGCTAACTACCCGAATTTGAAGGTTTGGTCGCGTGACACCCAAAACTGTGGGCGTGGCAGCCCAAATAAGGTCATAAAATCGATTTGCGCCTCAGGCGTCGAGACTTATATATTTGGAAAGCCCGCGAGGCGCGCTACCCGAATTTGAAGGTTTGGTCGCGTGACACCCAAAACTGTGGGCGTGGCAGCCCAAATAAGGTCATAAAATCGATTTGCGCCTCAGGCGTCGAGACTTATATATTTGGAAAGCCCGCGAGGCGCGCTACCCGAATTTGAAGGTTTGGTCGCGTGACACCCAAAACTGTGGGCGTGGCAGCCCAAATAAGGTCATAAAATCGATTTTGCGCCTCAGGCGTCGAGACTTATATATTTGGAAAGCCCGCGAGGCGCGCTACCCGAATTTGAAGGTTTGGTCGCGTGACACCCCCAAAACTGTGGGCGTGGCAGCCCAAATAAGGTCATAAAAATCGATTTGCGCCTCAGGCGTCGAGACTTATATATTTGGAAAGCCCGCGAGGCGCGCTACCCGAATTTGAAGGTTTGGTCGCGTGACACCCAAAACTGTGGGCGTGGCAGCCCAAATAAGGTCATAAAATCGATTTGCGCCTCAGGCGTCGAGACTTATATATTTGGAAAGCCCGCGAGGCGCGCTACCCGAATTTGAAGGTTTGGTCGCGTGACACCCAAAAACTGTGGGCGTGGCAGCCCAAATAAGGTCATAAAATCGATTTGCGCCTCAGGCGTCGAGACTTATATATTTGGAAAGCCCGCGAGGCGCGCTACCCGAATTTGAAGGTTTGGTCGCGTGACACCCAAAACTGTGGGCGTGGCAGCCCAAATAAGGTCATAAAATCGATTTGCGCCTCAGGCGTCGAGACTTATATATTTGGAAAGCCCGCGAGGCGCGCTACCCGAATTTGAAGGTTTGGTCGCGTGACACCCAAAACTGTGGGCGTGGCAGCCCAAATAAAGTCATAAAATCGATTTGCGCCTCAGGCGTCGAGACTTATATATTTGGAAAGCCCGCGAGGCGCGCTACCCGAATTTGAAGGTTTGGTCGCGTGACACCCAAAACTGTGGGCGTGGCAGCCCAAATAAGGTCATAAAATCGATTTGCGCCTCAGGCGTCGAGACTTATATATTTGGAAAGCCCGCGAGGCGCGCTACCCCGAATTTGAAGGTTTTGGTCGCGTGACACCCAAAACTGTGGGCGTGGCAGCCCAAATAAGGTCATAAAATCGATTTGCGCCTCAGGCGTCGAGACTTATATATTTGGAAAGCCCGCGAGGCGCGCTACCCGAATTTGAAGGTTTGGTCGCGTGACACCCAAAACTGTGGGCGTGGCAGCCCAAATAAGGTCATAAAATCGATTTGCGCCTCAGGCGTCGAGACTTATATATTTGGAAAGCCCGCGAGGCGCGCTAACCCGAATTTGAAGGTTTGGTCGCGTGACACCCAAAACTGTGGGCGTGGCAGCCCAAATAAGGTCATAAAATCGATTTGCGCCTCAGGCGTCGAGACTTATATATTTGGAAAGCCCGCGAGGCGCGCTACCCGAATTTGAAGGTTTGGTCGCGTGACACCCAAAACTGTGGGCGTGGCAGCCCAAATAAGGTCATAAAATCGATTTGCGCCTCAGGCGTCGAGACTTATATATTTGGAAAGCCCGCGAGGCGCGCTACCCGAATTTGAAGGTTTGGTCGCGTGACACCCAAAACTGTGGGCGTGGCAGCCCAAATAAGGTCATAAAATCGATTTGCGCCTCAGGCGTCGAGACTTATATATTTGGAAAGCCCGCGAGGCGCGCTACCCGAATTTGAAGGTTTGGTCGCGTGACTCCCACCTGTGGGCGTGGCAGCCCAAATAAGGTCATAAAATCGATTTGCGCCTCAGGCGTCGAGACTTATATATTTGGAAAGCCCGCGAGGCGCGCTACCCGAATTTGAAGGTTTGGGTCCGCGTGACACCCAAAACTGTGGGCGTGGCAGCCCAAATAAGGTCATAAAATCGATTTGCGCCTCAGGCGTCGAGACTTATATATTTGGAAAGCCCGCGAGGCGCGCTACCCGAATTTGAAGGTTTGGTCGCGTGACACCCCAAAACTGTGGGCGTGGCAGCCCAAATAAGGTCATAAAATCGATTTGCGCCTCAGGCGTCGAGACTTATATATTTGGAAAGCCCGCGAGGCGCGCTACCCGAATTTGAAGGTTTGGTCGCGTGACACCCAAAACTGTGGGCGTGGCAGCCCAAATAAGGTCATAAAATCGATTTGCGCCTCAGGCGTCGAGACTTATATATTTGGAAAGCCCGCGAGGCGCGCTACCCGAATTTGAAGGTTTGGTCGCGTGACACCCCAAAACTGTGGGCGTGGCAGCCCAAATAAGGTCATAAAATCGATTTGCGCCTCAGGCGTCGAGACTTATATATTTGGAAAGCCCGCGAGGCGCGCTACCCGAATTTGAAGGTTTGGTCGCGTGACACCCAAAACTGTGGGCGTGGCAGCCCAAATAAGGTCATAAAATCGATTTGCGCCTCAGGCGTCGAGACTTATATAATTTGAAAGCCCGCGAGGCGCGCTACCCGAATTTGAAGGTTTGGTCGCGTGACACCCCAAAACTGTGGGCGTGGCAGCCCAAATAAGGTCATAAAATCGATTTGCGCCTCAGGCGTCGAGACTTATATATTTGGAAAGCCCGCGAGGCGCGCTACCCGAATTTGAAGGTTTGGTCGCGTGACACCCAAAACTGTGGGCGTGGCAGCCCAAATAAGGTCATAAAATCGATTTGCGCCTCAGGCGTCGAGACTTATATATTTGGAAAGCCCGCGAGGCGCGCTACCCGAATTTGAAGGTTTGGTCGCGTGACACCCAAAACTGTGGGCGTGGCAGCCCAAATAAGGTCATAAAATCGATTTGCGCCTCAGGCGTCGAGACTTATATATTTGGAAAGCCCGCGAGGCGCGCTACCCGAATTTGAAGGTTTGGTCGCGTGACACCCAAAACTGTGGGCGTGGCAGCCCAAATAAGGTCATAAAATCGATTTGCGCCTCAGGCGTCGAGACTTATATATTTGGAAAGCCCGCGAGGCGCGCTACCCGAATTTGAAGGTTTGGTCGCGTGACACCCAAAACTGTGGGCGTGGCAGCCCAAATAAGGTCATAAAATCGATTTGCGCCTCAGGCGTCGAGACTTATATATTTGGAAAGCCCGCGAGGCGCGCTAACCCGAATTTGAAGGTTTGGTCGCGTGACACCCAAAACTGTGGGCGTGGCAGCCCAAATAAGGTCATAAAATCGATTTGCGCCTCAGGCGTCGAGACTTATATATTTGGAAAGCCCGCGAGGCGCGCTACCCGAATTTGAAGGTTTGGTCGCGTGACACCCAAAACTGTGGGCGTGGCAGCCCAAATAAGGTCATAAAATCGATTTGCGCCTCAGGCGTCGAGACTTATATATTTGGAAAGCCCGCGAGGCGCGCTACCACGAATTTGAAGGTTTGGTCGCGTGACACCCAAAACTGTGGGCGTGGCAGCCCAAATAAGGTCATAAAATCGATTTGCGCCTCAGGCGTCGAGACTTATATATTTGGAAAGCCCGCGAGGCGCGCTACCCGAATTTGAAAGGTTTGGTCGCGTGACACCCAAAACTGTGGGCGTGGCAGCCCAAATAAGGTCATAAAAATCGATTTGCGCCTCAGGCGTCGAGACTTATATATTTGGAAAGCCCGCGAGGCGCGCTACCCGAATTTGAAGGTTTGGTCGCGTGACACCCAAAACTGTGGGCGTGGCAGCCCAAATAAGGTCATAAAATCGATTTGCGCCTCAGGCGTCGAGACTTATATATTTGGAAAGCCCGCGAGGCGCGCTACCCGAATTTGAAGGTTTGGTCGCGTGACACCCAAAACTGTGGGCGTGGCAGCCCAAATAAGGTCATAAAATCGATTTGCGCCTCAGGCGTCGAGACTTATATATTTGGAAAGCCCGCGAGGCGCGCTACCCGAATTTGAAGGTTTGGTCGCGTGACACCCAAAACTGTGGGCGTGGCAGCCCAAATAAGGTCATAAAATCGATTTGCGCCTCAGGCGTCGAGACTTATATATTTGGAAAGCCCGCGAGGCGCGCTAACCCCGAATTTGAAGGTTTGGTCGCGTGACACCCAAAACTGTGGGCGTGGCAGCCCAAATAAGGTCATAAAATCGATTTGCGCCTCAGGCGTCGAGACTTATATATTTGGAAAGCCCGCGAGGCGCGCTACCCGAATTTGAAGGTTTGGTCGCGTGACACCCAAAACTGTGGGCGTGGCAGCCCAAATAAGGTCATAAAATCGATTTGCGCCTCAGGCGTCGAGACTTATATATTTGGAAAGCCCGCGAGGCGCCGCTACCCGAATTTGAAGGTTTGGTCGCGTGACACCCAAAACTGTGGGCGTGGCAGCCCAAATAAGGTCATAAAATCGATTTGCGCCTCAGGCGTCGAGACTTATATATTTGGAAAGCCCGCGAGGCGCGCTACCCGAATTTGAAGGTTTGGTCGCGTGACACCCAAAACTGTGGGCGTGGCAGCCCAAATAAAGTCATAAAATCGATTTGCGCCTCAGGCGTCGAGACTTATATATTTGGAAAGCCCGCGAGGCGCGCTACCCCGAATTTGAAGGTTTGGTCGCGTGACACCCAAAACTGTGGGCGTGGCAGCCCAAATAAGGTCATAAAATCGATTTGCGCCTCAGGCGTCGAGACTTATATATTTGGAAAGCCCGCGAGGCGCGCTACCCGAATTTGAAGGTTTGGTCGCGTGACACCCAAAACTGTGGGCGTGGCAGCCCAAATAAGGTCATAAAATCGATTTGCGCCTCAGGCGTCGAGACTTATATATTTGGAAAGCCCGCGAGGCGCGCTACCCGAATTTGAAGGTTTGGTCGCGTGACACCCAAAACTGTGGGCGTGGCAGCCCAAATAAGGTCATAAAATCGATTTGCGCCTCAGGCGTCGAGACTTATATATTTGGAAAGCCCGCGAGGCGCGCTACCCGAATTTGAAGGTTTGGTCGCGTGACACCCAAAACTGTGGGCGTGGCAGCCCAAATAAAGTCATAAAATCGATTTGCGCCTCAGGCGTCGAGACTTATATATTTGGAAAGCCCGCGAGGCGCGCTACCCGAATTTGAAGGTTTGGTCGCGTGACACCCAAAACTGTGGGCGTGGCAGCCCAAATAAGGTCATAAAATCGATTTGCGCCTCAGGCGTCGAGACTTATATATTTGGAAAGCCCGCGAGGCGCGCTACCCGAATTTGAAGGTTTGGTCGCGTGACACCCAAAACTGTGGGCGTGGCAGCCCAAATAAGGTCATAAAATCGATTTGCGCCTCAGGCGTCGAGACTTATATATTTGGAAAGCCCGCGAGGCGCGCTAACCCGAATTTGAAGGTTTGGTCGCGTGACACCCAAAACTGTGGGCGTGGCAGCCCAAATAAGGTCATAAAATCGATTTGCGCCTCAGGCGTCGAGACTTATATATTTGGAAAGCCCGCGAGGCGCGCTACCCGAATTTGAAGGTTTGGTCGCGTGACACCCAAAACTGTGGGCGTGGCAGCCCAAATAAGGTCATAAAATCGATTTGCGCCTCAGGCGTCGAGACTTATATATTTGGAAAGCCCGCGAGGCGCGCTACCCGAATTTGAAGGTTTGGTCGCGTGACACCCAAAACTGTGGGCGTGGCAGCCCAAATAAGGTCATAAAATCGATTTGCGCCTCAGGCGTCGAGACTTATATATTTGGAAAGCCCGCGAGGCGCGCTACCCGAATTTGAAGGTTTGGTCGCGTGACACCCAAAACTGTGGGCGTGGCAGCCCAAATAAAGTCATAAAATCGATTTGCGCCTCAGGCGTCGAGACTTATATATTTGGAAAGCCCGCGAGGCGCGCTACCCGAATTTGAAGGTTTGGTCGCGTGACACCCAAAACTGTGGGCGTGGCAGCCCAAATAAGGTCATAAAATCGATTTGCGCCTCAGGCGTCGAGACTTATATATTTGGAAAGCCCGCGAGGCGCGCTACCCGAATTTGAAGGTTTGGTCGCGTGACACCCAAAACTGTGGGCGTGGCAGCCCAAATAAGGTCATAAAATCGATTTGCGCCTCAGGCGTCGAGACTTATATATTTGGAAAGCCCGCGAGGCGCGCTACCCGAATTTGAAGGTTTGGTCGCGTGACACCCAAAACTGTGGGCGTGGCAGCCCAAATAAGGTCATAAAATCGATTTGCGCCTCAGGCGTCGAGACTTATATATTTGGAAAGCCCGCGAGGCGCGCTACCCGAATTTGAAGGTTTGGTCGCGTGACACCCAAAACTGTGGGCGTGGCAGCCCAAATAAGGTCATAAAATCGATTTGCGCCTCAGGCGTCGAGACTTATATATTTGGAAAGCCCGCGAGGCGCGCTAACCCGAATTTGAAGGTTTGGTCGCGTGACACCCAAAACTGTGGGCGTGGCAGCCCAAATAAGGTCATAAAATCGATTTGCGCCTCAGGCGTCGAGACTTATATATTTGGAAAGCCCGCGAGGCGCGCTACCCGAATTTGAAGGTTTGGTCGCGTGACACCCAAAACTGTGGGCGTGGCAGCCCAAATAAGGTCATAAAATCGATTTGCGCCTCAGGCGTCGAGACTTATATATTTGGAAAGCCCGCGAGGCGCGCTACCCGAATTTGAAGGTTTGGTCGCGTGACACCCAAAACTGTGGGCGTGGCAGCCCAAATAAGGTCATAAAATCGATTTGCGCCTCAGGCGTCGAGACTTATATATTTGGAAAGCCCGCGAGGCGCCGCTACCCGAATTTGAAGGTTTGGTCGCGTGACACCCAAAACTGTGGGCGTGGCAGCCCAAATAAGGTCATAAAATCGATTTGCGCCTCAGGCGTCGAGACTTATATATTTGGAAAGCCCGCGAGGCGCGCTACCCGAATTTGAAGGTTTGGTCGCGTGACACCCAAAACTGTGGGCGTGGCAGCCCAAATAAGGTCATAAAATCGATTTGCGCCTCAGGCGTCGAGACTTATATATTTGGAAAGCCCGCGAGGCGCGCTACCCGAATTTGAAGGTTTGGTCGCGTGACACCCAAAACTGTGGGCGTGGCAGCCCAAATAAGGTCATAAAATCGATTTGCGCCTCAGGCGTCGAGACTTATATATTTGGAAAGCCCGCGAGGCGCGCTACCCGAATTTGAAGGTTTGGTCGCGTGACACCCAAAACTGTGGGCGTGGCAGCCCAAATAAGGTCATAAAATCGATTTGCGCCTCAGGCGTCGAGACTTATATATTTGGAAAGCCCGCGAGGCGCGCTACCCGAATTTGAAGGTTTGGTCGCGTGACACCCAAAACTGTGGGCGTGGCAGCCCAAATAAGGTCATAAAATCGATTTGCGCCTCAGGCGTCGAGACTTATATATTTGGAAAGCCCGCGAGGCGCGCTACCCGAATTTGAAGGTTTGGTCGCGTGACACCCAAAACTGTGGGCGTGGCAGCCCAAATAAGGTCATAAAATCGATTTGCGCCTCAGGCGTCGAGACTTATATATTTGGAAAGCCCGCGAGGCGCGCTACCCGAATTTGAAGGTTTGGTCGCGTGACACCCAAAACTGTGGGCGTGGCAGCCCAAATAAGGTCATAAAATCGATTTGCGCCTCAGGCGTCGAGACTTATATATTTGGAAAGCCCGCGAGGCGCGCTACCCGAATTTGAAGGTTTGGTCGCGTGACACCCAAAACTGTGGGCGTGGCAGCCCAAATAAGGTCATAAAATCGATTTGCGCCTCAGGCGTCGAGACTTATATATTTGGAAAGCCCGCGAGGCGCGCTACCCGAATTTGAAGGTTTGGTCGCGTGACACCCAAAACTGTGGGCGTGGCAGCCCAAATAAGGTCATAAAATCGATTTGCGCCTCAGGCGTCGAGACTTATATATTTGGAAAGCCCGCGAGGCGCGCTACCCGAATTTGAAGGTTTGGTCGCGTGACACCCAAAACTGTGGGCGTGGCAGCCCAAATAAGGTCATAAAATCGATTTGCGCCTCAGGCGTCGAGACTTATATATTTGGAAAGCCCGCGAGGCGCGCTACCCGAATTTGAAGGTTTGGTCGCGTGACACCCAAAACTGTGGGCGTGGCAGCCCAAATAAAGTCATAAAATCGATTTGCGCCTCAGGCGTCGAGACTTATATATTTGGAAAGCCCGCGAGGCGCGCTACCCGAATTTGAAGGTTTGGTCGCGTGACACCCAAAACTGTGGGCGTGGCAGCCCAAATAAGGTCATAAAATCGATTTGCGCCTCAGGCGTCGAGACTTATATATTTGGAAAGCCCGCGAGGCGCGCTACCCGAATTTGAAGGTTTGGTCGCGTGACACCCAAAACTGTGGGCGTGGCAGCCCAAATAAGGTCATAAAATCGATTTGCGCCTCAGGCGTCGAGACTTATATATTTGGAAAGCCCGCGAGGCGCGCTACCCGAATTTGAAGGTTTGGTCGCGTGACACCCAAAACTGTGGGCGTGGCAGCCCAAATAAGGTCATAAAATCGATTTGCGCCTCAGGCGTCGAGACTTATATATTTGGAAAGCCCGCGAGGCGCGCTACCCGAATTTGAAGGTTTGGTCGCGTGACACCCAAAACTGTGGGCGTGGCAGCCCAAATAAGGTCATAAAATCGATTTGCGCCTCAGGCGTCGAGACTTATATATTTGGAAAGCCCGCGAGGCGCGCGCTACCCGAATTTGAAGGTTTGGTCGCGTGACACCCAAAACTGTGGGCGTGGCAGCCCAAATAAGGTCATAAAATCGATTTGCGCCTCAGGCGTCGAGACTTATATATTTGGAAAGCCCGCGAGGCGCGCTACCCGAATTTGAAGGTTTGGTCGCGTGACACCCAAAACTGTGGGCGTGGCAGCCCAAATAAGGTCATAAAATCGATTTGCGCCTCAGGCGTCGAGACTTATATATTTGGAAAGCCCGCGAGGCGCGCTACCCGAATTTGAAGGTTTGGTCGCGTGACACCCAAAACTGTGGGCGTGGCAGCCCAAATAAGGTCATAAAATCGATTTGCGCCTCAGGCGTCGAGACTTATATATTTGGAAAGCCCGCGAGGCGCGCTACCCGAATTTGAAGGTTTGGTCGCGTGACACCCAAAACTGTGGGCGTGGCAGCCCAAATAAGGTCATAAAATCGATTTGCGCCTCAGGCGTCGAGACTTATATATTTGGAAAGCCCGCGAGGCGCGCTACCCGAATTTGAAGGTTTGGTCGCGTGACACCCAAAACTGTGGGCGTGGCAGCCCAAATAAGGTCATAAAATCGATTTGCGCCTCAGGCGTCGAGACTTATATATTTGGAAAGCCCGCGAGGCGCGCTACCCGAATTTGAAGGTTTGGTCGCGTGACACCCAAAACTGTGGGCGTGGCAGCCCAAATAAGGTCATAAAATCGATTTGCGCCTCAGGCGTCGAGACTTATATATTTGGAAAGCCCGCGAGGCGCGCTACCCGAATTTGAAGGTTTGGTCGCGTGACACCCAAAACTGTGGGCGTGGCAGCCCAAATAAGGTCATAAAATCGATTTGCGCCTCAGGCGTCGAGACTTATATATTTGGAAAGCCCGCGAGGCGCGCTACCCGAATTTGAAGGTTTGGTCGCGTGACACCCAAAACTGTGGGCGTGGCAGCCCAAATAAGGTCATAAAATCGATTTGCGCCTCAGGCGTCGAGACTTATATATTTGGAAAGCCCGCGAGGCGCGCTACCCGAATTTGAAGGTTTGGTCGCGTGACACCCAAAACTGTGGGCGTGGCAGCCCAAATAAGGTCATAAAATCGATTTGCGCCTCAGGCGTCGACGAGACTTATATATTTGGAAAGCCCGCGAGGCGCGCTACCCGAATTTGAAGGTTTGGTCGCGTGACACCCAAAACTGTGGGCGTGGCAGCCCAAATAAGGTCATAAAATCGATTTGCGCCTCAGGCGTCGAGACTTATATATTTTGAAAGCCCGCGAGGCGGGCTGACCGAATTTGAAGGTTTGGTCGCGTGACACCCAAAACTGTGGGCGTGGCAGCCCAAATAAGGTCATAAAATCGATTTGCGCCTCAGGCGTCGAGACTTATATATTTGGAAAGCCCGCGAGGCGCGCTACCCGAATTTGAAGGTTTGGTCGCGTGACACCCAAAACTGTGGGCGTGGCAGCCCAAATAAGGTCATAAAATCGATTTGCGCCTCAGGCGTCGAGACTTATATATTTGGAAAGCCCGCGAGGCGCGCTACCCGAATTTGAAGGTTTGGTCGCGTGACACCCAAAACTGTGGGCGTGGCAGCCCAAATAAGGTCATAAAATCGATTTGCGCCTCAGGCGTCGAGACTTATATATTTGGAAAGCCCGCGAGGCGCGCTACCCGAATTTGAAGGTTTGGTCGCGTGACACCCAAAACTGTGGGCGTGGCAGCCCAAATAAGGTCATAAAATCGATTTGCGCCTCAGGCGTCGAGACTTATATATTTGGAAAGCCCGCGAGGCGCGCTACCCGAATTTGAAGGTTTGGTCGCGTGACACCCAAAACTGTGGGCGTGGCAGCCCAAATAAGGTCATAAAATCGATTTGCGCCTCAGGCGTCGAGACTTATATATTTGGAAAGCCCGCGAGGCGCGCTACCCGAATTTGAAGGTTTGGTCGCGTGACACCCAAAACTGTGGGCGTGGCAGCCCAAATAAGGTCATAAAATCGATTTGCGCCTCAGGCGTCGAGACTTATATATTTGGAAAGCCCGCGAGGCGCGCTACCCGAATTTGAAGGTTTGGTCGCGTGACACCCAAAACTGTGGGCGTGGCAGCCCAAATAAGGTCATAAAATCGATTTGCGCCTCAGGCGTCGAGACTTATATATTTGGAAAGCCCGCGAGGCGCGCTACCCGAATTTGAAGGTTTGGTCGCGTGACACCCAAAACTGTGGGCGTGGCAGCCCAAATAAGGTCATAAAATCGATTTGCGCCTCAGGCGTCGAGACTTATATATTTGGAAAGCCCGCGAGGCGCGCTACCCGAATTTGAAGGTTTGGTCGCGTGACACCCAAAACTGTGGGCGTGGCAGCCCAAATAAGGTCATAAAATCGATTTGCGCCTCAGGCGTCGAGACTTATATATTTGGAAAGCCCGCGAGGCGCGCTACCCGAATTTGAAGGTTTGGTCGCGTGACACCCAAAACTGTGGGCGTGGCAGCCCAAATAAGGTCATAAAATCGATTTGCGCCTCAGGCGTCGAGACTTATATATTTGGAAAGCCCGCGAGGCGCGCTACCCGAATTTGAAGGTTTGGTCGCGTGACACCCAAAACTGTGGGCGTGGGCAGCCCAAATAAGGTCATAAAATCGATTTGCGCCTCAGGCGTCGAGACTTATATATATTTGGAAAGCCCGCGAGGCGCGCTACCCGAATTTGAAGGTTTGGTCGCGTGACACCCAAAACTGTGGGCGTGGCAGCCCAAATAAGGTCATAAAATCGATTTGCGCCTCAGGCGTCGAGACTTATATATTTGGAAAGCCCGCGAGGCGCGCTACCCGAATTTGAAGGTTTGGTCGCGTGACACCCAAAACTGTGGGCGTGGCAGCCCAAATAAGGTCATAAAATCGATTTGCGCCTCAGGCGTCGAGACTTATATATTTGGAAAGCCCGCGAGGCGCGCTACCCGAATTTGAAGGTTTGGTCGCGTGACACCCCAAAACTGTGGGCGTGGCAGCCCAAATAAGGTCATAAAATCGATTTGCGCCTCAGGCGTCGAGACTTATATATTTGGAAAGCCCGCGAGGCGCGCTAAACCCGAATTTGAAGGTTTTGGTCGCGTGACACCCAAAACTGTTGGGCGTGGCAGCCCAAATAAGGTCATAAAATCGATTTGCGCCTCAGGCGTCGAGACTTATATATTTGGAAAGCCCGCGAGGCGCGCTACCCGAATTTGAAGGTTTGGTCGCGTGACACCCAAAACTGTGGGCGTGGCAGCCCAAATAAGGTCATAAAATCGATTTGCGCCTCAGGCGTCGAGACTTATATATTTGGAAAGCCCGCGAGGCGCGCTACCCGAATTTGAAGGTTTGGTCGCGTGACACCCAAAACTGTGGGCGTGGCAGCCCAAATAAAGGTCATAAAATCGATTTGCGCCTCAGGCGTCGAGACTTATATATTTGGAAAGCCCGCGAGGCGCGCTTACCCGAATTTGAAGGTTTGGTCGCGTGACACCCAAAACTGTGGGCGTGGCAGCCCAAATAAGGTCATAAAATCGATTTGCGCCTCAGGCGTCGAGACTTATATATTTGGAAAGCCCGCGAGGCGCGCTACCCCGAATTTGAAGGTTTGGTCGCGTGACACCCAAAACTGTGGGCGTGGCAGCCCAAATAAGGTCATAAAATCGATTTGCGCCTCAGGCGTCGAGACTTATATATTTGGAAAGCCCGCGAGGCGCGCTACCCGAATTTGAAGGTTTGGTCGCGTGACACCCAAAACTGTGGGCGTGGCAGCCCAAATAAGGTCATAAAATCGATTTGCGCCTCAGGCGTCGAGACTTATATATTTGGAAAGCCCGCGAGGCGCGCTACCCGAATTTGAAGGTTTGGTCGCGTGACACCCAAAACTGTGGGCGTGGCAGCCCAAATAAGGTCATAAAATCGATTTGCGCCTCAGGCGTCGAGACTTATATATTTGGAAAGCCCGCGAGGCGCGCTACCCGAATTTGAAGGTTTGGTCGCGTGACACCCAAAACTGTGGGCGTGGCAGCCCAAATAAGGTCATAAAATCGATTTGCGCCTCAGGCGTCGAGACTTATATATTTGGAAAGCCCGCGAGGCGCGCTACCCGAATTTGAAGGTTTGGTCGCGTGACACCCAAAAACTGTGGGCGTGGCAGCCCAAATAAGGTCATAAAATCGATTTGCGCCTCAGGCGTCGAGACTTATATATTTGGAAAGCCCGCGAGGCGCGCTACCCGAATTTGAAGGTTTGGTCGCGTGACACCCAAAACTGTGGGCGTGGCAGCCCAAATAAGGTCATAAAATCGATTTGCGCCTCAGGCGTCGAGACTTATATATTTGGAAAGCCCGCGAGGCGCGCTACCCGAATTTGAAGGTTTGGTCGCGTGACACCCAAAACTGTGGGCGTGGCAGCCCAAATAAGGTCATAAAATCGATTTGCGCCTCAGGCGTCGAGACTTATATATTTGGAAAGCCCGCGAGGCGCGCTACCCGAATTTGAAGGTTTGGTCGCGTGACACCCAAAACTGTGGGCGTGGCAGCCCAAATAAGGTCATAAAATCGATTTGCGCCTCAGGCGTCGAGACTTATATATTTGGAAAGCCCGCGAGGCGCGCTACCCGAATTTGAAGGTTTGGTCGCGTGACACCCAAAACTGTGGGCGTGGCAGCCCAAATAAGGTCATAAAATCGATTTGCGCCTCAGGCGTCGAGACTTATATATTTGGAAAGCCCGCGAGGCGCGCTACCCGAATTTGAAGGTTTGGTCGCGTGACACCCAAAACTGTGGGCGTGGCAGCCCAAATAAGGTCATAAAATCGATTTGCGCCTCAGGCGTCGAGACTTATATATTTGGAAAGCCCGCGAGGCGCGCTACCCGAATTTGAAGGTTTGGTCGCGTGACACCCAAAACTGTGGGCGTGGCAGCCCAAATAAGGTCATAAAATCGATTTGCGCCTCAGGCGTCGAGACTTATATATTTGGAAAGCCCGCGAGGCGCGCTACCCGAATTTGAAGGTTTGGTCGCGCGTGACACCCAAAACTGTGGGCGTGGCAGCCCAAATAAGGTCATAAAATCGATTTGCGCCTCAGGCGTCGAGACTTATATATTTGGAAAGCCCGCGAGGCGCGCTACCCGAATTTGAAGGTTTGGTCGCGTGACACCCAAAACTGTGGGCGTGGCAGCCCAAATAAGTCATAAAATCGATTTGCGCCTCAGCGTGACACCCAAAACTGTGGGCGTGGCAGCCCAAATAAGGTCATAAAATCGATTTGCGCCTCAGGCGTCGAGACTTATATATTTGGAAAGCCCGCGAGGCGCGCTACCCGAATTTGAAGGTTTGGTCGCGTGACACCCAAAACTGTGGGCGTGGCAGCCCAAATAAGGTCATAAAATCGATTTGCGCCTCAGGCGTCGAGACTTATATATTTGGAAAGCCCGCGAGGCGCGCTACCCGAATTTGAAGGTTTGGTCGCGTGACACCCAAAACTGTGGGCGTGGCAGCCCAAATAAGGTCATAAAATCGATTTGCGCCTCAGGCGTCGAGACTTATATATTTGGAAAGCCCGCGAGGCGCGCTACCCGAATTTGAAGGGTTTGGTCGCGTGACACCCAAAACTGTGGGCGTGGCAGCCCAAATAAGGTCATAAAATCGATTTGCGCCTCAGGCGTCGAGACTTATATATTTGGAAAGCCCGCGAGGCGCGCTACCCGAATTTGAAGGTTTGGTCGCGTGACACCCAAAACTGTGGGCGTGGCAGCCCAAATAAAGGTCATAAAATCGATTTGCGCCTCAGGCGTTCGAGACTTATATATTTGGAAAGCCCGCGAGGCGCGCTACCCGAATTTGAAGGTTTGGTTCGCGTGACACCCAAAACTGTGGGCGTGGCAGCCCAAATAAGGTCATAAAATCGATTTGCGCCTCAGGCGTCGAGACTTATATATTTGGAAAGCCCGCGAGGCGCGCTACCCGAATTTGAAGGTTTGGTCGCGTGACACCCAAAACTGTGGGCGTGGCAGCCCAAATAAGGTCATAAAATCGATTTGCGCCTCAGGCGTCGAGACTTATATATTTGGAAAGCCCGCGAGGCGCGCTACCCGAATTTGAAGGTTTGGTCGCGTGACACCCAAAACTGTGGGCGTGGCAGCCCAAATAAGGTCATAAAATCGATTTGCGCCTCAGGCGTCGAGACTTATATATTTGGAAAGCCCGCGAGGCGCGCTACCCCGAATTTGAAGGTTTGGTCGCGTGACACCCAAAACTGTGGGCGTGGCAGCCCAAATAAAGTCATAAAATCGATTTGCGCCTCAGGCGTCGAGACTTATATATTTGGAAAGCCCGCGAGGCGCGCTACCCGAATTTGAAGGTTTGGTCGCGTGACACCCAAAACTGTGGGCGTGGCAGCCCAAATAAGGTCATAAAATCGATTTGAGAGACATACTTCGAGACTTATATATTTGGAAAGCCCGCGAGGCGCGCTACCCGAATTTGAAGGTTTGGTCGCGTGACACCCAAAACTGTGGGCGTGGCAGCCCAAATAAGGTCATAAAATCGATTTGCGCCTCAGGCGTCGAGACTTATATATTTGGAAAGCCCGCGAGGCGCGCTACCCGAATTTGAAGGTTTGGTCGCGTGACACCCAAAAACTGTGGGCGTGGCAGCCCAAATAAGGTCATAAAATCGATTTGCGCCTCAGGCGTCGAGACTTATATATTTGGAAAGCCCGCGAGGCGCGCTACCCGAATTTGAAGGTTTGGTCGCGTGACACCCAAAACTGTGGGCGTGGCAGCCCAAATAAGGTCATAAAATCGATTTGCGCCTCAGGCGTCGAGACTTATATATTTGGAAAGCCCGCGAGGCGCGCTACCCGAATTTGAAGGTTTGGTCGCGTGACACCCAAAACTGTGGGCGTGGCAGCCCAAATAAGGTCATAAAATCGATTTGCGCCTCAGGCGTCGAGACTTATATATTTGGAAAGCCCGCGAGGCGCGCTACCCGAATTTGAAGGTTTGGTCGCGTGACACCCAAAACTGTGGGCGTGGCAGCCCAAATAAGGTCATAAAATCGATTTGCGCCTCAGGCGTCGAGACTTATATATTTGGAAAGCCCGCGAGGCGCGCTACCCGAATTTGAAGGTTTGGTCGCGTGACACCCAAAACTGTGGGCGTGGCAGCCCAAATAAGGTCATAAAATCGATTTGCGCCTCAGGCGTCGAGACTTATATATTTGGAAAGCCCGCGAGGCGCGCTACCCGAATTTGAAGGTTTGGTCGCGTGACACCCAAAACTGTGGGCGTGGCAGCCCAAATAAGGTCATAAAATCGATTTGCGCCTCAGGCGTCGAGACTTATATATTTGGAAAGCCCGCGAGGCGCGCTACCCGAATTTGAAGGTTTGGTCGCGTGACACCCAAAACTGTGGGCGTGGCAGCCCAAATAAGGTCATAAAATCGATTTGCGCCTCAGGCGTCGAGACTTATATATTTGGAAAGCCCGCGAGGCGCGCTACCCGAATTTGAAGGTTTGGTCGCGTGACACCCAAAACTGTGGGCGTGGCAGCCCAAATAAGGTCATAAAATCGATTTGCGCCTCAGGCGTCGAGACTTATATATTTGGAAAGCCCGCGAGGCGCGCTACCCGAATTTGAAGGTTTGGTCGCGTGACACCCAAAACTGTGGGCGTGGCAGCCCAAATAAGGTCATAAAATCGATTTGCGCCTCAGGCGTCGAGACTTATATATTTGGAAAGCCCGCGAGGCGCGCTACCCGAATTTGAAGGTTTGGTCGCGTGACACCCAAAACTGTGGGCGTGGCAGCCCAAATAAGGTCATAAAATCGATTTGCGCCTCAGGCGTCGAGACTTATATATTTGGAAAGCCCGCGAGGCGCGCTACCCGAATTTGAAGGTTTGGTCGCGTGACACCCAAAACTGTGGGCGTGGCAGCCCAAATAAGGTCATAAAATCGATTTGCGCCTCAGGCGTCGAGACTTATATATTTGGAAAGCCCGCGAGGCGCGCTACCCGAATTTGAAGGTTTGGTCGCGTGACACCCAAAACTGTGGGCGTGGCAGCCCAAATAAGGTCATAAAATCGATTTGCGCCTCAGGCGTCGAGACTTATATATTTGGAAAGCCCGCGAGGCGCGCTACCCGAATTTGAAGGTTTGGTCGCGTGACACCCAAAACTGTGGGCGTGGCAGCCCAAATAAGGTCATAAAATCGATTTGCGCCTCAGGCGTCGAGACTTATATATTTGGAAAGCCCGCGAGGCGCGCTACCCGAATTTGAAGGTTTGGTCGCGTGACACCCAAAACTGTGGGCGTGGCAGCCCAAATAAGGTCATAAAATCGATTTGCGCCTCAGGCGTCGAGACTTATATATTTGGAAAGCCCGCGAGGCGCGCTACCCGAATTTGAAGGTTTGGTCGCGTGACACCCAAAACTGTGGGCGTGGCAGCCCAAATAAGGTCATAAAATCGATTTGCGCCTCAGGCGTCGAGACTTATATATTTGGAAAGCCCGCGAGGCGCGCTACCCGAATTTGAAGGTTTGGTCGCGTGACACCCAAAACTGTGGGCGTGGCAGCCCAAATAAGGTCATAAAATCGATTTGCGCCTCAGGCGTCGAGACTTATATATTTGGAAAGCCCGCGAGGCGCGCTACCCGAATTTGAAGGTTTGGTCGCGTGACACCCAAAACTGTGGGCGTGGCAGCCCAAATAAGGTCATAAAATCGATTTGCGCCTCAGGCGTCGAGACTTATATATTTGGAAAGCCCGCGAGGCGCGCTACCCGAATTTGAAGGTTTGGTCGCGTGACACCCAAAACTGTGGGCGTGGCAGCCCAAATAAGGTCATAAAATCGATTTGCGCCTCAGGCGTCGAGACTTATATATTTGGAAAGCCCGCGAGGCGCGCTACCCGAATTTGAAGGTTTGGTCGCGTGACACCCAAAACTGTGGGCGTGGCAGCCCAAATAAGGTCATAAAATCGATTTGCGCCTCAGGCGTCGAGACTTATATATTTGGAAAGCCCGCGAGGCGCGCTACCCGAATTTGAAGGTTTGGTCGCGTGACACCCAAAACTGTGGGCGTGGCAGCCCAAATAAGGTCATAAAATCGATTTGCGCCTCAGGCGTCGAGACTTATATATTTGGAAAGCCCGCGAGGCGCGCTACCCGAATTTGAAGGTTTGGTCGCGTGACACCCAAAACTGTGGGCGTGGCAGCCCAAATAAGGTCATAAAATCGATTTGCGCCTCAGGCGTCGAGACTTATATATTTGGAAAGCCCGCGAGGCGCGCTACCCGAATTTGAAGGTTTGGTCGCGTGACACCCAAAACTGTGGGCGTGGCAGCCCAAATAAGGTCATAAAATCGATTTGCGCCTCAGGCGTCGAGACTTATATATTTGGAAAGCCCGCGAGGCGCGCTACCCGAATTTGAAGGTTTGGTCGCGTGACACCCAAAACTGTGGGCGTGGCAGCCCAAATAAAGTCATAAAATCGATTTGCGCCTCAGGCGTCGAGACTTATATATTTGGAAAGCCCGCGAGGCGCGCTACCCGAATTTGAAGGTTTGGTCGCGTGACACCCAAAACTGTGGGCGTGGCAGCCCAAATAAAGTCATAAAATCGATTTGCGCCTCAGGCGTCGAGACTTATATATTTGGAAAGCCCGCGAGGCGCGCTACCCGAATTTGAAGGTTTGGTCGCGTGACACCCAAAACTGTGGGCGTGGCAGCCCAAATAAGGTCATAAAATCGATTTGCGCCTCAGGCGTCGAGACTTATATATTTGGAAAGCCCGCGAGGCGCGCTACCCGAATTTGAAGGTTTGGTCGCGTGACACCCAAAACTGTGGGCGTGGCAGCCCAAATAAGGTCATAAAATCGATTTGCGCCTCAGGCGTCGAGACTTATATATTTGGAAAGCCCGCGAGGCGCGCTACCCGAATTTGAAGGTTTGGTCGCGTGACACCCAAAACTGTGGGCGTGGCAGCCCAAATAAGGTCATAAAATCGATTTGCGCCTCAGGCGTCGAGACTTATATATTTGGAAAGCCCGCGAGGCGCGCTACCCGAATTTGAAGGTTTGGTCGCGTGACACCCAAAACTGTGGGCGTGGCAGCCCAAATAAGGTCATAAAATCGATTTGCGCCTCAGGCGTCGAGACTTATATATTTGGAAAGCCCGCGAGGCGCGCTACCCGAATTTGAAGGTTTGGTCGCGTGACACCCAAAACTGTGGGCGTGGCAGCCCAAATAAGGTCATAAAATCGATTTGCGCCTCAGGCGTCGAGACTTATATATTTGGAAAGCCCGCGAGGCGCGCTACCCGAATTTGAAGGTTTGGTCGCGTGACACCCAAAACTGTGGGCGTGGCAGCCCAAATAAGGTCATAAAATCGATTTGCGCCTCAGGCGTCGAGACTTATATATTTGGAAAGCCCGCGAGGCGCGCTACCCGAATTTGAAGGTTTGGTCGCGTGACACCCAAAACTGTGGGCGTGGCAGCCCAAATAAGGTCATAAAATCGATTTGCGCCTCAGGCGTCGAGACTTATATATTTGGAAAGCCCGCGAGGCGCGCTACCCGAATTTGAAGGTTTGGTCGCGTGACACCCAAAACTGTGGGCGTGGCAGCCCAAATAAGGTCATAAAATCGATTTGCGCCTCAGGCGTCGAGACTTATATATTTGGAAAGCCCGCGAGGCGCGCTACCCGAATTTGAAGGTTTGGTCGCGTGACACCCAAAACTGTGGGCGTGGCAGCCCAAATAAGGTCATAAAATCGATTTGCGCCTCAGGCGTCGAGACTTATATATTTGGAAAGCCCGCGAGGCGCGCTACCCGAATTTGAAGGTTTGGTCGCGTGACACCCAAAACTGTGGGCGTGGCAGCCCAAATAAGGTCATAAAATCGATTTGCGCCTCAGGCGTCGAGACTTATATATTTGGAAAGCCCGCGAGGCGCGCTACCCGAATTTGAAGGTTTGGTCGCGTGACACCCAAAACTGTGGGCGTGGCAGCCCAAATAAGGTCATAAAATCGATTTGCGCCTCAGGCGTCGAGACTTATATATTTGGAAAGCCCGCGAGGCGCGCTACCCGAATTTGAAGGTTTGGTCGCGTGACACCCAAAACTGTGGGCGTGGCAGCCCAAATAAGGTCATAAAATCGATTTGCGCCTCAGGCGTCGAGACTTATATATTTGGAAAGCCCGCGAGGCGCGCTACCCGAATTTGAAGGTTTGGTCGCGTGACACCCAAAACTGTGGGCGTGGCAGCCCAAATAAGGTCATAAAATCGATTTGCGCCTCAGGCGTCGAGACTTATATATTTGGAAAGCCCGCGAGGCGCGCTACCCGAATTTGAAGGTTTGGTCGCGTGACACCCAAAACTGTGGGCGTGGCAGCCCAAATAAGGTCATAAAATCGATTTGCGCCTCAGGCGTCGAGACTTATATATTTGGAAAGCCCGCGAGGCGCGCTACCCGAATTTGAAGGTTTGGTCGCGTGACACCCAAAACTGTGGGCGTGGCAGCCCAAATAAGGTCATAAAATCGATTTGCGCCTCAGGCGTCGAGACTTATATATTGGAAAGCCCGCGAGGCGCGCTACCCGAATTTGAAGGTTTGGTCGCGTGACACCCAAAACTGTGGGCGTGGCAGCCCAAATAAGGTCATAAAATCGATTTGCGCCTCAGGCGTCGAGACTTATATATTTGGAAAGCCCGCGAGGCGCGCTACCCGAATTTGAAGGTTTGGTCGCGTGACACCCAAAACTGTGGGCGTGGCAGCCCAAATAAGGTCATAAAATCGATATCCTTGTGTTACTTTATACATAGAAAGTACGGCGTGTCACGGCAATCATATCAAATGCGTTATAATATATATTGCAACTCTCGCTCAAATAACATCAATATAAGCGTATTTTGTTTATTTGAGTACAATTACAAGCCATATTTCAGCGATTTTAGATATGTATAAGTACAGGTTTTAGATTAATTTTTAAGTTTATATTCAACCGTCATAGCTTATGCTGTCAACCCGCACAACCGTAATCTAATGGTGGACTACAAGTTTGGGCTGCCCGGTTTTGAAAGCGTCTTTTCAAATCGTTTATATGAAATTAGTGAAGATTATTTTCAACTAGGGATGTTACTGACAGTCTGCCGATCATTTTGACTGTAAGTTTACTCCGGAAAAATACTTTAATATATACAGTATAAGCACTCTACAATAAAAATGGCATGAGCCGTAGCCCAATTTTAATAACAAGGGGAATTATACCTAACTCAAACAGGAAGTACAAAAGGGAAACCCAAATATAGCCTAAGCGAGAGATTATATAGTCACACTTATGTTTCTAAGTTTTAAAAATTGCTTTTCTTCGACACTTATTGAGCTAGGGACAAATTTGTGTTTTACAACATGGCGGACGCTCCTCGTTTCCTGTCGTGACAGCCTCCCCCATTAGCTTGAAGCCAGAGGATCTGTAAGTTCTTCTACAAGATCAGGAGATCGGTATCATTGGTCTTTATGATGTCCTCACCAGCTAGAACACGACAATGTGGAAACTGAGAAGTGCTCGGAAGCAGTTCCATGAGAGCCATGAAACACATCCACTCGTTGCAAAACTCTCTCGCTAATCAAATAGACCCGCCCGCGTTAAAAAAACATGTTTGTGCGCCAAAATTTTAAACTAAGTACTTCATGTAAGTCAATGTTATGGCAGCATGGAGGGAGATCATTCAACGATGGAGATATTTATTTCAAGAATAGAAGTTTTTACAAACTTAGTAAGTATTTTATGTATGAACCGTTGTCAATTTTTAAATGTGATGTACTATAGACGTTGTTGGAATCATGATAAGTTTTTGAAAGTTTAATAGTCTTTGGACAATTTCATATTCAGACGAGGCAATACATGTATAATTTCAGCAGTCTCATCGAGCTTTGTAAACTGAGAGGCTATGCATTGCTGAACAGAAATTAAATTTTCTTCTAAGAAGACAAAACTAGCTTCATGATCATGCAAGCAACAATGTGTAAAATGTCACCTGATACCCCAAAATGTCCAGTGTTATCCCATGGTGCTCGAAAATGTCCTCCGCAGTCCTTTGAAGTCCCAAAGTCCTCCAAAATTGGAAATTCCAGGGGGGTACTTCGCATTTTGCGCTTGACTTTCCGCGAGTATATTAAAATGGCGACTTTACGTTGTAAACTAGACTTGTTTACGTTGAAACTTTCTCTCACCGTTTTATCCTTCGCTACTGACGACATAGGAAAAGTAAATCAATATTGTGGATGTATTCAAATGCCGTTGGCTGGGATTTTGGATATTATTTTGCTTTGAAACGGTTCAATAATGTTTGGTTCTGTCTTTGAACTGTCAGATATTTTGGTGTTCATTTTGAAAGCAAACAAGGATGGGAAAATTACTTCATTGTTATAAAACAACTCTTCTACATCGACATGCAGGTGAGAAGCTTCTAATATCATTATTAAATACTTTATTTCCTGTAGTTTTTTGGTTTAAAAACGGCCAAACTGCACCGTTTTCTAGTCTGAAGCTTGTGCCATTGGAAAATGGTTTAGTATAATAGTATTAACCAAAATAAAATACTAAAGAAGTTTTTTTGGATGTAGCTTAAAAAATTACTGTTCATGTCCCAACATTTCAACACTCCAATCTAGTGTCTTCATCAGGGGTGATAATAGATAAATTATGCACAATTAGAACAAATAGTGTTAGTTTTTAAGAAAAGGGTCCTATTTCTTGTATTAAAACTAAATTTCTTCATTTTATGTATTCAAATTGCCATTGCTATTTAATAATTATTTCAAATTCTAAATGTTAAAATGGGGCATCAGCTTTGTGTTAGCCCACAGTGAAAACACCCTCATTTTACAGTCACATGCATGATAATATTTCCCAATTTAAAGGCCCCGTTCACACTAGACCAGATAGCTTTTTGTGCCATTTCAGCTCCAGTGTGAGTGGAGTTCAAAATGGTTTTTGGAAGTAAATTAATAGAATAGTGTGGTGATCATACACCACTACTGTACAGATTTACTTCATTATTTTACTGTACGTAGGTTGTCCAAAAAAGAGGGGAGGACACTTTGCTATTTCCTTTGCATGTGGGAGGAGTATATTAGACAAGCAATGATAAATATATTGCCAAATCCTGACTTTTAACTATTAAAACATGCAAATTAATACTCTATTGTCTCCCTGGCTGAATCTTTCTGAGCACCCTACAACTAGTGCATTTTGAGTCAGTTCATAATTAGGTCAGCTGTATTAATAGTTTCAGTTTCCAAGCTACCAATCACAGCAGCTCTCATTGTTCCTACACTTGTTGTAAATGGCATGTGCAGTGCTTTCAATGAATAAAATACGCCAGCACGATGGATCGCGCTCGCCAGAGCAGATTTCACAACTGGGCAGCGCGATTTGGTTTTTCTTGAAAAACAGCGCCGGTTTATGTTGATGACTTCCTGTTACATTTCCTGGGTCAATTTTAACAGTCTATTATCATAAAAATGAACTTCAAACCAATGTTTTAAGTGTCATTTGTGGTTTTCATCTGCACAACTAGCATAAAGTTTGAGATTTTGTAGTGTTTATCCCGATATTGCCGCGCCGGAACATGCAGCGGAGGTCCCCGTGAGCAAACGAACGCTATTTTGCATTTTCGCCGATTTCGGCTTGTCTTTTAATAATACGAATATCAATTAAACAATATGCAGCAAGACAATACAGTACGTCACTGGAGAGTGCAGTTAGCCTGCCACTGGAAACAAACTAAAAATATTTAATATCTAAACCCATTAATTTAATAAAACCAAGAACAATTTATCTCCCTGTGATGCCATAATTCGTAAATATGCGTGCATAACGTTGTTCAAAACCACGCCGCCGGTTTATTGATTTGTTTTTATAAGCTAGACTGTATACTCCTGCACAAAGTAAACAAGAGATATTCCATTATTTTCATATTATATACAACTGAGCATTTATTTACTCCATTTCTAGGCAGTGGAAGATAATCTGCGAGCGCATTTTATGACAAATTACTTATCTGCCAGCGCGATCAATCGCGCTGGCAGAACGAACTTGGGAGCGTGTGGGCGAGCGCGAGCGCGATCGCGCTGGCTTCATTGAAAGCACTGCATGTGTTTTAACAGCCAGTTCTAATATTGTTCAATTCAATCTGATGTATGACAAGGGTGTAGTTGGGATCCTTGAGCATGTTTACTCCACTACTATCTCAACCAATCATTGTACTAGTCGGGCTTGTTCACAGGTGGTTGGTAAGTAATTCTGTCCAATTCTCTTGGTAACTTTGTTGGTATGTACCAATGGTCACTGTACAAACAATTCTGGTTTATAGGAATGGTGATAGCTAGGTGGAACTGTTGATATCTTGAAGTTGAGGTATACCAGTATGAATTTGAATCGTTTACTCAACTAATGAATATGCTTTTTCTATTTTAGAGTAATTACAGTGTACTTATAATAACATCAATGTTGTGTGCTGTATCCAATTTTACAAGACTTACTGGCTGGATAGAACTGTATATATCTGGATCTCTTAAGCCTATTATCCTTGAGGAAAAAAGCCTTATTTTAGTTTGCAGTCTTGAAATAAGCACTTCAGTGAGTAGCTGCACATTGTGAGTACATGTACAAACATGGTAAATTATTAGAGTATATCAATTAATCAACTGTTCCTCTTTGAAATATGTTATGGTTGAGTAATAGAAATAGGGAATGTAGAATTAAATTCTAACATTTTAAGTGAAGGCCCTAATTGTCAGAGAAAAATGTGGGAAAGAAACTCTCTGATGAAGGGCCTTCACTTGTAAGCTTAAAACATGGTTATTAACCCAAGCACTTGGCTTTGAAATAATTATGATATTACTAAATACTGTGCATCATCATGTAGAAACAACAGACCTGCACTGTATTATAAACAGTCTGCAAGATGTCCATGTACTATCAGGAAGATATTGGCTTCAAGCTTAACTGTAAAGAAAAGAAAAATAACTTAGACTTTTTCTAATTGCAAAGCAACTCATGCCTATTAATGCTCATCATGTAAAACACACCATTTATGTATTTGTTAACATTTAACAACCATTGTCATCAAAGTTGAGCTGACTAAGTATAGTTTAAGTTACCGAGAAGGAAGTAACTAACTTTAGCTTGGTTTAAATAAAGGGTATTGGCAATAAAATTTAAGTTTATTTCATTTGAAAGAACTCATCAAATGGTATAAGACCTTTTACAATTTTTCCGTATCTGTTTTGGTTTTGGAAATATTTCGACCAAACTCAGCGTGCTGTCCACCATCTTGGAATTATTTTCAATATGCAAAATTATGTATGTGATGACATACTGTAAGCAGGGTAAAGTGAAATTTTTATCTTGCCAACCTTATGACATTGAGCTAGAAACTCGATTTTTTGTTGTGCTATTTCCATTTTAAATTGACCCACAACATTTAAAAAGCCTTCCGTGGAAATTTGGGCACCCACGGAGTAGTTTCATTATGTTTACCCTGCTTGTGATGTCACCAATTTCCTACACACGTAAAAATGCACAAGCTGTAACAGTGCTTTCAATGAATAAAATACGCCAGCGCGATGGATCGCGCTCGCCAGAGCAGATTTCACAACTGGGCAGCGCGATTTGGTTTTTCTTGAAAAACAGCGCCGGTTTATGTTGATGACTTCCTGTTACATTTCCTGGGTCAATTTTAACAGTCTATTATCATAAAAATGAACTTCAAACCAATGTTTTAAGTGTCATTTGTGGTTTTCATCTGCACAACTAGCATAAAGTTTGAGATTTTGTAGTGTTTATCCCGATATTGCCGCGCCGGAACATGCAGCGGAGGTCCCCGTGAGCAAACGAACGCTATTTTGCATTTTCGCCGATTTCGGCTTGTCTTTTAATAATACGAATATCAATTAAACAATATGCAGCAAGACAATACAGTACGTCACTGGAGAGTGCAGTTAGCCTGCCACTGGAAACAAACTAAAAATATTTAATATCTAAACCCGTTAATTTAATAAAACCAAGAACAATTTATCTCCCTGTGATGCCATAATTCGTAAATATGCGTGCATAACGTTGTTCAAAACCACGCCGCCGGTTTATTGATTTGTTTTTATAAGCTAGACTGTATACTCCTGCACAAAGTAAACAAGAGATATTCCATTATTTTCATATTATATACAACTGAGCATTTATTTACTCCATTTCTAGGCAGTGGAAGATAATCTGCGAGCGCATTTTATGACAAATTACTTATCTGCCAGCGCGATCAATCGCGCTGGCAGAACGAACTTGGGAGCGTGTGGGCGAGCGCGAGCGCGATCGCGCTGGCTTCATTGAAAGCACTGCTGTAATACATGCCTGCAAGCAAGTTGTTACAAGGCTGTTCAACAGGCTGTCACCGTCATGTTAACAGACTGGGACAGCCAGTGCGAATACATGTCTGTAACAGGTTGTTGACAACTTGTAACAAGGCTGATGACTCCAACAGACTGTTGACAAGTTGTTCCAACGACCTGTTACCGCTCTGCACTTAACAAGTTGTTAATAGCTTGATGCTAACAAGGTTGTAGCAGCTTCTTGAATGAACAGCATTGTTACAACCTGTCAACAGCCTTGCTACAAGCCTGTTGTGAACACATCCTGTTGACAAGCTGCGAGATTTTTACCTGTAGGTAATTAGACCCAATATTACAACAAGAAGGCGGACAGCACGCTGTCTTTGGTCGAAATATTTCAAAACACAAGAAAGATACAGAAAAATTACAAAAGGTCTTCTTATACCATTTGGTGAGTTATTTCAAATGAGACAAACTTAATTTTTATTGCCAATACCCTTTAAGGTTATTTAGCTTATTCATGATACAATCGATATTTGTGATTATTTAACAAAAAAATAGTATTCTAGATGTAGTTTTAAAGCGATATAGTAGGTCATTTAATATGCAAGATAACTAATCTATGTATTAACCACAGCACATCAAAGATAATTTATGCATGTCAAACTAATATTGAATATTTACCAAGTTGGAGTAGGGAGGTAGATATTTGTCACTAATTTAGACCCATTTCTCAGTGAACCAATCATATTGCAGGAATCTTTATAATTCAAAAATTGTATATTAATTGTTACACTAGTACATGCATGGTGTTTTTTGTGTACTTTTGACATGTTGATTTTAATTTCTGCTTTGTCCAACAGTTCATGGTTGTGGAAGGTTGTTTCACCATTGTGCACAATGAAGATTATTCTGAAACTGAAAGAGAGAGTGAGGTTAAATCAACTATTTACTGTTTAATAATTTACCTGTTGGCTATATTTAGTACTGCATGTTGTTTATAATTATGTAATATTATTCACTATAATAACATTGGTGTATCAACAACTAAGGCACATTGTTGTTGTGGTTTGATGTCTTGCCAAGCTGTGCGTGAAATGTTTAATATTCATACAGCACAGTATTTCTCATGTTAAGCTAAGGTGGTGTTGAAACAACACACTCTCAAGTGAAGTCTTGGCAAGCTGTGCGTGAAATGTTTAATATCCACAGAGCACAGTATTTCTCATGTTAAGCTAAGGTGGTGTTGAAACAACACGCTCTCAAGCGAAGTCTTGGCAAGCTGTGCATGAAATGTTTAATATTCATAGAGCACAGTATTTCTCATGTTAAGCTAAGGTGGTGTTGAGACAACACGCTCTCAAGCGCGGTGCACAAGCAAATAAATGTTACCTCTCATCACTGGGAAGTGTTGAACATGATTTGAAATTTCTTGCTCCGTGCAAAAACCACAAAGTTGCAATTTAAACTAACTCGATTTTCATATCATCTTTCTCTGTAAATTAAAAATAAATCATTCAGCATTCACAACTACTTTCAAGCACAATCAATTTTCAATATACCTACATATCACATGATCGCGTCCTCGGGACATCAAGTCATCAAAATCTAGCACTTTGATTGGTCTGCTATGGTCTATATTTAGCACAACTCCATTGATTTTAAAATATATTAATTTTTCATGATTCTCAATCTTGTAACAAATGAAGTGAATCTTAGTTCGACTTATTCCAACTGGTCTTCAAAATGATTAATAGAGTTTGTATACCATGAAAGTGTTATAACAGCAAAAATTGTAAGTAGTAATGACTGCACCATGAAACTTGCACCTTCTGCTTGTGGATGCAATAACCTGCGTAGAATATTTTTATGACAGAGCGTGATTCACCATAGGTGATATTGTAAGTTAAGTAATGACTGCAGAACCTAGAATCTTGAAAAGTGATCACTCTTGCTCCATATTCGTTATACTCATTAAAATATTTTCTGATCACACCATATACATGAACGCACTGCACTGCATTGTAGAAAGCCTGAAACGCAGGCTGAAATAAGGTAATTTGTATTAATCTTTCAATTTCAACACAGGTATACACTTTGAAGAGCTCCCTTCCAAAGTACGCATGTATGCAAGAACTAATTATACACGCATGTATATGCAGCCATGTTTACATAATTTATGACTAGTCATATATCAAAAGACAATCCAATCCATCTTGTGCATTGTTTACATTAGGGCCATTTAAACCACACGGAGCCCACTCACTAAATTTGGAACGCTTGAAATCACGTCGAGGACCATTCGAGGACTGGGGCGAGTAAGTGTAGCCTGGGGGGAGAGAGATATTTATCTACATGATCTACCCATCATCTTCTCCCCCTGGTTTGACTTACTCGTCCCAGTCCTCGACGTGATTTCAAGCGCTCCAAATCTAGTGAGTCGGGGCACTCTGTTTAAACGGGAGAAAATAAGTTGCGACTTAATTAAGACGCGTCCTATATTTAAGTCGCGAACAAACTCGTGTAAATGGTGAATTTGTTCGGGACCAAAGTAAGTTGCGACTAAAATAAGAACAGGGTTGAAAGCTAGTCCAAAATAATTCGCGACTTACTAGAAATTGACCGTTTATACGGGCGTGTATTCACGACTTAAATAGGACGCGTCAATTACGTCGCGACTTATTTTCCCCGTTTAAATGGCGCTAATGTGACCATGGTAACAAGGAATCCGCGCCTCTTTTAAAAGATTTAATGTTTGAGAGTTCGACTCTGTGAAAGTATTCACAAAGAATACCATTTTCTAAAGCATTTTATCTGGAGGAGCTTATATTCAATAAAGTTAGACAACTGAGAAGATTTTCAAGTATGTATTTGAAATAAGTCAAAGCAAAAAGTAGTGAATTTTTGAAGTGTACATTAATGTGCAGATTGAATGAAATATTCTAACTTGCTGCTTACTGTTATTTCTGTGCTTTTTATTGCTCAAAAATGAATTGTAAAAACTGGTTGGGTATAGCACCTGAGGAAGAAGTCTTTGTTGCTGAAAATCCTGAGTTAGAAACATAAACGCGTCTTAAATATATTTCTTATTAGCTTTTAAAAGTCGTTTTTACATTCACGTATAGACAGACAGACAGACAGACACAGACAGACAGACAGACAGACAGACAGACAGACAGACAGACAGACAGACAGACAGACAGACAGACAGACAGACAGACAGACAGACAGACAGACCCTCAGATCAAGTTTAGAATGAATATTTCGAGTTTAGAGTGAATTTTTCGAGTTTAGAATGAATATTTCGGGTTTAGAACAGTGGTTTAGAATGAATATTTCGGGTTTAGAACAGTGGTTTAGAATGAATATTTCGGGTTTAGAACAGTGTTTTACAATGAATATTTCGGGTTTAGAACAGTGTTTTACAATGAATATTTCGGGTTTAGAACAGTGGTTTAGAGTGAATATTTCGGGTTTAGGACAGTGGTTTAGAATGAATATTTCGGGTTTAGAACAGTGGTTTACAATGAATATTTCGAGTTTAGGACAGTGGTTTAGAATGAATATTTCGGGTTTAGAACAGTGGTTTAGAATGAATATTTCGGGTTTAGAACAGTGGTTTAGAGTGAATATTTCGGGTTTACAGTAGAACAGTGGTTTACAATGAATATTTCGGGTTTAGAACAGTGTTTTAGAATGAATATTTGATGAAGTTTTGTAGATCCTGCGTGGTTAATTTGGGAACTCGCGTGATTATGGGTGGGGTGGGTATAAAAGGAGGCGAAGGTCAATCACGAAGCAATTCTGTATTGTCATGCAGGCTCTGACCGAAGAAGAGGAAAGAGAAGCGAGGACGCTATTTCAACTCCAAAGAAGGCAAGAAGACGACATAATTGCTTTCTTCTTCGTATCTTGGTAAGTTGAATTAATATTTCCTTTATTTCCTTACTCTTCATTTCTCAAGTTATTAAACGCAAACACTCGAGTGAATTATTAACCACGTTTTCTTTGCTCGCCATTCTTGTTCAAGGTCGAAGGAGAGTTTGAAGAAACGATGGCTGTTCTTCGTATCTTGGTAAGTTGAATTAATATTTCCTTTACTCCCTACTCTTCATTTTCAAGTTATTAAAACACAAACACTCGAGTGTATTATTAACCACGTTTTCTTTTCTCACGAAATATCGCCATTCTTGTTGAAGGTCGAAGGAGAGCTTGAAGGAAGAAGAAGATGATGGCTGGCGTTTCTTCTTCGTATCTTGGTAAGTTGAACTAATAATGCTTTCTTTACTTCCTACTCTTCATTATGAAGTTATTTAACGGAAATATTCGAGTGAATGGAAGTGTATTTTCTCGAGCCGTCGAGTGACCTGTCGCCATGTGCTCGCTCAGTTCAATGCACTGAGCTGACCTCGTGAAGATGAAAGCACAACGAAATTATGGTTGAAATTCAATTCATTTGTCGTTTTGAAGCAACTAAGCACGTTGTTGTCTTAGTTTTGAGGCTTTTTTAATTGACTTTGCGACATTTTAACGAGTTTTTACTCGAGTACTCCTCAAGACCTTGAAGTCGGGTTCAAGCACGCACACGTGTCCAGGTGTGGTAGCAGGTGCTCGGCACCATTTTGTTTTCAAGTAATTTATAACTTGTTTATTATTCACTATCTCTCTGTTTGTTTATCTGTAGTTTTCTCTGTTTGTCTCACTCTTGTAGTATTGTACTGTTGTAGACGTTTGTCTGGGCTAGTATGAGCTCTCTAATGCTGGGGGGGGGGGGGGGGGGGGGTACTATGGTAATTTTTAGTTGGGGTGTGCTGCTGTGACCTCAAATCCTTACCCTTTCCCAGACCTAAACTAAAAAGAATCGATACTCTATCCCAGCACTAGTGTTGCATTGGCATCCATACCGCAGACCAAAATGGACAATTTATATACCCTATTCCAGACCAAAATGGCAGTGCTTTCAATGAAGCCAGCGCGATCGCGCTCGCGCTCGCCCACACGCTCCCAAGTTCGTTCTGCCAGCGCGATTGATCGCGCTGGCAGATAAGTAATTTGTCATAAAATGCGCTCGCAGATTATCTTCCACTGCCTAGAAATGGAGTAAATAAATGCTCAGTTGTATATAATATGAAAATAATGGAATATCTCTTGTTTACTTTGTGCAGGAGTATACAGTCTAGCTTATAAAAACAAATCAATAAACCGGCGGCGTGGTTTTGAACAACGTTATGCACGCATATTTACGAATTATGGCATCACAGGGAGATAAATTGTTCTTGGTTTTATTAAATTAACGGGTTTAGATATTAAATATTTTTAGTTTGTTTCCAGTGGCAGGCTAACTGCACTCTCCAGTGACGTACTGTATTGTCTTGCTGCATATTGTTTAATTGATATTCGTATTATTAAAAGACAAGCCGAAATCGGCGAAAATGCAAAATAGCGTTCGTTTGCTCACGGGGACCTCCGCTGCATGTTCCGGCGCGGCAATATCGGGATAAACACTACAAAATCTCAAACTTTATGCTAGTTGTGCAGATGAAAACCACAAATGACACTTAAAACATTGGTTTGAAGTTCATTTTTATGATAATAGACTGTTAAAATTGACCCAGGAAATGTAACAGGAAGTCATCAACATAAACCGGCGCTGTTTTTCAAGAAAAACCAAATCGCGCTGCCCAGTTGTGAAATCTGCTCTGGCGAGCGCGATCCATCGCGCTGGCGTATTTTATTCATTGAAAGCATTGAAATGGACAATTTATATACCCTATTTCAGACCAAAATGGACAATTTATCAGTGCTTTCAATGAATAAAATACGCCAGCGCGATGGATCGCGCTCGCCAGAGCAGATTTCACAACTGGGCAGCGCGATTTGGTTTTTCTTGAAAAACAGCGCCGGTTTATGTTGATGACTTCCTGTTACATTTCCTGGGTCAATTTTAACAGTCTATTATCATAAAAATGAACTTCAAACCAATGTTTTAAGTGTCATTTGTGGTTTTCATCTGCACAACTAGCATAAAGTTTGAGATTTTGTAGTGTTTATCCCGATATTGCCGCACCGCAACATGCAGCGGACGTCCCCGTGAGCAAACGAACGCTATTTTGCATTTTCGCCGATTTCGGCTTGTCTTTTAATAATACGAATATCAATTAAACAATATGCAGCAAGACAATAAAGTACGTCACTGGAGAGTGCAGTTAGCCTGCCACTGGAAACAAACTAAAAATATTTCATATCTAAACCCGTTAATGTAATAAAACCAAGAACAATTTATCTCCCTGTGATGCCATAATTCGTAAATATGCGTGCATAAAGTTGTTCAAAACCACGCCGCCGGTTTATTGATTTGTTTTTATAAGCTAGACTGTATACTCCTGCACAAAGTAAACAAGAGATATTCCATTATTTTCATATTATATACAACTGAGCATTTATTTACTCCATTTCTAGGCAGTGGAAGATAATCTGCGAGCGCATTTTATGACAAATTACTTATCTGCCAGCGCGATCAATCGCGCTGGCAGAACGAACTTGGGAGCGTGTGGGCGAGCGCGAGCGCGATCGCGCTCGCTTCATTGAAAGCACTGATTTATATACCCTATTTCAGACCAAAATGGACAATTTATATACCCTATTTCAGACCAAAATGGACAATTTATATACCCAATTTCAGACTAAAATGGACAATTTATATACCCTATTTCAGACCAAAATGGACAATTTATATACCCTACTTCAGACCAAAATGGACAATTTATATACCCTATTTCAGACTAAAATGGACAATTTATATACCCTATTCCAGACCAAAATGGACAATTTATATACCCTATTTCAGACCAAAATGGACAATTTATATACCCTATTTCAGACCAAAATGGACAATTTATGTACCCTATTTCAGACCAAAATGGACAATTCATATACCCTATTTCAGACCAAAATGGACAATTTATATACCCTATTTCAGACCAAAATGGACAATTCATATACTCTACTCCAGACACTGAAGCTTAAACTGTTCCCTAAGGACTGGAGGTTAATCATCCTTACTTGCAGCCGGTGGCTGAATTGTGAAGGATGCAGATCAATGTGGTTGTGTTGAGGCATATCAAAGGCCCTCCAGGCAGCTGCTATACCACACAGTTCAGACCACGCATCGCAGCTAAGGTGTTGAAGCACAGGAGAGATCAACTACAACTCTACTTGCATGAGTTACAAGCTCAACTACGGGGTCATTCCCAAGTGGTCACCATCCAAGTACTAACCATGCACAGTAAGATAGCACATATATACCAGTATCCCTTGTATACAAGTACGGCCTTCCCAGGGTCTAACATCTGGGTCTGTCCAGTCTATAGCTTTGAGTTTGGACTATAGTTTCGTCTATTGAATAACCTCTCGTTTAGTTGTTGGTGTAAGTTTGCAGGAAACTTTTGACTTCTTGAGAATGATATTTTAATGTTTGTGATTGATAGGGTTTAATATTGTTAGATCATTTTTGTTGTCCACACACACTTGGTGTGTTGCAACTTTTGACTGTATGTTATAATGTTTTTCTTGTACTGTAGGAGGATTATTTTTAAATGTTAAGATGGAAAGGATAAATGGAACTTTGGAGAAATTATTTAACCATGTATGGACAAGGATATAAGGTATGTTGAGAGTATACAATACAGGAAAAAGTGAAGAAATATTTTTTCTTCAGATTTTATTCAAAAAGTAATAATGTATGTTTTGAGGTACAAAAAAAATAAATTTGGTATACTTGATTTATTATTGATAATTTCATGAACAAACACTGTAGTCTTTAGTCCAACTGTGGCTCGCACTCTCTGTTATTTATATTTTATCGATCGCTGTTTACCGTATACTTGTACTTTTTAAACGGGGAAGAAGGGGAGTTAATTTAACTCCCAAAATCAAAACCAAGCAAAACAAATGTGTTCGTGGCAATCTTCTTTGCACACAGCAGAGAAAATGCAATGCCTTACTATAATTTGTTAGAGGTATTGACTGTGGGGTATTTTGTGAGATATCATGTGACAGACAGACTGCAGACAAACAGATAAACAGACAGACGAACAGAGATAAAAACATCACCTCCTGGCAAAGGTAACAAATGGCTATAATTACAAAGTAGCCGGCTGAAATACAAAAGTCGCTGGCGGCCGACTATGTAATCGAGTGAAATGCCCAATATTACTTACAATATACCCAATTCTCTCCTGGCATTACCACTTTATTGTATATACAGAACTCGCGATCAAGCTCTCGGCAATGGCCTCCGTGGCTCAGTGGTCAGAGCATTGCACTAGAATCGCAAGGTCGTGGGTTCAATTCCTGCTGGAAGGCCTATGTAGTTGCATTTTTCGCAACTGGTCCCAGTTTGTTCTTAAAATGTATATATTCTACACTCGAATTTTCCTTCAACCAAAATCCTTAGAACATGCTATGTAATCGAGTTAAATGCCCAATATTACTTATGGTATACTTTTGACAACCCTGCTTAAGTACTGTATTTGTATGTCTTATTGCTAGGGAACTGCTTACATACTGTGATGTGATGTACGACCAGATGATCAAACTGGTCAATCAAAGAGACTTCAATGCTGAGGTACAGACCTTGTAGCTAGTTGTTGTTTTGAAATGCGGGTTTTAAGTTATTGTTTGTATTTTGAACATTCTGTTAACTTTGCTGAACTTTTAGGAAATACATCGAGTCTTCGTAGATGCACTTTATCCATCAAAGGTAAAACAAACGCTGCGAATTTGTGGTTGGTGTACGTTTTGAACACGGAATCTAAGATTACTATATGATAGAAATGTCTGTCTGTCTGTCCGCCCACTCGTCCGTCCATCTGTCTGTCTGTGTCTGTCTGTCTGTCTGTCTGTGTCTGTCTGTGTCTGTCTGTCTGTCTGTCTGTGTGTGTGTGTCTGTATGTGTGTGTCTGTGTGTGTCTGTGTGTGTCTGTGTCTGTCTGTCTTTGGACATTCTTTGTATGTGTGTTTATTGATTTATGTCGTGATTTGTTTGTTTACCTTTTCTTGTTATTTATTTATCTATTTATTTGTACATTTGCTTTTTTTCTTGACTTGTTTGTATTTATTTATTTATTAACCACTCCGGAGTATTTAAACAAACTGTTAAATTTAAATAACCAACAACATTCGAGAAACACGCGCAGTGCTCATTTAAGTTTAACAACACCGAAATACAATAGAGTTACAGAAGCAGGAAGAACTTTCTCAATCACCGCTATTAGCCTTTGGAACAAACTGCTTGTACAGCAGAAACATACGAAAAAACTTCACCAACTCAAGCTGAAAACACTAATAAGATATGATACAGTATTTATATTTTTGTACGGCAACTGAATCAACAATATTTTGGCAAGACAACAGCAACAGTAGCCGATTTCGTTACCAATATATTTCGATATGATATATAGCCTGCGAGCAGACGTTCTGGGAGTTTAGATAGCATTGGTTGCCGTCAAACCCTATTATAATTGGCCTTCTGCCCCTTGACACCTGACATGTAAACAAACTGCAAGGCGACTCGCCTTCAACGTATCTACACTTGCCAAATATATGAACGTCTACTTACACACCATATCGTTAATTGACTGCCATTCCTCTGCAATAAAAGGAAAATTCACGATTTCCTTCTAATCTTATTTAAGTATCCAAGGCAGGATTGTCCACAGACTGTTTTCCCTTCTCCCAAAGCCAAGTGATTTTTCCCGAACTTATTTAACAGCCAATCAAAAGGCACTACGTGCCGTGCGGAAAGGTCTATTGGTTGTTTAAACCAAATAAAAGCAACATGCTGCGTAGGCAGTGTTGAAACAACAATCGAAACGTAGGAGTCCAACGTTTCCAGCGAAGGCCCTTCGTCAGAGAAAAACGTGTTTCTCTCTGACGAAGGGCGTTCGCTCTAAACGTCAGACTCGTACGTTCTCTGTTTCGGCAGTATATCAAACCTTACTATATTTCGATTATTGGTTGGTTGGGTTGGTTGGTTGGTTTTGTTGGTTTGGTTGGTTGGTTGGTTGGTTTTGTTGGTTTGGTTGGTTGGTTGGTTTGGTTAGTTGGGTTGGTTTTGGTTGGTTGATTGGTTGGTGGGTTCGGTTGGGTTGGTTGGTTGTTTGTTTGGTTTGTTGGTTTGGTTGGTGGGTTGGTTGGTTAGTATGCTTCATTTTCGGTACAGCTCGGTTTAATTGGTATAAATAGGTAGTCCGAGCATGGGTAAAATTGGTACGTATACTATTTTTATCCGAGCCGTACCTGAAATTGGGCGTAATGTAAATGGACCTTAGTAGCATTCGTTTAATTACTTGAGGATATGAGTTTGGGTAAAAAGAATATGTTTTTCTTGATTCGATTGATAATCATTATCTTGCCTTTATTTCATATTCCTCTTTCCTTTTTGGATCAACTACGGACAGATTTGTTCTTTTCTTTAGAACCAGAATGCCTACCGGGATCAGCTTGACGAGCTGAAACTCCAAGCTGACATTTTACAATATAAAAAAAATATTCAAGAAATGGACGCAGTAAAGAAAAGAAAAGAGGTGCGTAATGGTCGATGGACATGTCTTATCTGCATTTTATACCGTGTGTCAAAAAACAAAAAAAACAAAAAAAAATTCAAATGATTATAAAAATTAATATATCTTCTGTATCGGTCGAGGTTAAAAGGGATGACTTCAATCGACACGTCCAGTTTTTTCGCGGTTTTTCCAAAATATGTCGTGAAAATTGTTTTTGCAAATTTGTCGTCAAGCTTCAGTGAATCTCAAGAATCTATTAAACTTTTGGATAAACGTAACTACAACAAAACACCTAACCCAAATCAGAAATCTGCTTTACTGCGTAGCTTTTTGGAAAAATATATTTGACGACATATTTTGGAAAAACCGCGAGAGGACTAGACGAGTCCCCTTGCAGTCATCTATTTTAATCTCGATCCAAGATATGTCAAAATAAAATATGCCAAAAATAGTTTGTTCAAAAAAGTTTTTCAAAATCTGACGTCAGTAAGATATTCACATTATATAAATAAGTTTTGTGGAAACACCACGTAAAATATTTATTTGCTAAGCTTTTTGCCTGTTGACTCAGGCCTTCTAATATTTTACGTGTGTTTCCACAAAACTTGTATATATTACATTATCGCAATGAAAACTTTCAAAAGAATTAAGATATTCACATTAATTGTTGTTGAAAATTACTCGGCTTATACTGCTAATTCCAGTTGACCTCGCCGTTTTTTGACAGTTCTTTACGACTTTGTATGCACTGAATATGCGTTGATAAAAATGCTGCCAGGAACGTAACTCTGTATTGCCTTCATACAAGACGATTTCATCTAAAAGAGCCCTCCTGAGATCTATGCTCAAAGGTTTTCCACTTTCGCACGTCTTTCAACTGCTGCTTACTTTTATCTTTTCGGCATCAACAACCTCGGGATAATCACGCTTTTGTCCTAAGAAATTCATACGGATAGATGAGCTTTTGCAAAAACGCATCAACAGGGTAACGTACAGTTTTAATTTGTATAACAAAACACAATTGTATTTGTTTGTGTCCTCAAACCACTGTTGACAACGAGTGAACAACTGTCAAAGAACGCCGCGCGGCACGGTCAACTGGAATTAGCAATATATGTAGGACAAACGTACATGGGAATTCATGGAAATAACTTACATTTGAAATGAATTCAAATAATACTAAGGTGATGCATGTTACACGAGACAATTTTTAACAACTATTTTTAACGCAACATCTTGCCACAACGAAATTTCGTTAAAAATTGTCCACAAATCGCATATTACACGCATTAGTTTGGTTGTGGCGCCATGTTTGAAGGTCTTGGTGAAAGCATTAATAGTTTGTTGGGAGTGACGATACTCTTTAAAAAGACAATTCTTTTTAACACCAATCACAATAAGTAAAAATAGGCACGCTTGGGCGTACACATATCTACTGCGTCAGACTGCTCGGAGTGACTCCAGGTGCGGTCGGAAAAATCTTCTGAAATTTGATTGGTCCCGAAGAATATTTTATTGTTACTTAAGTAACATGGGAAAATATTGGAGATACGAACACTGTATGCAGCCACTTTAAGCCTGTTTTTTATATCATCTTTTGATCGTCCAATCGTTGAAGCGATTCGGGCGGTCGTAACGATTTTTCGTTTCCATGCAATCGTATAAATCGCCCAGCATTCAAATAGATTGCGCGGGTTGTAGACCTACAATCCTGGACAAAAGTGCTTGGGACACTATGCGAAAATCGGCAAAATCGGCAAAGTGTCCCAACAATTTTGTCCAGGATTGTCTGAAAATGACGAGTTTATGATTTTTCAATAAAACACAGCTTTTTAACTTTGTAACATTGCAAAATATATACAGTTTAATAAAAGAGCCCCCATCTCTGCTCCCCCTTACCCCCTCAATGGGGAAGGGATCACTGGAGCAGAGTCTCTGCAGAGTTCCCACCCGCACCGGTACCACCCGCACGAGAGCTCTATTTAATTTACATATTCACCAAACCTTCTATACCCCAGAACCAATTTGTTGTTCATGCATGTGGGAGCGTATTTATGTCATTTTCGAGCAAACTGCGCAGAATCGCCGCCCCCAAATTGTTTTTTTCTTCGATTTTGTTTAATTCGTCATTTTCAGACAATCCTGGACAAAAGTGCTTGGGACACTATGCGAAAATCGGCAAAATCGGCAAAGTGTCCCAACAATTTTGTCCAGGATTGTCTGAAAATGACGAGTTTATGATTTTTCAATAAAACACAGCTTTTTAACTTTGTAACATTGCAAAATATATACAGTTTAATAAAAGAGCCCCCATCTCTGCTCCCCCTTACCCCCTCAATGGGGAAGGGATCACTGGAGCAGAGTCTCTGCAGAGTTCCCACCCGCACCGGTACCACCCGCACGAGAGCTCTATTTAATTTACATATTCACCAAACCTTCTATACCCCAGAACCAATTTGTTGTTCATGCATGTGGGAGCGTATTTATGTCATTTTCGAGCAAACTGCGCAGAATCGCCGCCCCCAAATTGTTTTTTTCTTCGATTTTGTTTAATTCGTCATTTTCAGACAATCCTGGACAAAAGTGCTTGGGACACTATGCGAAAATCGGCAAAATCGGCAAAGTGTCCCAACAATTTTGTCCAGGATTGTCTGAAAATGACGAGTTTATGATTTTTCAATAAAACACAGCTTTTTAACTTTGTAACATTGCAAAATATATACAGTTTAATAAAAGAGCCCCCATCTCTGCTCCCCCTTACCCCCTCAATGGGGAAGGGATCACTGGAGCAGAGTCTCTGCAGAGTTCCCACCCGCACCGGTACCACCCGCACGAGAGCTCTATTTAATTTACATATTCACCAAACCTTCTATACCCCAGAACCAATTTGTTGTTCATGCATGTGGGAGCGTATTTATGTCATTTTCGAGCAAACTGCGCAGAATCGCCGCCCCCAAATTGTTTTTTTCTTCGATTTTGTTTAATTCGTCATTTTCAGACAATCCTGGACAAAAGTGCTTGGGACACTATGCGAAAATCGGCAAAATCGGCAAAGTGTCCCAACAATTTTGTCCAGGATTGTAGAATAGCTTCTTTTTGAAACTTCAGAGCCTGGAAGCATAATTTTGGTGGGAAAAGTTAAAAAACCGGGCTGGCCGGGTTAGCCGGGGCTGAGCTTACGAAACGATTACATCGCGCGGACTAACCCGGTAAGCCGGAATGAGTTTTGAAATTCGCAATTATCAAGTAAATAAAGGCAGAGTTACGTTAGTTTTACTTCAGTTTAACACTAATTAGTCTATTATTTATGTCGACGCAATCTTTTGTAAGCCCATCGTTAATAAAAAGATTGTTATAGTCTCAGCTAACCCACGCAAGCGTCTTCACGAAGACTAATTAATTTATTAAGTCTTCGCCATGATCACGAAACACACGAAGAACGTTTTGATGCTCTATTTCAGTTCTATTCAGCACTATTTATTCACACAGTCGAGTAAACGAACGCGTATCGAAGCGAGTTCGACAGTTTTTCAGCCGCTTTGCCGGGACGAAACGATTACGTGGACATTTTCTCATCGAGGTTACCCGGGCTAGCCCGCTTGCCATGTAGCTGCTCAAACGAATCTATTTTAAGAGAAAATCGACCTAAAAGTTTGCTAGATTTGACAGTAGTCTTTCCTTAATTTCTAAATACAACAAAGCAGGTTGAAATTACGAGGCGAAGCCTAGCTTGCCTGTATTTAGACATCGGAGGACGAGCACTCACGAGTGTTGGATATAGCTGCTCAAACGAATCTATTTTAAGAGAAAATCGACCTAAAAGTTTGCTAGATTTGACAGTAGTCTTTCCTTAATTTCTAAATACTGTTTAAATATCTTTTAAATTTACCATGAATTATTAATGAGTTTGATTTAATTAATTTAGGAAAGAATTGTTTTAGAAACTAGATACTAGATACAAGGACAACAACACTAGATTATTACTGGATGCTAAAAACAGGTGACTGTTTAGTCTGTTTCTAGACATTTTATTGTTGTTGTTTTTTTGTTTTAGAACACCAACGAGTGTCCTGTCGACATTGATGAGGAGGAGCAAGTAGGGTTTGGTGCCCCCTCCCAAGCCACCAGAGACATGTCAACCTGTGGATCATCAAAGACAGTTGATGAATCACTGCTGATCCGCCTGAAAACCAGAAGTCATTCTGTCCGGAACTTTGCGGTTAATCTTGTGCGTGAAATGTTCGAACCGGATGAACTGATATCCACGAATGTATCAGGTACGTGTATGATAATAAAATAAATTATCCTCATACTGTGCCAGAAATTAGCAACTGCTAGACCTAAGATTCTCGAAGTCAGTGGTTGGCTGGATAGTAGAAAATATCATTTTTCATTCAACTGATAGGGTTATCCAGTATAAATAAAGTTAAATAAAATAGCGTGCTGCGTAGGCAGTGTTGAAACAACAATCGAAATATAGTAACTTAGGTTAGATATACTGCCGAAACAGAGAACGTAGGAATCTAACGTTTCGAGCGAAGGCCCTTCGTCAGAGAGAAACGTAAAGAGTGTAAACAAACAATGAGCTTATATGTGACCAAAAATAAGCCAATCAGATAAAAATGACAATACCAAATTGATAATGAGATGCGAAAAATTAGCCAATCAAAGCAAAATAACAATAACAAATAGATAATGAGATGCGAAAGACATTTGCTATTCATATCGTCGATGAGTAAAAAGGAGGGGGTGTAAAGAGGATGAGCGAGAGTAAAAATAGATAAATTAATAAAGTGAAAACGCTGTTTATGTCCGCCCTTGCTGAACAGAAACAACATCTTCAGAGGTGTTAAATAAAAGAAAAACGTTCGTTGAGTCCGTGAGGATGAATGGTACCAATTTTGAAAATGAGACCCTTTTCTAGTCTTTTGTGGCTGACATTACCGCCAGAAATGGGTGAGATGGCACAAACTTTCATGTCTGAAATACAATGGTTGGCACTATTGAAATGTCGGGTAACGGGCTTGTCAACATCACTGTTCCTCACGGAACGAAGACGTTCAGCAAACCTGTCAGATATACGTCTGCCAGTTTCACCGATGTAAAGCATGCAACATTTATTGCAAGAAATACAGTAAATGATGTTGGAAGAGATGCAAGTAAAATTATGCTGAATAACAAAATTAGATTTAGGTCCCGAAATACATGTAGCGGAGTTAAGAAAGGAACACGTGTAACAACGGGTACGGGAACAAGAAAAGGTACCCGCAGGTGCCAGTAGATTTTTTCTAAGGGCACTACGCACTAAACCATCACGAATATTTTTATTACGCCGAAAAGAGATTAAAGGGTTATTGGTGAAAACAGCTGACGTTTCAGGATCATTCTTTAGGATATGAAAATTGCGGCTAATGATATCCTTAACTTTGTAGTTGAAAGGATGAAATGTGAGAACTAATGGTATTTTATTATCAGAAACTCTTTCTAAAGGTTGTTTTAAAGTGTCAGGACGAGGAATACTAGATGCTTTGTTAATAGCAGTGTCTAACAAGTGGGTGGGATAGCCACGCTGGACAAAAAAGGATCTCATTTCCAAACATTTGGTCTCAAAGTCTTTGTCATCACTGCATAGGCGTCGAAGTCGCAGAAATTGAGAGTATGGAATGGATTGTTTAGTGTGTTTGGGATGAGAGGATGAAAATAAAAGGTAACTATGTGAATCGGTCGGCTTGTAAGAGACAGAAGTCATGAGCGCATTATCACTAATCGATACCAAGATATCCAGGAACGACGCACAGGTTTCACTGATTTCCCATGTGAATTTGAGAGCTGGATGGAAATCATTAACATAATTAATAAATCTCTCTAAATTCACACGTGAGCACGATGCTGTTCCGAAACCATCATCTATGTATCTCTTAAAGAGATCAGGAAAGGGTCCAGTGTATCGTTCAAAGATTTGTTTTTCAACATAACCAACAAATAAGTTTGCGTAGCTAGGGCCCATTTTGGTACCCATTGCTACTCCACTAATCTGTTGGTAATGTTCACCATCAAATGAAAAATTGTTGAGGGTGAGTACAAGTTCTGCCAAGCGAAGTAATGTAGTGGTGGATGGTTCCAAAACGGTGCGTAGTGAAAATGAATTTACTGGAACCGCTGAAATGTATTTGGTTGAAAATCTGTAGAGCATGTTTTGTATGTTTGATATAAGAAGGCAACTTCTTTACCAAAGGTGACATAACATTGTCTAAAAAGCTGGAAATGAGTTCAGTCAGATTTTCAACCAAATACATTTCAGCGGTTCCAGTAAATTCATTTTCACTATGGATGTTAAGTCTCTCTACACCATCATTCCTCACCGCGATGGTCTGGAAGCTTTGAAGTTTTTCTTTGATCAACGCACCGTTTTGGAACCATCCACCACTACATTACTTCGCTTGGCAGAACTTGTACTCACCCTCAACAATTTTTCATTTGATGGTGAACATTACCAACAGATTAGTGGAGTAGCAATGGGTACCAAAATGGGCCCTAGCTACGCAAACTTATGTGTTGGTTATGTTGAAAAACAAATCTTTGAACGATACACTGGACCCTTTCCTGATCTCTTTAAGAGATACATAGATGATTGTTTCGGAACAGCATCGTGCTCACGTGTGAATTTAGAGAGATTTACTAATTATGTTAATGATTTCCATCCAGCTCTCAAATTCACATGGGAAATCAGTGAAACCTGTGTGTCGTTCATGGATATCTTGGTATCGATTAGTGATAATGCGCTCACGACTTCTGTCTCTTACAAGCCGACCGATTCATATAGTTACCTTTTATTTTCATCCCCTCATCCCAAACACACTAAACAATCCATTCCATACTCTCAATTTCTGCGACTTCGCCGCCTATGCAGTGATGACAAAGACTTTGAGACCAAATGTTTGGAAATGAGATCCTTTTTTGTCCAGCGTGGCTATCCCACCCACTTGTTAGACACTGCTATTAACAAAGCATCTAGTATTCCTCGTCCTGACACTTTAAAACAACCTTTAGAAAGAGTTTCTGATAATAAAATACCATTAGTTCTCACATTTCATCCTTTCAACTACAAAGTTAAGGATATCATTAGCCGCAATTTTCATATCCTAAAGAATGATCCTGAAACGTCAGCTGTTTTCACCAATAACCCTTTAATCTCTTTTCGGCGTAATAAAAATATTCGTGATGGTTTAGTGCGTAGTGCCCTTAGAAAAAATCTACTGGCACCTGCGGGTACCTTTTCTTGTTCCCGTACCCGTTGTTACACGTGTTCCTTTCTTAACTCCGCTACATGTATTTCGGGACCTAAATCTAATTTTGTTATTCAGCATAATTTTACTTGCATCTCTTCCAACATCATTTACTGTATTTCTTGCAATAAATGTTGCATGCTTTACATCGGTGAAACTGGCAGACGTATATCTGACAGGTTTGCTGAACGTCTTCGTTCCGTGAGGAACAATGATGTTGACAAGCCCGTTGCCCGACATTTCAATAGTGCCAACCATTGTATTTCAGACATGAAAGTTTGTGCCATCTCACCCATTTCTGGCGGTAATGTCGGCCGCAAAAGACTAGAAAAGCGTCTCATTTTCAAAATTGGTACCATTCATCCTCACGGACTCAACGAACGTTTTTCTTTTATTTAACACCTCTGAAGATGTTGTTTCTGTTCAGCAAGGGCGGACATAAACAGCGTTTTCACTTTATTAATTTATCTATTTTTACTCTCGCTCATCCTCTTTACACCCCCTCCTTTTTACTCATCGACGATATGAATAGCAAATGTCTTTCGCATCTTATTATCTATTTGTTATTGTTATTTTGCTTTGGTTGGCTAATTTTTCGCATCTCATTATCAATTTGTTATTGTCATAAATAAAGTTAGTTTACTCTGGTTTCCTTCTGTCTTAACACTGGATATTGATATAACACTGGATACTGGATATTGTCCTTACTGGACATCTAGGGAGAACAGTTTAGATATGACTGATAGGGTTATCAGTCATATCTAAACAAAATTAATCATATCTAAATAAAGTTAGTTTACTCTGGTTTCCTTCTGTAGTAACACCGGACCAGTGAGAGATGGTTCTTACTGGACCTCTAGGGAGAACAGTTTAGATATGACTGATAGGGTTATCCAGTATAAAATAAAGTTTACTTTAAAATAGTAAAGTGCTTCGTAGGCAGTGTTTTAGATAGAGCAAAGTGAAAAGGTGGTAAACTGCTGAGATTAGTCATGATAACGAAATACTGATGTTTCAAGCAGAGCCCTTCATCAGAGTAACAAGTTTAGTTTAGCTTTCATTAATGTTTTGATGTTCTTTCTTTCCCATTTAGGAACCAGAGATAAGCGTCAGCTTGACCCTGAAAGGGTGAATAAGATCCGAAAGTACGTTTTTGACAATTTCCCAACCTCGCCCCAAGAGGAAGATAAGGTATGGAGGGATTGCACCAGGGCGATCGACGAATTTTTAAGAAGACCCAAAAAGGGTAAAGAGCAATAAGAGCAATAGTCCGTCAATATATTTTAAGAAACCTCTCCACGACAGATCGTCCTTTTTTTTTTCAAATTTTCCTCGAACCCCCCTCCCCATCCGTTTCCTCTCTTTAAATAGCTGCCAGCAACATCGTTTCCAAATCTCCAGCGTCTCCGTAGCGTAGCTCAGTTGATGGAGCGTCGGACTAGTAAAGCGAAAGTCTTGGGTTCCAATCCCAGCTCCGATCGAGTAGAGTTTTTCTCTACTTACCCGCGGTATGGTTCACACCTAATAGCGACTTTAAGATCTACGACGACGTCCTTTAAACGAAAGGCTTATTTTTTCAAAACAAAGGGAATGAAGTCCCAAGTCCTCGTTCTTTCTACAACGCCACACAGAGTATTTTCACGTCTTCAGGACGACTTCAACGGCCAAACGATGAGAACAGTCGCTTGAGATTGACTTCAATACAGACACTACAACCATTTTAGCAATACTGGGGCGTTTGGGATGTCATAAAACTAGCTTCAAATATCAAATATACATATACTAGTATATAATAGTCAGTCAACCGTGAATTAAATTGTGAGACTTTTCTTGCTTTTTAACCGCCGTCGTCGTCCTAGCATCTTAAAGTCCCTACTCTATCATTATTCTCCACCTGAGTTCAGGGGCGGATCTAGCGTTAGTCAAATAAGTCAGACGACTAAGGTAAAAAAAATAGCGATTGCAAAAAAAAAGTCCGGTTAAAAACGACGTAATAGCAGCGAGAACAATCGCGGAAAATCTAATTCGGCACCAGGACCACTTACGGGAAGGCGCGCGGACTTTTTATACCTCCTGGTGGCACTGATTCATTCTCGTCCCCAAAGCCCTTTCATGAAAAGGGCTCTGGGGGAATCCATACACATCGCGATCTGATTGGTTGTTCAAATTCAAAGGCCTAATTAACGGAGCTTAGTGAATGTTTATAAATAAACAGTATTTGAAACACGAAAACTGACAACGAAGCACAATTCTAATCATAGTTCTAATCCGAACAATTTAATCGAACATTTTTCAAAGCAATCAACCCGTTTCTCTTTAATAATAAACTCAAAGACAGAAGACAGATAGCAATTTGAAACCGACAGACGATAGACAACACACTGCAAGCTGTTCGTGTATGGCTCGGTGTATGGTACATATTTAAAAAAAATCTCATTCAAATATACAAGTCAAATATTAACGAACGGTGCAACAAATTAAAGAGAACTACCTTCACTAAAAGAGGCCGTAAATACGAAGAATTTCCGACGCGGCTCTATTGCCAAGCTGTGAAGCGAACTCGTAAATTTTAATGTCTTTTGCCCCGCCGAGTAAACGCGGCGATGAGCCACACTCGACAAGGACCTTCTTCGAACGGAATCTACCACAGTCCAATCGAAAACGAAAGGAAAATTATCTAGTGATATCAACTGTCGATGATCTCGTGTCCAACTCCCAAACCGCGAACTTAAACGCATGCGCTTTAGAAAGAACACCAAAGAATCTTGGTGTTCCGGTTTGGATTCCCCCAGAGCCTTTTCCGCGCGCCAGCACGGGAGAGGCTCTGGGGACGAGAATGGCACTGATTAGGTTTGCCCAATTTGGGTTATAAATCCATGTCCTATTTACACGTTCGGGGAAAAATTTGAATGGAACAATTTGGAGGATCTATAATGGCGGGGTTTTATTAAATATATATATATGGGAAAAAACTTTTAGAAAGTTCCAAAAAAAGTATATGAAGGAGATTTAAACGGGTAGTACGATTTTCCAAGCTCGTTTTGAGTTATGGAAGGGTTAAACCCACTAAAAAAAGCATTTTGCGTCATTTTCCACATTTTGGAGCGTTAATAACTCAAAATAGGCTTCGAAAATAACGCTACCCACTTGAATGTCCTTCATGGTTTTTTGCAAACTTTGTAACGATAAAGGTGATATTTGCTAAAAGTGAACTTTGAATTTTCACTTTTTTATAAGATAGTACTCTAATAGGTAAATTGGAAGAAAAACTCGATTTTGTGTGAGGAAGAGGGAAGAAATCTGCGTTGGCTCTATATCCGACAATCATCACCACTAGTAACTCTATCTACTTGCCAAGTTCATGCTTATATCACAAAACGCACAATTGAGGCAAAATTTCGGGCTTAACCGTCGGACTATATCTTGTTAGGGTCGTAAAACGATCAACTTTGGTAGGAATGAAGTTTCTAAGAAATAGGTGATAGAGATAGAGCGATAGGGGTAGGGGTAGGGGTAGGGATAGATGATAAGAGATAGGGGGAGGGGGAGAGATAGGGATAGGGATACGATATATATATATATATATATATATATAAGTAATAACATGACTTGAGGGAAATTAGGATTAAATTTCCCGAAGCAAAGGGGAAATTTAATCACTAATTTCCCGAAAAGTCATCGTATTAGTTTGTAATATTGTGATCGCCGAGGAAAACTTAGAGAATCTTACCGACAGGAAATTTACACGGTTCATCAGAGAAGTTGCATCTAATTTTCCCGTGCATGTTGATGCGGGAAAATATATGCAAGCGGGAAATTTAGAAGAAGACAAAGGGAAAATTTCCCTCTTGCATGAGCAATGAGGGAAATACGAGGTTTACATTCCCTCGGAGAACAAAAGAATCTGAGGCGATCATGGTATTAATATATATATATAAATATATTTAAAAAACTCATTAATAATTCATGAGGAAAACACAAAGAAAAATCATAACCGTATCGTGGTTTTATATCTGATAAAATTTTCTCCTGATTTACATAAACTTTAGCTTTGATTTTCTCGCCTTAGACAACGTTATTTTTCAAAATTACTACGCCAACGAACTTACCAAATGGTGATCGTTTTTTAAGCCATTCAAAACACTCGCAGAACGTGTTTTAAATAGTACATATATATATATATATATTAATAAAAGATTGTGTGATCGAAATTAATAAAACTATATAATGGATATTTCTAAATTTTTAGATCAGAAAGGAGAAAAGCGAAGACAAGATGAAGGGGATTCTAGTCATTCTAGTACATCTGGCGAATCAAAGAGAAGAGATGAGCACGAAGGAAAACGACGACGTGAAAGCGAGGGATCACATGAATGTGAAGATTCAAAAAGGCAGAAAACACCGTGAATGAATGAGACGGAATGAAGCAGAGTTCAATATATTCTGAAAGAAATGAAGAGCGGTAAAGAAAGGAGAGGAACAAGTGAGTGTTTGTTGAACAACGTTGGATGATACATAAATATTATTTCATGTAAATGTTTATATTAAACACAATCTATATATTTTTTTAGATTTAGTCCTCATGTGCGAACTAAAAGATCAGTAATTTATTTTGGTTATATGGCCTGGGGGATTATACATTCCAAGGTTAAAGTAAGTAATATTTGATGTGTAAGTGACACAGCGACAGAAACTGGTTGACTTTTAAAGTTGCTCTTAGAAATAGAAATAGAAATAAAAGAATGACAGTGGGCACGAGGAAGAAGAGGAGGGAGAAGGGGAAAGAGGAGGAGAACAAGAAAAAGACGAAACAGGAGAAGGCCAAGGAAAAGGACAAGAGAAAAGAGAAGGAGGAGGGCAAAAAAGAAGACGGTTGGGTAGAAGGAAAAGGTGGAGAGGAAGAAGGAAGGGGAGGAGGAGAAGGAGAGAAGGAAGAGGAAGTGGGGGAGAAGGAAGAGGAGGAGGAAGAGGAGGGGAGAAGGAAGAGGAGGGGGAGAAGGAGGGGGAGAGGGAAGGGGAGGAGAAGGAAGAGGGAGGAGGAGGGGGGAAGGGGAGGAGAAGGAAGAGGGGAAGGATGAAGGGGGAAGGAAAAGCAGGAGAGCAGGAGGAGAAGAGGAGGAGGAGGAGAAAGAAAAGGAGGGGAGAGGGAAGAAGAAGAATTATTATGAGGAGAAAAAAGAAGAACAAGAAAGAGGCGAAGGAGAAGAAAGTCAAGAGAGGAAAGAAAATGAAAGAAGGAATAGGAGGGAAAAGGTGGAGAAGTAGTAAGAAAGGGTAAGAAAAGAGGAAACCAAAAGCAGGAGAGGAAGAAAGAAAAAGGGGAAAAGTAAGAAAACAAAAAGAAAGGACAAAGATGAAAAGGCAAAAGTTAGGAATGACTGCATTCTGATACCGCTCTTAAAATAGAAATAAAAAGAGAAGCAACAAGGCAGATCTTTCCAGCAGAATATTGACCAACATTAACCACAGTTCCTTATCATTTCATTCAAGAATGAGTTCATCCACAGTACGTCCAGACTACTGAAAATTGGCAACCTAACATTTCACAAAGTAGCGTTGGAGTCCATAAGAACCAAAGAGAAGCAGCAAGGCAGTTCTTTCCAGCAGAATATCGCGGACCAAGAGTAACCACAGTTCCTTATCATAGCATTTAAGAAAGAGTTCATCCACAGTACGTCCAGACCATTGAAAATTGGCAACCTAAGACTTCACAAAGGATCGTTGGAGTCTACGGAAACCAAAGAGAAGCAACAAGGCAGTTCTTTCCAGCAGAATATCGACCAAGAGTAACCACAGTTCCTTATCATAGCATTTAAGAAAGAGTTCATCCACAGTACGTCCAGACCATTGAAAATTGACAACCTAAGACTCCACAAAGGATCGTTCGAGTCTACGGAAACCAAGGAGAAGCAACAAGGCAGATCTTTCCAGCAGAATATCGACCAACAGTAACCGCAGTTCCTTATCATAGCATTTAAGAAAGAGTTCATCCACAGCACGTCCAGACCATTGGCAACCTAAGACTTCACAAAGTATCGTTGGAGTCTACGGAAACCAAGGAGAAGCAACAAGGCAGATCTTTCCAGCAGAATATCGACCAAGAGCAACCACATTTCCTTATCATAGCATTTAAGAACGAGTTCGTCCACAGCACGTCCAGACCATTGGCAATTGGCAACCTAAGACTTCACAAAGTATCGTTGGAGTCTACGGAAACCAAAGAGAAGCAACAAGGCAGTTCTTTCCAGCAGAATATCGACCAACAGTAACCACAGTTCCTTATCATAGCATTTTTGAACGCGTTCATTCACAGTACGTCCAGACCATTGGCAACCTAAGACTTCACAAAGGATCATTGGAGTCTACGGAAACCAAAGACATGTAAATAATCGAGACACATGAGTTGTCGCTTCTTATAACAGAAGTAATATTCTGACAATGAATTTGAGAAATAGATTAGTTTAGAAATAGTCATTAGCGAACATTAACTTTTTTTATAAGATTTATGTTAAAGAAGCATTGAAGAATCAGACATAGTTCAGACCATTGGAAATTGGCAACCTAAGACTTCACAAAGGATCGTTGGAGTCTACGGAAACCAAAGACATGTAAATAATCGAGACACATAAATTGTCGCTTCTTATAACAGAAGTAATATTCTGACAATGAATTTGAGAAATAGATTAGTTTAGAAATAGTCATTAGAGAACATTAACTTTTTTATAAGATTTATATTAAAGAAGCATTGAAGAATCAGACATAGTTTAACGCTACTCTGGCTTAAAAGTTTTTTGAACGTAGCTTACAAAGTTACTCTTCATGACGCAACGTTTCGACACTCCGGTCTAGTGTCTTCATCAGAGGCACAGAATAGTAATACAGCCAGAAGTCCAACTCACGTCGGAACCTTTGAAGTTTATGTCCTCGCGCATGTCGCCTCGCGCATCTTGATTTGTCGCCATCCTACGCAATCCTGGCAAGTTTTCCCGGCAGTTTTGACCTTCAAAGCAAGGTTAAAACTGCCGGGGGGACGTGCCAGGATTGCGTAGGATGGCGTAGGACCACAGGCAACCCAACTCTGACGCCTGTGATGGTCCTTCCTCTTTTTCTTGTTTTATTATATTGAGCTTCTGACTGAAAACCGAGGCCGCTTTACAGTTGTGTAAGCTGGGATCGCGGCGCTTCTCTTAACAGTTTGTAATATATGCATATATATGCGAATTGCAGCGCGCGGTAATTTCAATCTCGAAACAGCTGGGGGCTTCTGTGCCACGTGAATGGCGCGTGACGCTCACTGAAAGCTGAGGCGACTAAACACGCAGTGCGGGAAAACACGTGTTCTATCACACCGCGGGTTTTGTTCGAGCTCAAATCACTACGACACAGAACGCATCTGTGTCGTAGTAATTTGAGCTCGAACAAATTGACGTTGGCGGAACACCCGCGGTGTGATAGAACACGTGTTTTCAGTCAGAAGCTCAATATAATAAAACAAAAAAAGAGGAAGGACCATCACAGGCGTCAGAGCTGGGCTCCTTATGGTCCTACGCAATCCTGGCACGTCCCCCCGGCAGTTTTAACCTTCTTTTGAAGGTCAAAACTGCCGGGGAAACTTGCCAGGATTGCGTAGGATGGCGACGAATCAAGATGCGCGAGGCGACATGCGCGAGGACATAAACTTCAAAGGTTCCAACGCGAGTTGGACTTCTGTGCCTCTGGTGAAGACACTGGACCATCACAGGCGTCAGAGTTGGGCTCCCTGTGGTAGGACATTGCGTCGGATGGCGTATAATATCGCGCATGCGCATTGAAGAAATGCGGACAAGTTTTCACTGAAGTTGGACTTCTGGTTGTATTACTCTTCTGTGTCAGAGGTGATCGTTGTGAAGACAGGTGCCATATTTATACTCGTAGAACCATTGATGACGTTACCTATCAAGAAGATGCAAATAGGCTTCCGGCAGTAGACCGCCATCTTTCTCCTCCACAGAGGCTTTCCGTGCCAGCGGTATCCACGCGAAGCCTCTGCGGAGGGAGAGGACCGCCGTCATCATGATTTAATGGAGCGTGGGCGCTATTGAAGTGCCAAGCTTCCAAACAACGTCTTTGGCGGTATCATGGATTGGTAGTAATCATTTTTAATTACTACCAATAATTAATTACTACCAATCCACGATACCGCCAAAGACGTCGTTTGGAAGCTTGGCACATCAATAGCGCCCACGCTCCATTAAATCATGATGACGGCGGTCCTCTCCCTCCGCAGAGGCTTCGCGTGGATACCGCTGGCACGGAAAGCCTCTGCGGAGGAGAGAGATGGCGGTCTACTGCCGGAAGCCTATTTGCATCTTGTTGATAGGTAACGTCATCAATGGTTGTATGAGAGTATAAATATAGGACCTGTCTTCACAACGATCACCCCTGATGAAGACACTAGATCGGAGTGTCGAAACGTTGGGTCATGAACAGTAACTTTTTAAGCTACGTTCAAAAAACTTTTAAGCCAGAGTAGCGTTAAACTATGTCTGATTCTTCACCTGGCTGCGTTGGAAATTTATTTGTTGCGTTGAATAATGTTCAGTTTACATTTGCGAGTTTTTCAATTGCGGTGCCCTGTAAGTTGGCTTGCGGGCGCAGCTAACTTTCAAACCGCTTTATATTCTGTGTATATTTTTTGACGCGACTTTTTTAACGCGATGTTTTGAACGCCAGAGGAATCAATAGCAAGCGACATTTTTGGCGACAAGGTATGCAACCGGAAGTGAATTTGTTATTTTTGGCGGCTTTTCGACGACATGTCAATTTCATCAAGTCCGAAGAATTTTGCGGTAGTTTTGTCTTCTAGACCAAGATTGTGGTGCCCTGAAAGGTTCAGACCGCTTCATATTCTGCCTGTGATTTCGTTCGTTCGTGAGGAATCAATAGAAAGCGACATTTTTGGCGTCACGGAAAGCAATCGTCTTTTCGGCGACATGTCAATATGATCAAGCCCGAAGAGTTTTGCTGGTCAAGATTAATTTGAGCTGGAGAAACGCATTTGCGAAAAAAAATATTATCGAGGTACACACGTAAAAACGCACAGTCTGATCAGCTCTGATATCAGATCTGTTCAGAGAAATGTAGCGACCCCTGATACAGCATGACAGCTACAGAATGTACCAGCGCTGATGTATAAACATTTAGTTGGAATTTCTAACAGACTGCGACAGCTCCGTAGACAACATTTCCGTGTTTGGATACTCTGATCCAAACACGCGGGAAATTGCGAGACTGGAGAAAAGCCTAACAAAACACGAGCCGTGGGCGAGTGTTTTTAGCTTTTCGAAAGTCGAGCAATTTCCCAAGTGTTTGGATAAGAGTCTCCAAACACGGAAAAAACCATTTGGTATTTCTTTTATAAAATAATCACAAGTGAATATGATATACTGTCCGACATTTTCAAAAGATCGTTTTGGCGGGAATTTTCCATGTTTGGATACTCTGATGCAAACACGGCAATTGACCAATCAGGGCTCGCGTAGTGTACATGTTATTTTATAAACGTGTATCATAGCTGATACTGCAACAGGCTGTATCAGGGGTCGCTACATTTTTCTGAACAGATCTGACATCATTCTGCATCAGGTCTGACACAGAGTGTGCGTTTTTGCGTGTGTAAGTCAACTATGGTATCCTCATGAACAAAAATATGTTAAATCATTTATGGACCCTATTATAAAGAGCAGGCTGCTTTTGCTTCAATCTTCTCTAAGAATATAAAAATGCTACGAAAACGCATAGGTGTGGACATATTGGCCTAATTCTTTCACAGAGCTACGCGTAAAAACGTACAACTTGTTCACGGTTGTCAACAGGCGTGAACAATGTTGTGCTGCTCACCGTGAACAATGTTGTGCTGCTCGCCGTGAACAAGTTGTCAACAAGTTGTTCACTTATGGTTCGAACAACTTGTTCACGGATAAATCAGCAGTCATGAACAAGTTGTTCCAACAGCACATTTTTCTAGCCAACAACGTTGTTCGCACATGATACAACATGTTGTAACAGCATGACGAAATAACAACGATGAACAACAATGTCACAACAATGGTGAACATGGTTGATGTATCAACACGTTCTGCGGTTGTTACAACATGCGTGAACAACGGTTGTTGTTTCATCAAGCTGTAACAACTTGTTGAAACAATGATGAACAATGTTGTTTATTTATCAATGTTGTTCACATATGTCAACAAGTTGTTACAGCATTGTTCAGGCAACAATGCTGTAACAACTTGCGAGATTTTTACGCCATGTATACGGATGTGGAATAATTTTCATTCTGAAGCAAAAAGCATTTATAGTGAACTTGAGTTATATGTACTGTTTAATAAACTCGCAGTTCGTGTTTTATATCTGATAAAACACGAACTGCGAGTTTATTGAACGGCTTCAAAAACGAACCACTTGGTAAGTTCATTGGCGTAGTAAGTTTGAAAAATAACCTTGTCTAAGCCGAGAAAATCAAAGCTAAAGTTTATGTAAATCACGAGGTATCTTTATCACATGTAAAGACACGATACGGTCATGATTTTCTTTTGTGTTTTCCTCATGAATTATTAATGAGTTTTTGAAATATATTTTAAAACTGTTCTTCGCAGTACTTACTTACCAGACTATGGATATAATAATAATAATTTAATATTACCAGGTATTAAAGGGATTAAAACAAAACAAATTTTTGATATCTACTTCATTCATTATCATTTGGATTTTGCATCAGGACAAAGTGAAAGTGAAGCCAAGAAGTTTGCATGCATTTCTCGAGCTACAAAGATGAACATTCAAATCAAAAGAGCAATGAACCAACTAGAAATACAGTACATGAGTACACAAATGGTGAATCCATATTATAAATGTTCTAATTTTAATATTGAAATTAGAATGTTTAGACTACATGCGTAAAAACGCACAACTTGTTCATGATTGTCAACAGTTGTGCTGCTCGCCATGAACAATGTTGTGCTGCTCGCCGTGAACAAGTTGTCAACAAGTTGTTCATTTATGGTTCGAACAACAGTTGTTCGCGGATAAATCAACAGTCATGAACAAGTTGTTCCAACAGCACATTTTTGTAGCCAACAACATTCACACGTGATACAACATGTTGTAACAGCATGACGAAATAACAACGATGAACAACAATGTTACAGCAATGGTGAACATGGTTGATGTATCAACACGTTCTTTGGTTGTTGCAACATGCGTGAACAACGGTTGTTGTTTCATCAAGCTGTAACAACTTGTTGAAACAATGATGAACAATGTTGTTCATTTATCAATGTTGTTCACATATGTCAACAAGTTGTTACAGCATTGTTCAGGCAACAATGCTGTAGCAACTTGCGAGATTTTTACGCGTGTAGAGGGGGCTTATTGATTTGAAGCCAAAAGGGAGTGCCTTATTAGAGGGAGTGGTATACAGTATTTAAGGCAGGGGCATAATAGAGTGAGTGACCGTAATATAGGGAGATTTATTTAATTTCCAACTCGGAGAGAAGGGGGGGGGGGTATGGTGGAGGTTAACCATATTTTAAACTTGATCCTTGGTCTTCTGTCAGTGTCATGCCTCCCTACATCGATCGCATGCTTGTACCTTTAGAACTATTTTGTCATACCGTAAACTTCCCATAATAACATAGTACTACCTATAGCACAGAATAGCTGAAAACGAGTCATCCTTCTCTTCGTTGCAGTTATTTACATAATTTCGTGGCTCGTGCCCATAGCCTGCGATCCTTTTGGTCACTGCCAAGACGCACTCTGTTCTGTCACTTGGAGCACGGATCTGGGAGCAGAATGCACGGTTGAAGTACACACTGTACCAGTACTAACTTCATATAAATTATTTCCTCTAAAACGTGGGACTTAATCCAAAAACGAACTTCCCCCAAACTGCAAAAGAATCTACTGACCAGTGCAAGACTTTTGTATTAAACTCTCAAAATTTTAAAACATACCATCTGATAACATAGATATAATTCTGTATATTATTAATAATTAACAAATTATTGTTCGATGAATACACTTCCTTGCCAGAATGCTAGCATTATTCTCATTGCTTTTCCATTGCCAAAATGCTCAAAATAATGCTAGCATAATGTGCAATTGTGCAAAAGCCTCGCTGCGTGGCGCAGCCACGTTTGATGCGACATTTTTAACGCGATGTTTTCAGTGGCGTAGCCACGTTTGATGCGACATTTTTAACGCAATGTTTTCAGTGGCGCAGCCACGTTTGATGCGACATTTTTAACGCGATGTTTTCAGTGGCCCAGCCACGTTTGATGCGACATTTTTAACGCGATGTTTTCAGTGGCGCAGCCAGGGTCTTGGGTTTTGGGGGTCGGCGAGAACCTCAATCACCTAGGGGGGTCCGGAAAATTTTGCCTCCCCCCGGAAAATTTTGGATTTCTAGGGTCTCTGAAACACTATTTCCTGCATTTTGAGGCAAGTATTTAAGAGTAATCTGAAAGCCTTAAATTACATAATTTTGTTGAAATCAAACCAGAACAGAGAATAATACACGTCAGAATATCTTTAGATTTATTTATAAACAAGTCGTAAATGTAAAAACATGTTGGAGGCATTTTGTATAGACCCTTAGTATTGTAATTTATAGCATATGCATGCCTGAAATATATATAACACATCACTATCTACTCACTTGTAGAGATGAGCCGATTACGAAAATTGTCGATTACTGAAGCCGATTATTTGGTGGCCGATTAATACAAGTAATCGGCCGAATAATCGGCATATGCCGATTAGTGCTACGTTGTTGGTTACCAGTCCCTGCGCAGTTTCGCAATGTTGTAGGGATTGCTAAATTGCAACAAGATTTGTGAAATATAACAGAAATGTTTCGTGATGATTAGTTTTGCGTGTTTTGAGAATCAATTTCGTTTTGTTTGTCCGACTTTCAGTTTTATAAATCGGTATGCGCTACGCTATTAGTATTTGGCAAATTGTGATGTAAAAACAAAATATTATCCGCTTTATGTGGTGCTAGCCTGTTTCGTTTGTCTGTGGAAATGTTCCCTGCCTCGCTAAACACACGCTCTGAATAAACACTTGAATTGGGAGGCTCAGATACTTCAGCACAACTTTAAACAAGTTGGGATAAACAAGTTTCTTTGCTTGCCAGTTGCCACCAAACATAAGGGCATGCTTGCAATGGCTGTAGCGGAAGGGCGAGAAAGGCGTCGATCTCTTCTTCAACTTTGTGGCTGGCGTTGAAAGTTCTGTCGCTTGACCCAACAATCTCGTCGAAGCAAGACCACCTCAACCGGTGAAGATCCTTTGCCATTTTCTCGTGTTGGTTTTAAAATTTAAACTTTTAAAAGCGTTTCACAAATCTTTTGACAGACTAGAGTTCCGAAGTTCCGGTTCATTGTTTCCGAAGTTTGCGACAAACATTGCAACTTTGTTTTGATGCTCGCTATTTGATCGGCTGCTATACGTAACGAATTTGCGGAGTTCGTAAACTTTGTGGCAAACGTGCGACTGCGGAACTCTTCCGTCAAGAGTTATGTGAAACGCTCTGTAATCATTGTGAAATAAAGACTATTGTGTTTGGGCTTATGCAGTTACGGACTTATGGTGTGTGTGTGTTTGCGTCGTTCATGAAAAGCTTTATTTGAGACATGCACCGATTATTTTGCCGATTATTCAAAATAATTGGCTGATTATTTTAAATTGGCCGATTAATCGGCTTTAACCGATTAGTTTCCGATTAATCGGCTCATCTCTACTCACTTGGACTTAAACACCCACTGGATGTTAAACTTAAACACCCACTGGATGTTTTGAATGCCACAGGGCACCGCTTTTTAGCACTGTCTGGTTTCCTTATGGCTTTCTTACTAAGAACATTAAAGTATTCTTTTTCCAAAGTTCCATCAGCCGTCTCCACCAAGGTTGGTAATTGGCATGTACTGGAATTTAATTCGGCAGTAAGCAAGTAGACCTCTTCTTCATCGCTAATGCTGGAAGATGAATGACTTTCCAATTTTAAAAGCAATAAAACAGGCAAGTATATAATAAGCTAAAGGCCTGCGCTAAACGTCGCACAATAGACGAGTTTAATTCAGACGAATTTAATTCAAATTAACTTCGTCTGAATTCAATTCGTCTATTGTGCGACGTTTAGCGCAGGCCTAAGAATTATAGTCTTAAATACAACATTCACACAACACAGATAATACCTTTAGTTAAAAAATATCAAAGCCCAGACAATTACTTTGAAAAAGCCCATAACATTGAAGAAATGGGAAAAATGAAAATATTTATTGAACTAACGTTTCGTCGCTAGATGCAACATCTTCAGAGTGATTAAATTATTACAATTACAAAGACTTTATATACACAAGGTTACTAAGACAACGAGTATAAAATTACAAAATAGCCGTTAAAATTTGAAATTATAATAATTTAATCACTCTGAAGATGTAGTGATGAAACGTTAGTTCAATAAATATTTTCATTTTTACCATTTCTTCAATGTTATGGGCTTTTTCAAAGTAATTGTCTGGGCTTTGGTATTTTTAACTAAATTACGTTTTCCGCCTGGAATCTCTGTCTCGATTAGATAAGACCTTTGTTGAAGTGCTTAGTAGCACGTTATACCAATGAGAGAAAACACTTTTTGGTGTTATTTTTATGCATAGATATATTAACCTTTTGCCACAGTTTGAACATCATTCTTCCATTGCACAGCATCAACATCATTCCTGGCAAGATTTACTCCACGAAGCATCTCGTCCAATTCTAAGGTTGTACTATCGAGTGCTTTAAATGAACGAAATACAGTTAAATTTGTAATAAGCACAATTCAAAATGAAGAAGAACACATGTTGTTAGTTGGTTTGGTAAATTACAGCTTGATGTTAGTAAGTTGTTGTAGTTTTTACTGCACATGCTGTGTTGAGTTGTTAAAGAAAAATTCTGAGCTCCATGCGGTCAGGACTCAAGTCAGGTTCAAGTACTGACTGCATGAGCTCTGAGTTTTTCTCACCATTGGCAACTCAACACAGCTTGTACAACAAAAACTACAACAACTTAAGAACAAGTTGAATGAAATATACCAGAATACATAGCTCGACTCGGAAAAGAAACTTATATTTAAAATATAATAATATATTTAACAAATAGATTCCATTTTGCCGTTGTCTGTTCAGTTATAGATGCACAGATGACGTCACAACGTTGTAAGAACAAAAAAGTGGCCCACGAGACGCAGTCGAGTGCGTCACTGATGTTATTACTATTTACTCGGGCTACTTATGGTAGGGCCGAGTTCGGCTCCGTTATTTTTTTGTCTATGTTTCGAAATGCCAATCATTACGTCATCCATCAGGCTTTTTGCGAAACTGATGCGTGCATGCCAAATATGCTTTCTTTGCTTTCTTGATGTCTGATCAAGTCTTTCTCGTCTCGGATGTGTTCTGTGTGTCTACAGACATAGTTGTTGGTCAGTAATTTCGCTGGCAAGTATCTTGATATTATATACGCTTACAATCGCACACGCCGTTAAGATAGATAGATAGATAGATAGATAGATAGATAGATAGATAGATAGATAGATAGATAGATAGATAGATAGATAGATAGATAGATAGATAGATAGATAGATAGATAGATAGATAGATAGATAGATAGATAGATAGATAGATAGATAGATAGATAGATAGATAGATAGATAGATAGATAGATAGATAGATAGATAGATAGATAGATAGATAGATAGATAGATAGATAGATAGATAGATAGATAGATAGATAGATCGTTTGTTCCAATAAAAACACCTAGCAACCAAGGGCTGAATTACGTGCTAAAAAATTATACAAAATACTACATATACTATTTACAAAATAATATTCGATATAACTAACTTCTATAACGTTCGATAGCATGGCTAATTATAAAAGAGTTTTTAAACCTATTAGTTCTAAATTTAGGAATTTGAAAGTCTCTCATCCTACGCAGATTTGTGGTGTCGGAGGCCTTCGGTGGAATTCCTTCTGTGTTGATATTTAATACCCGAAGAGACTCGACATATGAACGCTGTGTACATGTGTGACTTTAGATCTTAGCACTGCATGTGACAACCTGCGTATGTATATGATTGCAGCTTCGATAACACTTCAGTATCTTTTACCCAAAACACCTTCACATGCTATATTTGCAGTAGCCCGAGTGAACGACTGACCAGGCGTCTTGTTTCCTTTTGTTCCATGTTATTGCATATGCAGTTATCAACTCTTCACGTGCTACAACAAATGGTAATCACAACATGCATACAATCACAATCATTAAAATAGTTTAAAAAATAATATTTACATTATCTTTGACAAGTTATTTCCAAACTACATATAGAAGGAGAAGTTCAATTTCCAAAACGATTTGCAAAAAAACCCCTCAAAATCACATCCTTTTGACCGTTGGTCAACCTCAAACACTCCTAAAATGTTTCTAAGCCCCAAGCAGGAATCGAACCTGCAACCTTCTAATAAAGACCAGTTACTAGACGCTCTAACCACTGAGCTATTGAGGCTCAGAAAATAAGAAACATTTACTGAGTACTTGAGTTTGACGAATGTCTACCGTCTAACCGTACACATACACTACATTTATACTCACCAATACTTGTTTTTATTATATGGCTGGGCTTGTTTTCGGGTCATTACGCCAAACGGCGCACGCTGATTGGTTGCTGAGAGGTCCGGAAAAAGCCGTAATGCCCTCTCGGCACTGTGAGAGGGCATTACGTCCTTTTTAATGACCTGCAAGTTTTGGTGGGAAAATTACTGAGTTGATTTGAATGAAAATAAAAGCGAATTAGATATATTCGTTGGAAAATTTTGAACAATAATACGTCCTGAAACATTAGTGTTTTCTTTTTATAAAAACTTCTTATTTAAAAGCGCGAAAAATAAAAGCCTAACAGGTGTAAACATGAAGCGAAACGAACAAGCTCAAAAGTAAGAACTAAGGTGAACAGCGACACCTGATCAAGGCAAACGTAGAAACTAAAAACAGATAAGAAAACAAACCAAAAGCCATATAATAAAAGGCTTATTAACCTCGTTTTCTCGGTCTGTACGGGAAAGTATTTGTCCTCGGTTTCTCTCGCACAAACCTCGCTCCTTCGTCGCTCGGTCTGTACGAAAACCTCAGGCAAATACTTTCCCGTACAGACCTCGAACTCGGTTAATAAGCCTTTATTAACGATGTATTGTATTATAACTTATTGGATTCATGCAAGCCCAACATGGCAAAATATTTAAGTCGAGAATTCAATATTGGGCGAGACCGATGGTTGAGCCTAATATTAAAACTCGAGACTTAAATATTTTCCATATTGGTCGAAGATGAATCCAATAGGTGTTTTATTATAACGAACAAATAATCGTGCGATTGACAAGTAAATATACCTTGTGCACTTGTCTAAAGGTTGCTGCCCAATATGTAGTTGTCCTACATCGTAAAATATTGGGCTGGCACGAGATGCTAATGTAGACATTTGATTGGACGATTATTTGTGAGGAAATAATGTTGTATATTGCGCCATCATGTTTTAAGATAAACAGGGCTTTCGATCTTCTTCTTATATGGTAAAGTTAATAAAATCTAATCAAATTGTGACGTCCAAACTCAAAGATTTAATGATTCAAGTACAGTATCTGAATATACTGTATTCTGATATTTTAACAGGGATATTAAAGCCCAGCATACTGTAGAATACAAAACAATGGCATAGTATTAAAAGATGCCACTAAAGATTTAATACTTTGCCATTGTTTCGTATTCTATGCTGGTCTTCAAAATTCCTGTTAAACATAACGTAAGAAGAGAAGAGAGGAGAGAGAAGAGAAGAGAAGAGAAGAGAGAGAGAGAGAGAGGAGAGGAGGAGGAGAGGAGAGGAGAGGAGAGGAGAGGAGAGGAGAGGAGAGGAGAGGAGAGGAGAGGGAGGAGAGGAGAGGAGAGGAGAGGAGAGGAGAGGAGAGGAGAGGAGAGGAGAGGAGAGGAGAGGAGAGGAGAGGAGAGGAGAGGAGAGGAGAGGAGAGGAGAAGAGAAGAGAGGAGAGGAGAGGAGAGGAGAGGAGAAGAGAGGAGAAGAGAGGAGAAGAGAAGAGAAGAGAAGAGAGGAGAGGAGAAGAGAGGAGAGGAGAGGAGAGGAGAGGAGAGGAGAAGAGAAGAGAGGAGAAGAGATGAGATGAGAGGAGAAGAGAGGAGAGGAGAGGAGAGGAGAAGAGAAGAGAAGAGAAGAGAGGAGAGGAGAAGAGAAGAGAAGAGAAGAGAAGAGATGAGATGAGATGAGATATAAGATAAGAGATAAGATAAGAGATAAGAAAGATAAGACATAACATAAGATATAAGAGATAAGATGGGATAAGATGAGATGAGATGAGGTGAGGTGAGATGAGATAAGGTAAGATAAGAGATAAGATATAAGATAAGATAAGATAAGAGATAACATAAGATATAAGAGATAAGATGGGATAAGATGAGATGAGGTGAGGTGAGATGAGATAAGGTAAGGTAAGATAAGATAAGATAAGAGATAAAATAAGATAAGATAAGGTAAGGTGAGATGAGATGAGATCAGGTAAGGTGAGGCGAGGCGGGATGAGAGAAGAGAAGGGAAGAGAAAAGAAGAGAAGAGAAGAGAAGGTAAGGTAAGATAAGAAAAGAAAGGTTTATTGAAACTCTTGGCAGTATAGAACTGAATTATGAGTACTTACAAAATATTTAAACACATAATAGCTAGTTAAGATATACATTTCAATAATACATTACATAAGTTAAAATTAATTACCAACCAACCACCTATATTTATATGTAACAAAGTTAGATAGTCTCAATGTCCTTGGCTGGGATATAAGGCAGTCAGTAGAGTTACCAGACCTTAATAAATTATAACCATGATTTATCTTAGTACTATTAGAATTAAGAAGGTGTTTCAAGGGGCCAGAAGTTTTGTTCCTATCAATAAACTTTTCACATATTTCTGATCTCCTATCACTCAAGGAAATCAGTTTAGCTGCCTCAAGAGATGTACTATATGATGGTATGTCAGAAAATATTATGCGCATAGCCCATCTTTGTATAGATTCAATATTTTCACATAGGTAAGATGGAAGAGCAGCCCAAACAGGAACTGCATATTCTAAAATTGGCAGTGCTGTAAAAGTTACATAATTTTTGTAACTAGTTACAGTTACATCGTTAGAAAAGTAACTAGTTACAGATAAAAGTTACAATGAAAAGAAAGTAACTAGTTACAGTTACAAAGTTACTTCAAAAATTTTGTAACTAGTTACAAAGTTACATTCCTTTGTCCGTGTTACTAGAATCAACAAAGAAATTACTGGTTTTTAGATACCAGTACCATAATTATGTTTTTACAACTAAATGCCTAAATATAGTTGTCACTAAGCAGAAATAGTCAAATGTGTACATAATGTACCTTTATTATTATATCAAAACCATTTTTATCAAGAAAGAATGACATCCTCAACTGAATATCAGTAACTACAGTATAGTCACATTTTTTAACCAAATATTGTAACTACAGTACCGCTCGCGAGTAAGGTAACATCGACTCGCGCGTCATAGCGAGTACTCGCTTCGGCTCGTTGCGCGCGAGTACTCGCACTTCTAGTGAAACCAAACATTGGCAAATACTCGCTACTCGCGAGCACTGCGAGTCAGTGTCACCTATAGGATCAGGAAACTACGGGACATTTATATGAGAGAACTAATCAAAGCAATCAACTTTACGACGTAATAAATTAAAACGACGAAGGCTTATACAAGTTTCGTTAGACAACATTTCAATACATTTCAGCGTCCGATGGCGACGGCTGTTTTTGAAGTATTATATGCACTGTTATCGCGCGATGAATAATCTAAGTTTGACTTCAACTGATGGAAACGACAGAGCAATCAAAGACAAGTTATATGATGATATGATACAAAGAAAGAATTATTAAAGGCGCGGCATTTCAATATACATCCATATGTTAAAGAATACTCACAGTTTGTCGTTAACGGCGTCGCTCCGTCGCTGACATGCACGTCTTCCAAATTATAGATTTTGAATAATCACAAAACTTTACTTCCAGTTAAACATCCATATTAAATTTCCATAGTTGGCATTTAGTGTGTATTCAAATGAGCGTTTGCTATGAAGTTTTGCGGGAATTAACCAAAACGCTATACAGTTGTATCCGCACTTGGTCTTGAGCAGTGTTTACGTTCTGCTTCAAAAATTATCGAAGCAACGGCGAGTGAGGTCATCGTTTGGTTCGCGAAAAAAAAGCCAAAACAATTTCGAAATACATGACATTTTATATAAAAACGGCATTATGAAGGTCCATTGATCAAAAGAAAAACGGACAACAACTCATTTATGAACCACAAAATATACAGCAGTGCATGTCTAGTAAGTTTTTCCGCGACTTTTTCCATGCGGCGCGGCTTTACCTCATTTGAATTGAGATGTGTCAAGTCCGTCCGCATGTAATATATTCATAACGTAGCACGTTCATCACAACAGAATACCAAGCGATGAATTTCGTATCGGAATTATAGCTGTGACCATCTTAAAGCGCGAGCATTCGATAAAACAAAGACTAGGTGAATTTATTAAAATGTTGACATGATTGCTGTAATGCGGCTTCAGCGTGATAAATTCGCCCTCTTCACCTTTAGTCACTGCTGTACTTTGTGGTTTATAAACGAGTTGTCCGTTTTTCTTTTGATCAATGGGCCTTCATAATGCCTTTTTATATAAAATGCCACGTATTTCGAAATTGTTTTGGCTTTTTTTTTCGCGAGTCAAACGATGACCTCACTCGCCGTTGCTTCGATAATTTTTGAAGCAGAACGTAAACACTGCTCAAGACCAGGTGCCGATACAACTGTATAGCGTTTTGGTTAATTCCCGCAAAACTTCATAGCAAACGTTCATTTGGATACACACTAAATGCCAACTATGGAAATTTAATATCGATGTTTAACTGGAAGTAAAGTTTTGTGATTATTCGAAATCTATAATTTGGAAGACGTGCATGTCAGCGACGGCGCGACGCCATTAACGACAAACTGTGAGTATTCTTTAACATATGGATGTATATTGAAATGCCGTGCCTTTACTAATTGTTTCTATGTATCATATCATCATACAACTTGTCTTTGATTGCTCGATCATTTCCATCAATTGAAGCCAAACTTAGATCAGTTGTTCATCGCGCGATAACAGTGCATATTATACTTCAATAACAGCCGTCGCCATGTATTGAAATGCCGTCTAACGAAACTTGTATAAGCCTTCGTCGTTTTAATTTATTACGTCGTAAAGTTGATTGCTTTGATTATTTCTTTCATATAAATGTCCCGTAGTTTCCTGATTCTATAGGTGATACTGACTCGTAATCAGGGGCGGCGTGGCCCACCGGGAGACCGGGAAATTTCCCGGTGGGCCCCAAGGATTTCTAGCCTGGTGGGCCCCATTTGCCCCTTGAATTCTAGCTGGTGGGCCCTAAAAATTTGAAGAAAGATGGGCCCCGATGATGTGTAAAACGGCCCTGGAGTAAAGCGTTCGGTCGTGTGCGAAAGCGCGTTTGCGCGTAAACGTGGATAGTTGTGAAATTTAAAACTGCTGTGTGTTCAGTGCTGGAGGCCCTGCAGGTTGCCAATTATATTTCACTGACGAGTAACGATGCTAAGTCATGGCTCCAACTATTGGCCAGCTAGGGCCCCGAGCCCTGTGGTACCCGTTCAGCATATACTTCCTGTCTGAGTAACAGAGTTCACATTATTTCATTGCGCATTTGCGCGTATTGAAGCCATAAATATGCCGTATAGTCATTGACTGTAAATGGCTGACAAAAGAGCTCATAGTACGCGTGATTCTGGGAATGTTCTTCCTAAGAAAAAACATAAAAGTGGGTCTCAAAAGCGACGAGAACAAGAAACAAAGCTCTTATTTGAAAGCTCGAAGAATGTGAAACCGCTAACGTCCTTCTTCAAAGCCAATGAAACAATAGTCTCAACAGGTAATTTATAATAAATTGTGCCCATGGCTAAAGGCTTACCTTACAACAGCTCGGCAACTTATTTATTTGTATCTTTATTACTACATATTGGTTAAAGACTTAAAGTATGCTGAGTGATATACTGATATAGTTATTAAATTGATTTTTCAATTTGGGTAATCTAATGTTGAAGCGCTTGAGTTAAGCTTTGTTAGGCACTTAAGTTCGGGCCGAGCGCCACCTGCGCTCGCGCAAATAGAAAACTTCAAATTCTTAAATACATTACGGCGGTCTACACCAGCTTTCTTTTGCGCATTCAGCCATTCACTCAAAAACTTGATAGATTAGGAACCGCAAATATAAGTTGTGCCGCGGGCGCAACACTCTTCGGTAGTTTCCGCCCAAATGCCAGGTAGAATTTCAAATTTCAATCATCTGACATATGTGTGAATTTCATCTCGTGCGCTATTACACTATTACGCTATTGGAAGTTAAGACAGAATGACAGATTATCGAAAATGACGAGTCTTGTTTACGTGTTCAAAAGCTCGTTGAAAATGCGCAATGACAAAATAAATAAGTCTGACCTAGTGACATACGTAATATTTGTGTAGAAATCCCACCTCCGCTTGGCCCAGGTGACGAGCTAACAACAGCTAACACGTTATTAAGATAAAGTTTCTGCATTCTCATTTACAATTTATCTTTTTTTATTGGTAGCTGTTTCCACACCCCAATTTTACACCCCCCCCCCCTAAAAGTGGGCCCCTAGCATATCATTTCCCGGGCCCTATTTGAGAGCCACGCCGCCCCTGCTCGTAATGCTCGCGAGTAGCGAGTTGCGAGTATTTGGTTTTGCTAGAAGTGCGAGTACTCGCGCGTAACGAGCCGAAGCGAGTACTCGCTATGACGCGCGAGTACGCGCGAGTACTCGCTACTCGCGAGTCGATGTTACCTTACTCGCGAGCGGTACTGTACACTAATCTGTCCGGTTTAAGACCTACAGACTAAATAAAACATATACATTACCAATATATATCATGACTAAATTAACAGGGCTGGGTGGGTGGGTGTTTACGTCAAGCTCTTGCAAATGCAACAACAAAATGTGTGGTTTAACCCGCACCACCCAATTATTAAACAGGCCCCCAGGGGTGTGCGAGAAAACATTTTCTGCTTCTTTTCATTCCTCAGCCAGCAGAAAATAACACTTTTTAAATTTGCCCAGGGGCAGGTGCAACTACAAAAGGACACAAGGTCCCATACTAGATAACTAGTACACCTGCAGTAGTTTGAAAGCCCTAAACACTTCTCTGGAGCCACGGATGCGTAGAAAGCACGGTTTTATACACCTGGGAAATTAAGATATAAATTAATCAGCACATAAGTTAAACAAGAAGAGAAAAAGCTTTTAAATACTTTCACCATGCATACACTTCAAGTTGTCTTAATTTCCCGGCAGGTGTATTAGACCGTGTTTTTTATGCACCGTGGCTCAGAAGTGTTTAGGGCTTTCAAACTACTGCAATAGGTTGTTTGAAAAGAATACTAATTGGATTTAATGGTAGAGACTTGTTATTTATGTCCTGTATTGTGATTAATTAATAAAGTCATATATATATATATATATATATATATAATTATATATATATATACATACATACAGTGGCGTGGTGGCAAGTTTTCAGGCTGGGGTGGCCAGATTAGCTTTGGTGCCCCCCCCCCAAAAAAAAAAAAAATATGAAAGAAAGTCATTACTGTATTTGATAAATGATCACATTTCAAATAACTGAAGTAGCAATAAAATATAATATTACAACAAACAACGGGAATATAATATTACAACAAACAATGGGTGCTCTCAAAGACCATGCCAATGCAAGCGGCGAAGTAGCGCCAAACCTCTAGGGGGGGGGGGGGGGGGGGGTCCGAGAGTCTCCTGATATGCCATTTCCTGCATTTTGGAGTGAGATTTTACAGAATTCTCAAGATTATAAAACTTCATAGAAAACACAAAAGATTACAGATATTTATATCCCCCCATTGAAGACCTAGCTATACAAAGAAATAGGTTTATTTTGTTCAGTTTTGGACTTTGGAGCCCTTGCTAGTTTCGGTGCCCCTTTTCGGGCAACCCCAGTTGGGGGGCCCTTGCCTCCCCCTGCCACCACGCCACTGTATATATATATATATGTGTATATATTATATATTATATTATATTATCTTTGTCAACATTTTATTTTATATGAGCGGGACAGTATATATATAATATATATATATATATATATATATATATATATATATATATATATATATATACAGTGGCGTGGTGGCAAGTTTCAGGCTGGGGTGGGCAGATTGGTTTTGGTGCCCCTTCTGCACCCCCAGTTGGGGGTCTTGCCCCCCCCCTGCCACCACGCCACTGTATATATATATATATATATTTGTAACATTTTATGAGCCATAAAAATTCGTCTAGACTACTACAAGCATTTTACTAAATTTGCACCACGATTCTTAATAAAATAAAAACTTTAGAGTCTTAAATCTTATTATTCTTACAAATTCTTACTTTGTTCTTCATTGAGGTGTCTATTGTCTTCGTTGAGTTTTGTCACTCCTTGGATTGAAATTGTGGCCGCCATTTTGAAAAATCCGAGTAGAAAAATCCGAATCCCGATGATTGTTCCGAAGTTGACTCGGACCTAGTACCTCGCGGTCACCTCAACTGCGAGTATCCCAATCTCGTACCCAGCGCCTGCGATCCTTTTGGCTACTACCAAGAATCAGAGGCTCTGGGAAACTCCGATGAAACTCGTCATCTGATTGGTTAGTTTGAAAACAGTAAAATTTCAAAAAGTGTGCACGTTGCTAACTTGTTTAATCGATTTCTCGATGTTCTGTAACACATAATTAAACACGACAGACCCAAAATATAATTGAACACATGAAATAATTCAAAACAGCAAAAATTCCGACAATTTACAAGTTAAAACTATTATTATTGTCGCTTCGTCGCCAAACAAACATCCATCGTCTGACTCGTCTCGTAATTCTTCGCAGTTTCGTCTCAGAACTTTAAAATTATATCAGAGAATACAAGGTCGATGTAGTTTAGCCAAAATTCCTGGCAGAAAGTACAATTTCTTACCTGAGCGGCTGAGCCGATTACTGCCGAGTGCTGACGGCGACGCGGACATTTAAAACACACTCGTCAAATCGTCTGGTTGACGATTTTGAGAAAAGCGAAGAAAGGCCATTTGTATCCATTGTATTGTCGAGAGCTTTGTAAAACATGTTGGGCCTTTTTTTATCGGTAAACAAATATTTTTCCTGGTCTTCGAACAAGCGAACGATCGTCGATGATTGTTACAAATTATAGGGAACTGGGAACCAGAGGACTGGGAACAAAAACCTAATTTTGGGGTCTTTTTCATCGGAGTTTCCCAGAGCCTCCGTTCCTTGGTAATGACCAAAAGGATCGCAGGCTCTGGGTACGAGATTGCGAGTATCCCATCTAGCCACGACCCTTCTGGTCCTTCTCCAGCAACACAGTCTCAGCCTTAAATAGATGAATATAATCATTTGACAAAAAACGGCAAATAGATGATTATGATCTATCCAGGGGAAACTCAGAACAACATAAAGTTGTCATGATCTGCGCATTCTTGAAAAGTCAAAATGGCGGAGAAACCTAAACGTGAGCATATTTATACTCAATATATCATTGTCTATATTTGTTTTTTATGTCTATGTAACTGCTTTTTGACAAACACATCTTACGTTGTGACGCGCTGTTATGTTAAAATTACTGAAAATAACTTTATTTCAGCTTGTAAAAGAAGAAAATCCGATACACTCGAGGCAGCTGTGAATGCAACCTCGTACCCAGGGTCTTACCTCCGCTCCCCCGCCCCCGCCCACCGCTTCGGAAAGACCCTGGTACACTCTGGTCACGTGCTTCCCAAAATATGGGCAGTACAAAATAAATTTAGTGTGGGTAGGGTGGTACAAAAAACTTTCTCGATTTACCGACCGGAGTAGTGTTTATACAAAATGCAAAACATCTGGCCAGATGAAATGTCACGACTCACGAAAGGTGCACAACGGCTTGGAGAAACAATCCGAAAACGAGATACAATTTAATAAGAATGCCAAAGTCTCAAAGATCAATATTTTGCTGGCTTTGTAGCGCTGGCGACATGTGTTTATTTATTGATGGGAGAATATTCGTTTTAAGCATTTGAATCGCGAGGCTTTTAACTGGACGTATTCACTTAAATATAACGGCAGCTTTCACGTGTGGTATTCAACAACGTACAGGTGAAACACATACGTATTTTATTGTTTATATTGAGGAGTTTGAAAACAGTCTTCCATTTCATTATCCACTGTGAGGTTTACTGTGCTGCGTTGTTTTGACCAGTTCTCATGCCGACAAAATTATGGTCAGTCATCCACGAACATGATAATTGATAAATATATTTGATATAAAATGCCAATTTTTCAAGTTCATTTTAAAAAGGTTAGTCGATATCCGTACCTATTATATTTTAAACAATTGGCGAGGGACTATAATTTAATACGACGTGTTATTATTAATAGTCCGAAAAGCGGCGGGTTTAGGTTGTTGCATTTAAAACGATCAAAACTAAGAGATACGTAACAAGTTAACTTGAACGGGGGTTTCTTTATCGGACAAGAAGTTTGTGACAGCAAAGAAGCAGAAAAATCGATAAGACTCGCTCGCTTTCTTGAAGTATACTGAAAGTACTATTTCTTTAAGTAAACAACACAGCGCATTCAGAAATGCAGACAGATGACAACAAAGGTTCGACATTTCACCTTTGCCTTATTAAATGTGTCTAGTGTCTTGCTGTACCATTATAGAATGATCTTGGTTTCAAATATTTTACTATTTTAGTACTGTTTATTTTTGTTTATTTGTCGTACGTTGATTAATACTATTATTCGATATTTTAATATACTTTGCCGAATGGAGGAGCGGCAACAGTTTTCGTAGTGGCGTATTCATATTTCATGATCGAGCGACGAAAGATCAAATTTGCGGAGTAACTGGAGTTTATATCAATAGAAAAATGATAATAAGACATCGATTAATCGACTACATATTGTATAATTTAAGCACCCAGGTTGACGATTATTAAACGAATGGGAACATCAAAAGCTTTCTTCATTGTAAACTTAAATAAACACAGCGATTTATTATAAACTAAAAACAATAGCTGTCAAAACAACTTGTTTCAATTTTAAAATCGTATCACCGGTTTAACGATTCATTTCAAAATCTAATACCAGAAAACAAAACAACATACGTATACATGCATTTCTTCGACTTTCCAGCGAGGTCAAGCCACAGAATAAATACTAAGGTCAAGCATTGATACGCAGGGGACACTCCCACAGTCGAAAATGTTGATAGACGACACGTGACCAGCGTGTACCAGGGTCTTTCCGAAGCGGTGGGCGAGGGCGGGGGAGCGGAGGTAAGACCCTGGGTACGAGGTTGCTGTGAATGCAGGATTGGCCCTTATAGCCAGCCAAAACAAGCCAAAAAAACAGCGTAAACCGTCGCATTTTCATTTTGTTAAAGTTGGGACAGAAAGCCGGGAAACGCACACACCATACAGACCACGTTCCAAAGCAACCAAAGGTGTGTATTGTGCTGACAGTAATAAATATGATTAAATAAATTACTTGCCATTCTGTTGCCATTCTCTTATAAACCAAAAAGATATATTATATCTGCAACCAGTTCTTTAAATACCTTTGCTTCTCTAGATGATTTGCAACAACACACAGCAATTGGACACAATGATCAAGATATTGAATTGCATGAAGACTGGGAGCCTCAAATAGACACTGACATTGGTATGTATGGTTTAAATTACACAATAATATACTGTACATGTATGCGCTTGTTGATTTTCTAACAATATTATAAGGTACAACTACAGTAACTGCATAACATCTAATTTATTTAATAAAAGTTAATTGCCAGAAGTCACACATTACTGTATATCTTTACTGTAGATGCTGAACTGGAGAACATGATTTCTGAATGCAGTGACCAGTTTGCTTTACAAAGTAAACAAAATATAAAAACATGGTCTGACCGTATGTCAGAACTTAACACAACCTGGGAAGAATACAGATCTCAAATGTTTGAAATCATGGTTGGACTTGAATTTATTCCTGAAGATTCTCTTTGCTCCATCTGTTTTAATCAGCCAGCTATCATCAGATGTCATCAGTGTGGTAACACTCAGATGCTGTGCCATCAATGTGACCGGACTCATCACAGACATAAACCTTTTCATGACAGGCAAGCGTGGTTTGAAAAGAATTTTAGGCCTATTCAATCATCACAGGCTATAGATGAGGCTGGACAAATGATTGAAATGGGTATGTTGTGTGAGTCATTTATTCTCTATTTCAGCTCACTTTTCAGTGCACAGTTTGGAAGTCTTGTTGCCAAGTTTCCAATTTTACAATCATTTCCAAATTTTGAATTATTAATGTTTGATTTTAATTTGATGCTTGGCAAAAAACTTTCAAACTACACAATGATGCACTGAGAGGTAAAATGAACCTGACAATAAAACTACATACATGTACATGTATGGGAATTAAGTAATTGTTTTTGCACATTTGTGCATGTGTAGAAATATAGTACAGTAGATACTGTAAACCTCTGAATATAAACCCTGGGCTTATATTCGTTCATAAGCAGGTGGGCTTATACATGGGCGGCTTATATATTGGGGGGGGGGGGGGGGGGGGGGCTTACAGTATATACAGACAAGATTTTGTGTTAGTAATATTAACCATTTATTGACTTTATTTCAATATAACACAAGGTTAACATATAAACAAGCATAAGATACTAAGTTACAGGCCTCAAAATAATTCTTCAAAGTATACCGGTCATCATGACTGGTAAAAAATTACATTTGCCGGTCACAGAAGATTTTTTACCAGTCATCTTTTGTTTCTTTCATTTGCGTCTATTTTAAGTGTACTTGTGCAGGTAAATTTACAGTTAATCATTCTCAAAAAAATGCTTACCTCTTTGGTGGGAAAAAGATGAAAAACAGTCAAAAGAGAAAAATCTGTGTATTACGTAGTACATCTTTGGACACTGACAAACAGAACAATTGTTTGCCATAGCGTCAGAATTTATAAATGACTATTTACGAACTGGGGAATGAAAGATGCTTTAAATGTAAAGGCGCTAACAGCGTAACCATGCGACGACACCACACCATCTCATACCACACTACACGCCACACCACATGCATCATACCACACCAAAGAACTAGCCAGTATAGCCATGTGCCGGAATCGAACCAGCATGCCAGGGTCGGCCATTCATGGCTTTTCAACAAAGAAAGCGTGATGAATAAGTTGTATTAAAAAGACCTTTTTTAACCATCCTCTGTGAAGTCCCTGCATTTAAGATCTGCTGGGATGTTTTTGCACATTTTGCAACTGGCTCCAATCCGCTAGATGTTGCAGTCGATTGTGTAGTTGGTGAATATAGTATTTTTGGTCCAGCAAGTGTTGTCGTCGTCGTGGAAAGTGTTGTTGCTGGTTGAATAGGAGTTGTTAATGTTTTGTTCTCAAGTTGTGCTAGTGTTAAAGTTGCTGGTGTACGGGATGCAGTTGGTGGAGTTGCAGTAAACTGTGTAAGTGGTGATGATCTTAGTGTTGTACGGGATATGGTGGACTGTGCTAGTACTGCTGTTGCTGTAGTGAATACAGTAGAATGTGTAAGTGCTTTTGTTGTTTCTGCAAGTATAGTTGTAGTTTCACTAGGCTGTAGAACAGTTTCTGTTTCTGTATCATGTGAAGGTACAGGCCGTGTAATCGACGTTGTTAGTTGAGGTTCTGTTGTTGTTAAGCCTGTTGTTGCTGTTGTTTGTGCACGTGACATTGTTGTTTCTGTTGACGTTGTCGTTAGTAGATCTGGATGACTCTCGCCTTGGGGATTCTTGTGTTTTTTGAGCTGCTCACCTATACCGAGAACAAAATCAAGGGTTATCAGTGCTTTCAATGAAGCGATCGCGCTCGCGCTCGCGCTCGCCCACACGCTCGCGCTCGCCCACACGCTCCCAAGTTCGTTCTGCCAGCGCGATTGATCGCGCTGGCAGATAAGTAATTTGTCATAAAATGCGCTCGCAGATTATCTTCCACTGCCTAGAAATGGAGTAAATAAATGCTCAGTTGTATATAATATGAAAATAATGGAATATCTCTTGTTTACTTTGTGCAGGAGTATACAGTCTAGCTTATAAAAACAAATCAATAAACCGGCGGCGTTGGTTTTGAACAACGTTATGCACGCATATTTACGAATTATGGCATCACAGGGAGATAAATTGTTCTTGGTTTTATTAAATTAACGGGTTTAGATATTAAATATTTTTAGTTTGTTTCCAGTGGCAGGCTAACTGCACTCTCCAGTGACGTACTGTATTGTCTTGCTGCATATTGTTTAATTGATATTCGTATTATTAAAAGACAAGCCGAAATCGGCGAAAATGCAAAATAGCGTTCGTTTGCTCACGGGGACCTCCGCTGCATGTTCCGGCGCGGCAATATCGGGATAAACACTACAAAATCTCAAACTTTATGCTAGTTGTGCAGATGAAAACCACAAATGACACTTAAAACATTGGTTTGAAGTTCATTTTTATGATAATAGACTGTTAAAATTGACCCAGGAAATGTAACAGGAAGTCATCAACATAAACCGGCGCTGTTTTTCAAGAAAAACCAAATCGCGCTGCCCAGTTGTGAAATCTGCTCTGGCGAGCGCGATCCATCGCGCTGGCGTATTTTATTCATTGAAAGCACTGGGTTATATACTAAAATTGCCATCGTTGTCTAAATTTTAATTTGATATGCAAATTTGTTAGTTATCTAGAAATTCAATAATGAATCGTGTTTTCCCCTAAATTATAATATGATCAAGTCGGTTTTCTTTGATGTACCACGTGGTTTATATACAGGTTATAAACTTCCCAACCTTATATAAACCTAATATAGTAACTTAGGTTAGATATACTGCCGAAACAGAGAACGTAGGAACCTAACGTTTCGAGCGAAGGCCCTTCGTTTCTCTCTGACGAAGGGCCTTCGCTCGAAACGTTAGATTCCTACGTTCTCTGTTTCGGCAGTATATCTAACCTAAGTTACTATATTTCGATTGTTGTTTCTACACTGCCTACGCAGCACGCTACTTTTATTTCACTATTTGGCTTATATAAACCTAGCCTGGTACCCTGGCCCAATCGAAGAATATGGGCCAGGTAACCACTAAAGACTTCTGCTTTCCTATTGGTTGAAATTTCGCGCGTTTTTAGTGGCTATGAGTAAAACTGCAATCGTCATAAGTGGATTTAGCCCTGATGACGCGAGAATGAGATTAGTGGTTACCTGGCCCATATTTCTTTTGAAATTGGGCCAGGGTACCAGGCTAATATAAACCTCGCAATAACAAAGAACCTCGTCACAAGCTCTTTTCCTATTGAATTCTTTTAGAAAACCTCTTTGATCATGTTATGAATAACTTAAGCACCTAACCCTCAGTTTAGCGATATAAATCCCGAGGGCGAAATATCACTAATAAACTTTGGGTTAGGTGCTTAACCTACACTTAATCTAAACAAAACACTGTTTTTGAGTTATTTAGTTTTCTAGCTTATAGAGTTTCAATTTGCAAGTCAGGCTGTGATTATACTTATGGTAGAAATTCGTTAACCCAAATGGTGGTACTCACAACGTTGCACGTTTATTCTAGGTTTCAGGAATTTTCCCCGAGTACGTACAGCTCTGCTTATACAACACGTCTACGGCCTATAAAATGTGACTATGGCGGTTTGCCATGCTAAAACTCATGTAATTGAGTGGTAGAAAGTTATATTACTTTGACGGAATATAGAAACCAATGAATTAGAGTATGTGAATTTTATAGGATATTATTTCATGTTTGAGTTGGTTTTCTTTGATGTACCGTGGGCTGTTTTTAGCATGTAGCTCTATGAATATTAATTAGATAAGAAATGAAGAAAAAACTAGGAAAATCTTTGTCCAAGGTGGAAAAAATAGACAAAACTTTGTTGGAAAACCTCCTCAATCATGAACTAAGTCAGATAAATCCCTCGGACGGTACGCATCCTCGGGGCTGTAAAAAGCATACATCCCTCGTTCTCAGGATTTATCTCTTACTTAACCTTATAACTTTGCTAATCATCAAGAATTCCAGTTAATTGAAGTATTGATACGTGAGAAAAAAAGTCAATCTCAGTGGCAAATAAATAGGTTGTAGTAAGTGGTTGTAGCTCATAAATCAAACTTACTTCGCATATAATTATCAAATAGTCTTTCTGCTATTCTTCCCGGTTCGTTTCCCTTGCCACTTATAAATCTTTCTGCTGGTCCCGGTGTTCCACATAAATACGTGGTATAACCTTTTCCGTTCTTAGAAAAGGCCATGATAACGATATGGCTGCCCGTGGTGATTATGCAATACATTTGCCTACAAAGAAAAAAATCTATAAAGTCAGTTTGAGTGCACTCAAACATTTTTGATTTCGTAGATGTTACAACTGTACACATTGTGCTGTAGTAATAAATGTTGTGCACCACGAGATTTTCTTTCTAACAAAATTTGTTGCTATTGAATGCTTATATTAAGTACTTTACTTGCATGTGACACTGATAGACTGACTGTAAATATTTTTTGCTTTCAATGTTAGATATTCCAATAATATACAGGAAAATATTAATCAACTGTGATGTAATACATCAAACCACGAGGAAGAGTGTTTCACTTGTTATCCAAACCCCAAAGTGGTTTGAAAAACGAGGCCATAAACACACAAGTGTGCCAGGTAAACATTGTTACTGATTAGCGCTAGGGTTTTTGTTTGAGTTAAGTCACCCATAAATAACCAGTTTACCACCTAACTTATAAGCCTATATGAGTTGTTACCATGAACTATATACCAATTTTCTTTGTTTTTATCTTATAAATTACTAATTACTATCATCATGACTGGCAAATAGTGTTCAGATGATTGGTCTGAAATCACCGAATCAAGAACTAATTTAGCCAATGTCTCATCTCGGTTATGAAACTGATAAGTTTACAGCTCTGTACCTCCATAGCATTGTAGGACGCATACATCGTGTTGTACATTATCTCTGTTCCAAAGTTGTTTGCTAGCACTCGTTTACTGTGGCTTGTTTGTCCATGCACCAAACCACTCTCTTAAAAGTGGTTGATAACTAAAAATACATTACAAAAACACTTTTCAAGTTTCTTATACCCACCCTGTGTTCCATTAGCTCTCTCTGGTGTGCAGCACTTGTTTGTCCCATTTTCAATATGCTTTCTTGTCTTCTGGTAGTTTTTGAAACAAATTCAGCTGCACAACCTTTACATCTCTTTGTTGCATTTGGGTTTTCAACCCCACAATACTTACATACCTAATTGAAAAAGAATGGTCAGACAGTATATACTGTATACCTACCTGAGTAGTGAGTACCTATTTACCTACCTACCTTAGCTTTGATTTTTCTCAAATTTAGATGTTTTGTTTAGAAAAATTACACAAATGAACTTACCAAATAGATCATTTTAGAAGTAATTCACAGAATTTGTGTCCATTCTGTATTGGGATACAGGCACTCAGCTTTGCCTCATGTCTGTATACCCTGATACAGAATGGCCACTCATTATATATAGATATATGGGTGACAACAGCATTACCAGTAGCATGTTACTTTAAACCCATTGCTACCTGAGTCAGTCAAAAACAGTCCATGTAATATTTTACCATGTCTAATCTAACACCAAATGATTTTACTACTCTAAACAAGAACCCCCAGACATCCTAGACTGCAATGGATTAACAAGTGATTATAATCTATTCCTGCCTGAGCTGGTCAAAAACAGCCCCTTTAATATTTTAATCTGTATAACGCCAGACAATTTTATGCATCAAAAAAGAGAACCCTCAGACAGCCTAAGCAGCAATGGGTTAAGCAATGCCCTCCACTTATATAGTGAAGACTAACTCGACTATTCATTTGTGTTTTAAAAAAAGGGTAAAGAAAATTACGAAGGGGTAAATTCAGAATATGTTACAATATTGACAAAGAAGCCATGCACGAATTAACTACCTTATCTTTTTAGTAGTATGCTTATAATTTCAGGGGCGCAACTAGAAAATTTCGAGGGCAGGGGTTGAACGCAAAAAAAGGGCAAAGTCGTTCAGTATTCTAAACAATTTGGGACTAGAAGGCAGTGGTGTGGGAAGCAGAGATTCTAGGGGGGTCCGGGGGCATGGCCCCCCGGAAATTTTTTGAATTTTAGGTCTCTGAAACGGCATTTCCTGCATTTTTAGGACGCTTTTCTCGTATTTTCAGTTGCGGAAATGTTTATTTTGGTCTCGCATTATTGCGGAGAATTGTATTGCGTGCTACAACACGATTAATTATCTGTTTATCTAATGTCTAACCTAGTATTAGAGGTCTCACAAAAAGGGCAGGGGTTAAAAAGGGCAGGGGTTGCAACCCCCCCAACCCCCCCCCCCCCTAGTTGCGCCCCTGTTTAACTTTTGTGTCGGACTCTTGGACCAGTCTAAATATTTCAGTGTTTTCCCGCTCTTTTTTTCAGGACGAGCTCGGACATCGCGCATGCACTAAACGTTTGGCAGCGGTGTTGGTTAGAACGATAACTCGCTTGCACGTTTTGAAGCCAAAAATGGCGGACATTGGGGCCGCCATGCACGTCAACCCCAGTCCCTTTTACTGTATAACCGAGAGAAAATGAAGCTGAATTTGGTGAAATGGTTTGCAAAAACAGCTTGAAATCAAAGAAAAACTAAACTTGTTAACCACTTTTAGGCTTAAAATCAAATTCCAATATACCGTAGAGTAAGGTGAACACTGACATGACGGGTAAAAACAAGGAAAACAGTAAAAATATAAGCTCTCAAATGAAAGTCAACAGTACGCAACCAAAATTGCCATTGGTTTGGACAAATATAAAGAAAATACATATGAAACCCAGGTTTAAAATGAAGAGGTTGTTTATAAAAACAGTTGGGTTTTAAATTTCTCAATTTTCAGTGGGAAAAAAACAAAACCAAATTGCACTTTACCGTGTGTTATTACAGCTCTGGAATTACTCTTCGTATCGAAAAATGTCAGATTTAGCATTTCCACAACTGAAACTTGAGTTAAAGCTATAATTTAGCATTATCTTATTACTAATTCTTGGCATGACAACCTTCAAACGTTTGAGATAACAAAGAAAAATAAGAGAAACCTGCATTTTCCGTACGAGTTTCGGACTCGAATTTTGCTTTTGTTCGGCAGATATTTCGTCGTTCAATCCATTTTCGTGGGTAGAAATTGTTCAGGTACAAGGCCGATAAGCCCAATACATACTAGCTTCTTCGTTATCATCTTTAAAAAACTTTAGGTCTAAAAAATGGTTGTTTTTTGCAGCGAGTTTTCAGTTTTTCATTGTGCACTTCATAGATTCTGTTGACGTGCAATGGCTACCCCCAGCGGCCGGAAGTTTGACTTCACCCAATCATAGGGCCTGTCTTATGGAGTTAGCGTTCCAGTTTATTTAGAGTTCACTGGTTGGGATTAACCAGAAGTCCGACTCGCGGGAAAAAAGTGTCCCATTATTTTTATGCGCATGCGCCAATCGGCCATTTTGAAAGTAAGTGCCCCCGGAAAATTAGCCTTCTCGTCCTTGCGACCCTCGGGCTCCTGTAGTCAATTACTCTTGACCGTCTTGTGACCTTTTAATTAACTTCATATTGTTATCTATATATATATATATAAATAATATTTAGTTAAGTAAATAAGTAATTTACTTTAGAAAACGATTCTTTGAAGATAAAATTCTTTGACCACGAGGTTATTAAAACTTCAGTACGCGGATACTACGGGTAAAAGTCCGTGCCAAAAAAGTCCTGCACTCACGAAGCTGAGTTTTACATTTCTCGATTATGCCGAAACATTTGTTTATAGAAGAAGATGGCTAAAATTTTCGGAACTACGCATTGTTGAAATACATCGAGTACGTATGTTGTTAGAAATTTTATAAGCTTTCATTCGGTGTATAGTTCAAATCATAGTGTTACCTGTAACTTTTTAAAATGTTCAAAATGTTCTCACCATTGACCATATTAAACCATTTCAGACGGTCCAGACCAAAACAATGTTTTTTTATTTTTTAAAATACTATAGGCAAGTACATTAAAAGTTCTAACATGAATGCCATGGCACTTCACAGTATCCTATATGTTTAATATGTTGTTCAGGGCTGTGCGCTTAGTATTTAAAAACAATATGCAAAATTCTATAACATTTGTGAGGAGTCCATTTCCCATCATATAATTCTTATTTTACGAACAATGGTGTGCACATTTTGAACATTTTAAAAAGTTACAGGTAACATAAAAATTTGAACTATACACCGAATGAAAGCTTATAAAATTTCTAACAACATACGTACCTGATGTATTTCAACAATGGGTAGTTCCGAAATTTTTAGCCATCTTTTTCTATAAACAAATGTATCGGCATAAATCAAGAATTGTAAACTCCAGCTTCGTGAGTGCAGGACTTTTTTGCCACGGACTCTTACTCGTACTACCGCGTACTGAAGTTTTAATAACCTCGTACGCGTGGTCAAAGAATTTTATCTCCAAAGAATCGTTTTCTAAAGTAAATTACTTATTTACTTAACTAAATATTATTTATATATAGAGATCACAATATAAAATTAATTAAAAGGTCACAAGAAAGGCCAAGAATAATTGAGTACAGGAGCCCGCGGGTCGCAAGGACGAGAGGGCTAATTTCCCGGGGGCACTTACTTTCAAAATGGCGCCGGGATCGCGAGGCCGACATTTCGCGAGGACGCTTACATCAAAGGTGCCGGCACTGAGTCGGACTTCTGGTTAATCCTTATTCTGTGGTTAGGAGTTAGTAGCCTGGTACCCTGGCCCAATCAAAGAATATGGGCCAGGTAACCACTAAAGACTTCTGCTTTCCTATTGGTTAAATTTTCGCGCGTTTTTAGTGGCTATGAGAACAGGTGGGAAAATTGTCTGAGCATGCGCGAAACTAAGCAACCACGCAAACACGAAACTGCCCACGTAAACCGCGAGATGCGGGATTTCCCGCTTTTCTCGCGGTTAATTCGAAAATATAAACAAACAAAAATGAAAAGTTCACTTCCGACGGCGAAATTTCTTCTGGTTTTTATTTGTTTACTTCTGTTTTGGAGAACTACATTGTCTGTTGAACAATGTATGATTTGTGGCAGAAAAAAAACTCACTCCAAAGTGTCTTTAGTCGACGTAAATACGTACCGGTCGTCAATTACAAGCTGCTTCGGTGTATCTGAGACGTCCGATAATTCAGAAAAAATATGCAATTATTGTGTCAGAACTATAAACCGCCACAGAAAAACTGGAATGTATTATCCTGTATATTCCTCTATTTTTATAAGAAAGTGCTAGGGAGCCGGACTCTCATTAAAGTCTTTTTATAGCATGTCGGATCTAAGTTAAGACAGAAAGGTCGAACAAGGAAGCCCACAGCTGCAAAATTTAAAGCCCACAGTCACAAAGAATGCGCTATAAATCCAGAGATGATAAATATACTCGAATGGAAAATTGAAGAAACATGTTTTGGTATTATTCGGCGAGGCCCAAACGGAGAAGTTGTTTTACCTGGTGGTAAAAACAGGCTGAGCCATTTATATTAAATGGAATTTAAGGAAGCTTCTGCTCTTTGTGTTTTTTTTTTAGAGTTGCAAGGAGTTCTTTGGCCCTCCCTTGATTGGGCTACACCCATATACTGTATACTAAATAACTTTAAAGGGAACAGGGTTACATTTTTTAAGCCTTTAACTTAATGAAGAGTAAAAATAAACCCTCCTCCTAAAGTAAAAACATACATCTACTGGTTACAACTCTGTTAATAGAAAATCAGTTACAGCCTTTAGATTTTGGTAATTAAATGACCTCCTTAATTGAGCCAACACCCCCCCCCCCCCCCCCCCCCCCCACCACACACACTTGATGGCCTAGAATTATTAAACCCTTTTAAACCCCTGGCCCAGTGGCTTAATAGAGAAAATATGGTACTTAATTTATAATCCACACCTAAAAAATAATAGCATTGATTCATAGTTAAAGAATCGATAACTGATCTCCTGCAACAACTATTTCCTAACTGATTTTCTGTGTCAACCCCTTCTTGACTTAAATGACTGCTGTGAAGGTATAGCCTATGATCAACCTGCAGAGGGTTACACTGCTGACTGAGAATATACTGACAATAACATAATTTATAAATAATAGATACTGTTCTTTTCTTGTTTAGGTTTATTTGCTGTTTGGAATGACGAGGTGCTGTAACAGCAGCAAGAATGGTATCAAACAGTGTTGGAGCACCAGCAGACATACACATTAATCTGAACTGCTCAGGGTCATATTCTGGACATTTTTTTTCATGAAAACTCCTTATGGATGAAATTCTTTATTGTTGTTAATCATTCTCTTATATCAAATCCTGTTAATTAAATTAAAAATGTAATTTGTAAATAACTTAAACAAAACCTTGAAGCCTTCCTGGAGGATGCATACAAAAATGAATGGTTGTTAATTTTAATAACAGATGATTATACAACAGTGCACACACACAGGCGTCCAACATCATGCAAATCTTCCACTTCTATAAATTGCATGTGCACAATTGTGGTCAAAGCATTTAAGGCCATTAATAAAAGCAATGAAAGTTCCAAAATCTACAAAGCAGCTACATCATGTGGAAGGAATAAATATACAAGCATGTATATGAGTGCCAAAATGATTTCTACCGTTTCTGTGCTCATAGTTGCGGATGTCAACATGCATTTCACGTACTGACGCACGTAGCACCACTGCCACCAGGGAAAGTCCCAAATGGCAAATCCAAAATGGCGGCTCCAAGTGAGTCGAATTCAAAGCGTAAAATCAGAGTGTTTACGATTTTTTAAAACTCAGACACTGGTACCATGTTAATAATTAGGATCGAGGGCATACTTTGATAGAAAAAAAAATTGGTGGCATAGGCGAAAATTTAAATTTATTGGCTTTCGTCGCTTTTTATAGCTGACAAAATTATGCACCGAAAATGGGCAAACTTTACAGTTCGCCTAGGCTTCGGAAATGCAGTTGATTCTTAAACAGACTGATTTTAGTCATACTGCAAGAACCTGTAAGCAGTTGTCAAGTTTCATTTAGACGATTAACAAACAATATAGGCCTACGGTAATTCAAGCACATTTCCTAAGCCGACTGTTATCGCAATTTCCTATGGACAGGCGAAAGTGCACAACATTCAGTTCGTTTTCGATTTTTCTGGACGTTGTTATTTATTTCAGTGGATGGAGCAAAGAATTATGGACAGTTTAAGAGAATAAAATTTGGGTGGCAAAGGGCTAAATTTTTAACTATGGCTCGTTCAAAAGCAGTGATTTTAACTGTTTTTAGGATATTAAGCAACTGGGCGATAAATTTACACCGTCAAGTGGGCTTCAATATTAACAATTCACACAGTATTTTTAAAGATAAACATATGATCTAGATACTTCAACTCACCTTTTAGTAGTATTTTGCTGTTTATACAGTTTGTTGACACAAACAAAATACACATCGAAACGAAAAACCCTGTTTGTTGCATATTCTCCTCGAATAATCCAAGGTTTCCATAACTCCGATCATAGGAATATTTAGCTCACATGAAAGTCATCACAACCAGTTTTAAATCGCCAAGGTTTCTCTTCTTCAGCTTACCAAATATTTCAGCTAACAAAACATTCAAACCTGAATGAACCTCATTTCGAACAAAAACAAAGAAACAGAGCAAATGGGCCCGCGATTTTTGGTCAGTTAAGACAATTTTCCCACCTGTTGGCTATGAGTAAAACTGCAATCGTCATAAGTGGATTTAGCCCTGATGACGCGAGAATGAGATTAGTGGTTACCTGGCCCATATTTCTTTTGAAATTGGGCCAGGGAACCAGGCTAAGGAGTTAGGAGCTCGTCCCCCAAGAAAGAGCGGGAAAACACTGAAATATTTAGACTGGTCCGAGAGTCCGACACAAAAGTTAAAATTATAAGCATACTACCAAAAAGATAAGGTATTGTAAACATATTCTGAAATTACCCCTTCGTAATTTTCATTACCCTTTTTTTAAAATACAAATGAATAGTCGAGTCTTACTTAGTCTTCACTGTCTGGTTGTTGTCGCCACGACTAGTTCCCACTTTTCTTGCAATGTTTACTCAGCGAATTCACGCATGCGCAAACGTTTGGCAGTGGTGTTGGTTAGGAGCTGTGGTTAGGAGTGTCCAACACTCCAAGAAATACAGTATGACAGATCATCGACGAGTGTTTGCAACCTTATGGTTGCCGGAAGGATTTCCAAAAATGTGAGTTCATAGTGTAGGCTAGATTCTGTATAGGTCTTTTTTCTTGTGCTGTTTGCTTTTGGAAAGTTATTTCAAGGGACAGGCATGGAAACCCTGGTAGAAATCTTAAACAGGATCTTGTAGGATCTTATGCATCAGTCAATTCCAGCTGCGACCATCCCCCCCCCGGGACAGTGTGGGGCATTTGCACGTTTACTTGTCCCCACGGCCGGGCATTTGCAGCTGCGTGTTCACCCGGGGGCCGGGCATTTGTCAATATCGGGTTATTACCCCCGGGCATTTGTCGCTCACGGAGAAAAGACCGCGGCCACGAGTTTCCTTTGTTATATGCCAAAATGGACGACTTTATCAGCAAGGACGAGAGCTTTGTTGTGTCTTGGCTGAAGAAAGAAGGCCTAGATAAACTTGTGGACATATTTAAAGGTAGGCTGTCTTGTTTTTATAAAGGTTTATAAAAGGTTTTTCTGCAATATTAGCAAGTGTGTCACAGCCTTTCGTCGATGTTTTCATCTGAAGTGAACACGATAGTTTTCCTTGTTTTTTGTTTTTTTAAATCCCCAAAAGAACAATGAACAGAGGTATAAATATAAATTGTTAAAACGCATGTAATTAATTTAGTACATTCTTTGAAATTGACTAATTTGTCGGCCCGGGGGTGGGGCATTTGTTTTGCTTTTTCGTCCCAAGGGTGGGGCATTGTTCCTTCTTTTTTGCCCTACCCCCGGGCATTTGCACGAAAAAAATGAAAATTTACCAATGCCCGGGGGTTGTCCCGGGGGGGGGATGATCGCAGCTGGAATTGACTGATGCATTATCACTGGACGAAAATAGGGATATTCAGATATCTATACGTCTGAATATTGTTCGAAATATTTCGAATATTCAGGCGTATTCACAGGTATTCAGGTCTGAATATCTGTGAATATTGGAGATATTCAGGCCCTGAATACATAGGAATAAAACGCACTTAATATTCCGAGGTAGTAATACCTCTGAATACTATGAGAATATGATTGCTGAATATTACTTGAAAGGGCTTGGAATACTGTCTGAATACTTAGATATGCGGGGTATGTAGATGTGGAATTTAATTAAATTGGATCATTTTAAGGTGGTCTTACACCCAAAAATTATTTTTCTTTACATTTAATTCTAAGTCAAAATAAGGTTCATATTATTGTAGCAAATAGAAGTGTGACCAAGAAAGTACCCTACTTTACTTATGTGTTGCCATGGTAACCAAGATAATTACCCCCAACTGTGAAAATGAGCCCTTATTACAGACGTGATTAAACATCAATGAATGGTCAGGGAAATGCAAATAGTGGTTTATTTTATCAGTTAATACATGTTCTAGGAGGCAAACAGGGTTTTTTTCTTAGATTTTTTTACAAAGTAGCAATTTGTGAAAATTTTGCAACAACATAAAATAGAATTAAGGAAAGAGCATTAAGCTTCTCTCAGATTTTTTTGGTTTGGCTCCTAGCTAAATATTGTGTCTTACACCACTGAAAATTGCAGGCAAATTGGTTGAAAACTGATGGAGATATGCTATCTGAAATATACGGTTTACGTTGAATTTTGAAATTTGAGAAAAAACGACATTAAAGTTAAGTCTTGAAGTAATATCTAAATAACTTTATATTTAAGTAAGTAAAATTGGCATTCTTGCATTTACAATATCTCCTGAAACATAAAAATTGTTAACCACGATTAAAATCTTCCTGCAGCATATATGTAACACCCTCTTTTTGGGATGTCTTGTCAGCTCTACGTTTTCTTTGTGCTCGGAGAATTTTTCTCTTCTTTTTGTTTTTAGTGTTAGCCTTGAAGTTGGCTTTGATAACATGTTCCTGATCAGTTTGCTTTAATTCAGCAAGGCAAAATATTCCTGGTTCCATTCCAAAAAGTTCAATAACATTGATAGCTGCCTGGCAACCAATATTAAAGTGGGCCACAGCATCATATACACCGAGTTTTAAAACATCGGAACCGATAAACACTCCCTTTGGTGGTCGATTCCAAATCATTCCATTTAAGGATTCATTCTGGTTTTGGGTCTTACCATCTAAACATCTTTCAAGCAATTCATCATTACTCAGCCTTTGGTATATGGGTTTGATCAAAGCAATAATGTTATCAGGTAGACCTGGTCCTGGTTTATATAATGAAGTCCCATTGGCAACATCTCTTTTGTAATGACACCAGCTCTCTGCACCATCAGGACAGTGTCCATGAAGGTTTCTTTTCTCTGATGATACACAGTGCATGCATCAGGCTGGCTAGAATAGCTTTCTTCATTCCTGCCAGATTACCAACATTGCTTCTGATGACAATGCCATAATAATTCTGAAGCCGATCAATCATGGCATCTGTAAGTTTGCCCTTTCCTCCTAATCCCTTATTATCTTTCTTTAACTTTCGAAGGGATGTTCCTACATGTTTCTGGACATGCCCAACACATTCTTTCTTTAAAACTTGAACATTTTTCTCCTTATAAGTATCCTGTACTCCACTAAATCCTTTACTATCCCCATCACCATAATATTCGGTGTACTGTAACTTGTACTTTTCTTGACTGCGCTCAAATATTTGTTTAACCCCCACTGTTTCCATTGCAGGAGATGACCCTGCATAATTAGCTTTGCACTTCTGTTTGTGCTCAGCTTGCCAAACTAAGTTTTCCAGTTGATTATCAGAGTCTTTGTGCCTTTGACATTCCCGACATACCTTGCTCAACACTTCGACATCAAGACACCTGCCAGTATCAATAGAAAGGGTTGTCACACAGCCATTCATTGATGAATGTCCTCTTCTCTGCCATGTTCCATCGCAAGATACTCCACACTGAGAAATCCCAGCATCACTATTCTCTTTTATTGCATGAATTTCATCACTAGCATCCAACATGGTCTTCTCGGCAACAGTACAGGCTGCTTTTAGTATGGCTTTTGTGTTCTTGGCATAAGCATTTGGTTTGGGAGGAGATGGCATATTCAATATCCCACAGAATCGTTTGGCAGAGGTTCTTCCTTGTCCAATTGTTCTCATGCCATAAACAAGCCTCCTATTCACTTCGAAGCATCTCTTAATTTTCTTAGAAGTGTAGAAACAGTGCTTCCATCCACAATTCGGGCAGACCAAACGAAGGAATGATGAGCAACGCTGTCTCTTCTTGCTGTCCTCTTCCAGAATCAGACTAGTTTCACCACAGTCCTGACATGCTGCGACCTTTATAGACCCAGGGGTCTGGGTCTAGTCCCGTATAGTTATCTTATATCAAGTATCACGACAATAAACAAGCCTCCTATTCATGTTTAAAAAGACAACCAGATTCATTCAAGGGAGGGGTGCTACGGGAGGAAATGAAAAACAAAGCAGTTTTCTGCATTCAAATGTCCGTTGCTAAGGGCGTTGCTAAGGTGAAAATTAAAAATAACCTTCGAATTTGTCTAATTTTCTACATTTCTATGCATCATATCAAAAAAGATTTCTTCAATAAACAATTTAATTTATGGATAATTCAAAAAGTGGTCCAAATCAGGATTTTTGGATGTAAGACCACCTTAATTATTATTTAAACTAAAGGGTTGATTCCACTGGGGTTTTTTTATACTTAGAGAAGTAGTACTGTAATAGTATTATTTCAGTAGAAATTTAATTTCTATAGAATAATGCGTTCATTATTATTTTATTTTTCAAAGGAATATATCAATTTGTGTCAAATTCTATTTTCACATAGATACATTAATTACCGCAGTAATAGGCATATATGCTGTTGTGGTTACCCTGCCATTCTTGTATACTCATTTTATGTACTTTATAATGTAATTAATATATGTGGCATGTAAAACCTAGTGACAAAGCCTAATAAATAAATAAACTAATTACTTTTTTTAATTGCGAAAAAATATGCTAACGGACTGTAACACAATTTTCAGATAGAATATGATCGAATTTTGTCTGCAAAATGCAATCATTGCAGTTACCAGTTTCTCGTACAAAATATATAATGTTAATCTGCATGCCGTGAGAGTGTTTTTTAGTGTTTTTTTTTTTAAAGTGTTATGATATTATCTATGACAAAATATGCTGAACTGCATATTAAGATTGTTTACTCTGGATAACACAAAGCCGAAAACGTTCTTGATCAGTTTATTGTTTTTTTTGAAATGCTTTCCGCTGAAGTTTGGGCAAACCTGTTAGAGTCTTCTGCTGGTTAACGTCTATAGTATTTCTGTGCACATAAAATTTGGCAAACAAAGAATACTAATCTTGTTTTTACCGTCGTAAACCAGCTTGAGTCGCATTGATGCAGACTTCGGTAGTAAACTTTGCAATTTTTATTTACATCATTTGGTTGAAATTTGTTTTAAAAGTCTTTCTTCTCGTTTGTTTAACATTATTGGAAACAGGGTTTTAGCATTGTGTATATGTTAATTCATGTGATTGCTCTTTGAAAGAAGCATGGGGTTTTAAACTTGAAAGCGTTAGCAGTTTTTTAGTACGTTTCACGTATTAAAGCCATAGTGGCGAGAATGGAAGAGAAAATTTTCAAAAATGGGTTGGTGAAATGTCAGTTTTTACAAAAAAAGCACAAAAAAGCACGTTCGCTGACTATGTCAGTTCGAAAGCCCATTTAATTGTCTTTACGTTGGTGTATTCAAATTCACTTTTGTCAACCGATTCGCAGAGAAAACATGATTTTAACGGCGTGCGCCCTTCAAAAATTTTTAAACAACTGTGATTTTATTAATCTAGAATAAATCCTTGACAATATACAATTAAAACAAATTTAATCTGAAAGAGTTACTTGTTCTTTATTTGTGTTTCTATTCAGTAATAAGTTTTCTTCCTTTTCAAAAAGAGGAATTTATCTCGCGTACTCTTTATCTTTTTGGTCGCCATTCAAATTGTTTTTGTTCATTTTCAGAGCCCAAGCGCGCTCGTGCCAGTCCTTTGATGCATCACACATAGCTCGCCAAATTATATGCGCGTTTACCCGCCCGTGTTTTATAGCGCCCTGCATACAGCAAAAGGAACAGTTTAAAATTAAAGATAAGATTTATTAACGTTTGGGTTTCTTAGAAACGCTCGCATAAACATGTGTAAGCCAGAACTTTAAAGCAAAAGTAAACCAAAAGTTTTCTAGATGTGTACTTTACCATACTAAATAAAACAACATTCACGCATGGTTATCAAACTTCCTGCGAAAATAATTAAAAATACTACATACCTAGTCTTGCACCACATTCAGCCTTCGATCTGATCTTCCTCGGCCCACTCCCATCTCTTTGCTCGCGTGTTATAGAGACCTCTGCACTTTCCAGTAGCCCGAGTGAACACCTGACCCAGGTGTCTTGTTAGAAGTAATATTGGGCATTTCACTCGATTACATAGCATGTTCTAGGGATTTTAGGTGAAGGAAAATTCGAGTGTAGAAATGTATATATACGTTTTTCACTAAAATCGCAAGGTCGTGGGTTCAATTCCTGCCGGAAGGCCTGTGTAGTTGCATTTTTCGCAACTGGTCCCGGTTTGGTCTTAAAAATATGTATATATTCATGTCTACACTCGAATTTTCCTTCACCTAAAATCAGTGGCGTAGCTAGAGGGAGGGCAGGGGGGCGCCCGCCCCCCCCCCCCCCCCCCCCCCCACAGGACTTCTGACTGTTGTTTGTCGGAAAATTTTGATGCTTGTCGGAAAATCGGATGGTCGAAGAACGACTGGCACAATCGTGTTATTGTATTTTACAAATAATAACTTTTTACTTTCGTTTTTTTCAATAAACTAAATAGTATTTGTTGCGAAAAGTCAAGGGAAACGCACTTTATACTTATTAAGTTATTATAAACTGCTGACAAAGTGCCGGGTCACGACGTCCGGTTACATGCTATTGCAAAATGCGAACACGCCGAACAGATCATTTTCACAGGTTTAGGTTGACTGCTGACAGCAGACAATTGTTCCGATGAAATACGAGTCGCAAGTCGCAGCTCAAGTCTCACTGACAATGAGTCTTGAGCTGCGCCTTGCGGCTCGTATTTCATTCATTGTTTCAATCAGTATTCAGTGGCGGTGCAATAGCTCAATTACTCAAAGACTCGAATTCTGTTCTCATTTTCAAATTTCTCATCGATATAAACAAGTAAGTGACATATATAAATAATACTTTTTTAAAATACATGTTACGTATTCAATTGCGTAAACTGGGCCTCAGGGCGCTTAAAGCAGTATTCAATTTCGATTCGCAAAGTCCGCGTTGTATGTTGTATGAACTTATTTAAAGCCTGCCTCTACTGACTACTGCCTCTTATGTTCCTACGTACTTCAATTCTTACAACACAACAGTAGAACATACTTATTCTGTAAATCGGTGATGAATAAAATTTTGTTTTTAATTGATTGTATAGCAGTCTATATACTCGCGGACCGCGGCGGCGCGGCATCTCGCGCCTCACGTTCACTTCAGCGCACCATGTTTGGTCAAGGTAAGACGAAACGAAAAAAGGTAGAATGTTCTGTGTCAAATGACCTTTGACAGCGACTACAGAAAAAAACACAATGAAAAGTACCACAGTGAAATGATAGCTGCCCATCGCCATATTCCGTACAAGCTGGCCGGCGCTCCCGATAATCCATTTACGTTCACACGGAAAACAAAGTCTAGTGTGCCTCCAACAGATGTCTCGCGCGACTCTGCCGACCCATCCACCTCGACAATGTCCTCATCAAGCAAACCTGAAGACCAACCCACAGTGATGACAACATCTCCAGAGCCAGAGCCACTGAAAGCAGTACCCGAACGGGCCGAACCGAATACATCTGAATGTACCACCATTACAGGCGAAGCCATGATGGAGGAGCAAAGCGGTGAATATGCTGAACAGCAATCTACTGAAAACGAAATAAATGTTTGGCTCACGTCACTTGGTAAATACCCGACAGATCCAGCCAACTTTCGGGACATTAAAATAAACGCCGCTCTACGCGCAGAAATTGTAAGGTATGGTCCTTGAAAGCCTGTGGAAAGTGCGGATGTAGTATTTCCAAAAGATACTAATGATCGGAGCTTCCACCAGTCATGGTATCAAAAGAATAATGTTCCTCGCGACTGGTTGGTTTATTCAATGAAGGAGAATGTCATGTTTTGTTTCTGTTGCTGGCTTTTCCCCTGTATATCATGTCAAGGCTATGAGAACAACTGGAGTAAAGTTGGAGTTAGCAACTTTAAAAAGGGTTCGGAGAAAATTAGCGCCCATGAAAATTCTGTAAGCCATTGCACCAGTCTTGCTCACTGGAAATCATTCGAATACCGATTATCTACAGGGAAGACGATTGATGCACATCTCCAAGAGCAACTTGACAGAGAGAGAAAACACTGCAAATTCTTGATCGCATGTTTTCTGCAACACTCTTTTTGGCCCTGCAAGGGATTTCTTTTCGAGGCCATCGTTTCGAAAGTCACGAAAATTTGATGACAACGTTTGGGAATAGTGGTAATTACCTGGAACTGCTTAAACTGATTGCAAGGCACGACCCCGTTATGGCATCCCATCTGGCCAGCAAGAAATCTAGAAGCAAGTACACTTCCCCGCAGATTCAGAATGAGATAATCGATTCCATAGCCAGAGTTATTAGAGAAAAGATTACTTCAGAAATACTTATCGCTAAGTATTTTTGTGTAAATCTTGATACTACGCCTGATATCGCACACGTTGACCAATTGGCTTTTTCGGTGAGATATGTCAGCAATGGAAAACCTGTTGAACGTTTTCTTTGTTTTGACGAAATGACAGGTTCGAAAGCTATTGATTTTCGCGACAAATTGCTCGAACTTTTGGCACATTTTAAGCTCCGTACCGAGTTCAGAATTTTAACTTTAAGTCTGTTGCACTTTGAAGTGGATATAATTTGAACCTTAAGTTAGTAGATAGATAGAAAACTTTATTTAACCACGCTAACCCCGTCAACCGAAGCTGATTTCCACAGGGGGCGTGTATACGTTAATGTATGCAAAAGACGCCATTATATACATGTCGACTATAAGCATTATAATATTTGTTGATGATGTTGAAATTGTGTCTTGGTTCTCAGTAAACGTTTATCTCGCCAATATTTTTAACTGTATTCTTGAAAATAAAACTGTTTAACGTCGGTTTTATCGTTCTTAACTGCGTATACTATTACACTGTCGTCAAATAGACAATTGGAAAAAAAAATATGCGACAACTTTCTTTGGAACACAGACATATATTGTCTTAAGCGTAAAACTTGGAATCTTGTATAATATTTGTGCGTACTGTTACACTGATGCCAAGGAGACATCGTAGGAAAAAAGAGACATGTAAACTTGTATCGATATTACAGATGTACTTAGCCTTAGGAATATGAAAGATTCTGTATATTAGATTATTGAACCGACCATACACTGAACTTTCACTTATTTGAATGTAGAATTAGGTCATTCACCAACCTTTTCAGTTCCTGTCGCTTGCTTTCAGCGGAAAATAATCCTTCGAGTTAAATCGCGATGACGGAAAGTGAATTGTCTGATTCACATATTGACACAGCAAATATGTCAGGTTTCGGAGTACGGAAGATCCCTGAACAAGTTTGAAAAGTGCGCCAATATATTTGAAACAAGAAAAACGATAATTTGAAATGCAGATTTTTTTCGTTGGTAATACAAACAATGCTTGGTATTTTATATAATGACCTTTTGTTTTACGAAGATTAAGGTATTAATGTTCTTGGCTAATTGTTTTGGTAAATTGCACGAACAGTTGTTTCCTGTCTATTTTCCTATAGTCAAAATGTTAAAAACATTATCGTTTTACAACGCAAGATTATGCATGTGTGAAATATTTAACGTCTTGAATCCTCGTCATGAATCCTCATGTATACTCTGATGTGCTCGTAAGATGTTTCTTTCTTTACATTACCTTCTCGTGAATTGATAATTCCGAAGTTCAGTTTTATGACTGTAAACACTGACCAACACTTGCATGTACATTAGTTTAATCGGACTAAGGACAGTTTTTTGAACGGTATACAAATGTATACACTTTGTACAAAAATATGTTTCACGTTAAAAAAAATATTTCAACACATTTAAACTTGTGATGAACTTAAGCACTTTACGGGTGGGAAACTTTTTCCAATACGAGAAAGTGTTTGCAATTTTTGATCGAAACAATATTTTGTTATCTTGGGTTCTTTGTTGAGCCTGTATATGTTTTTTATTTGTTATGACGATCCTGTTTAGTGTTCGTATAATTCTTACTATTTTGGCCCGGAGCGGCCCGATGGCCCGGCACATCACTTCCCATGTTACATTTCTCCCCATGTAAACTGTGTTTCGTACGGGTATTGGTGCAAAGTTCAGGCAACAGAAACTTTAGTCTAAAAACCCATTGTATTCAATCTGCAAGTGTTGCGGGTTAGGTTTGAACATGTTATGCCCACCATACGTCATACTGTACTCCGGTGAACTTGCCCATTTATTATAGAAGTGCCCTCATGTCTGACATTTATCTGTTAATTTACATTGCAAAACATACTAATCATTGTATCTATATGTTATATCATTTTGAAATAAAAAATAAACTCGCTTATGTCTCGTTCATGTGTTCTCCGTTTGTTGTAATGAGTGAATAAAACTACAAAATCACATTGTTATAAAATTTAAACAAGGTGTACGACATGAAACGCTATAAACGTGTAAACCTTTGAAAAAACGGCGAGGAAAGAGTTCCCATGCATAATCAATTTCACTTCTTTAATCATTAAAAAGTTATGTGACATCTTTTTTCAATGTCAAAGAAAAATCATGAAGTCAAGTGTTAACCTAGAAGGAAAAAAGACAAATGATTTTTTTTTTTTTTTGTACGAGTATATTTCGTTGTACCCTTTTTAAATTGTTTGGTGTTTCCCTTAAGAACGGTTAGTTTTAAAATCTTGTCTTATTTAGATGTATTATGGCTCGATTAGGCCCTAATTGGCCCTGTCTATACTTTTATGGCCTGAATTACACGAAGACAATATAATTGTCTAAAACGGTGAGGAAAGAGTTCCCATTCATACAATTTCATTTCTTCAATCAAGTTATGTGACATTTTTTCGATATCAAAGCGAAATCATGAAGTCAAGTGTTGACCGACAAGGTAAAAGACAAATCAGGTTTTTTTGTTGTTTTTTTTTGTACGAGTATTTCGTTGTACGCTTTTTAAGTTTTGGTGGTTCTCAAAAGAACCGTTAGTTTCAAAATATTGTCTTAATTAAACGTTGGATGTCTTCGTTGTCGCTCTAACCATCTTCCAAAAACTTAAACTTCTACTTTTGGGCAGTGAGAAAATGCGTTCACCTTGGTATGGTTTCCACAAGTCTCTTGCCATACTAAATCCTCCATCAACATTGTTGCTTTTGATCAGCCAAACATTTCCAAATCCAAAGACGGTATCCCAAGACGTCTCAAAACATCACGTTCCAGGTGACCACCTTTATAGGCGATTGACGAATTTTCACCAATCTTAATTTTGGAGTAGAACTGGACGATTATGTTCTCCAAGCAGTCGATCTTGAAAGATCTTGTTGTATTCGGAGAAACGTCTAAAGGTAAATGGTGCACATTCGCCTGTACCCATTTGCAGCTAAACCTGTCCTTCCCCGACAAATCACTCCACGTTTTTTCAATGTCAAAGAAAAATGACAAAGCTTCGCCGTCTCCAGTTTTCCAAAGACCAAGTTCTTTACAGTAGAACTTTTTACCTATGTTAAAACCATCCATGTCCATTATAGCGACAACGTTGTCTAACTTTGTCATGTTTGCACTGTACAAACTTTCGCACGAAAAAAGTAATTATGGTATATAATTATGAAGAGAGATAGAGAGAGTGTCTGAAGAGAGATGTTGGGGTGCTGCAGGAACTTTTATACTGTAGTAGAAAGCATAGGAAGTGCGCATGTCAACAAGACAAAAGAATATTTTAAAAAATACACAGAAAGGTCTAAACAAGTTATAGATCGCATGCAGAGGGCTTATACGGGGGTTATATAACAATACAAGTTACTGTAAGTGACAGGTCGGGTGAACGTCTAAAACATGGGTCGTACACGTAGAAACTGTCCTGTTTTTGACTGTGGAAGTACTAATCTCGCTAGGTTATCAAACCATTTGGATCAAATACATGGCATGGACATAGAAGAGAGACGAAAATGGCTAAAATGGTGCAAAATGGGGCTATGTTTACCCCGACAAAGTGAAGAAAACATTACAGATGAACAGGGGGATAGATATAGAGGAAACATTGGAGAAACGTCTAAAGCACCAAGGAGAAATGGAAACAAAGTTTTATACTTATTTAAAAGAACAGAACGGGAAAATAGCAATAAGTGAACCGAGACGAACGTCTAAACGTTAGACAGGGGAAACACAGGAGTTAGATCACAAAAGTATACAGTCGACAGTTGCAAGAAGTGGTTTTGCTATTAGACACATTTTTACTGACATACTTTTTTATTTAATGAACTTTTTATGTACACGCTTATTACAGAAAACATGATAGATTATAAAAAAAAGTAACATTTTGTTGGTAATATTTTGAGAGTGTCAAATTGTTAAGCCTTGACTAGAGTTTGATGGCAATTCGTTATCCCATTCTATTACAAAATTAAGAATATCTTGTTCGGTCCACCCAGACATGAGTTCGGGACACAAATATTCTTCACAGGGTTTAGGCTCCATGAGATAACAGTGAACGTTCAGCAGATCCAAGTGGCGGATGAGAGCTGCTTGCTGTTGTTCTTCGTTAAACACAAACATTTCTTCTAAAAATTCCAGTTCTTCTTCAGTTTTACAATCATCAATTAGTATCTTCAGGTCCATCTTCTATTCACGAAAAAAAATAAAATCAGTACAGTCAACGGGGAACATTCATTAGAGTCGACACCTTAGTATAACACCAAAAGGAAAAAAACTTACCGAATTTGTGCACTTGAACTAATATAGTCGAACCTTGGTCTTTAGCAAAATATTCTCGTTCTCGTTTGGTCCAGCTGCCGTGCAAATATTACCACTTTACAAAGTATATAGGGATTAAGCTTTTATTGCATGCGATATTGACGTCAAATATGTAACAACTAACCTCAATAATTGATGATCTATAGCAATCCCCCAAATCGTTCACATCTGATATATGGTACATGTAAAACACAATCTGACAGTTGTCAAATTTTGCCAGATGTGATACTCTGTATCATAATTTGAAGTCATAATTTCGCCAGATGTGTAACCTTATGGAAAAAAGAATCTAATTCAAATGCATGCAGGTAATACATCTAATAGCTGAACCACTTGCACGAGTTGTCGACTATACTTTTGCAATTCTGTGTTTCATCTTTTTCGCGTTTTCGAATCCGTCCTGATATACTTGTTGCGATTTTCTCGTTCTGTTCTTTCAAATAAGCATAAAACTTTGTTTCTCTTTCTTCTTGGCGCTTTAGAAGTTTCTCCACACTTCTCTCCAAACTTGGCCAGTTTTCGTCTGTATCATTATTTTCATTTCGTCGGGGTATACACAGTTCCATTTTACTCCATTTTAACCATTTACTTCTTTCCTCTCTGTCCATTCCATTTATCTGATCTAGGTGGTTTGCTAATCTAGCAAGGTTAGTACTTCTACAACCAAAGACAGGACAGTTTCTGCGTGTACGTCCCATGTTTTACTCGGCGCTTATCTAGTGAGATGACTGTTATAGGCTACTCTTTATATTGTTTTAGACCGTGTTCTTAGGTCAGATGTTCTCTATACAGACTGCTACATCTAGACCAAGGAACGCTAATTTTGTCTTTGGTACCCCAGTTTCTCGTTTAAGAAATTGTACAAATATTTTACACAGTCTCTTTGCGTCGTAAAAAACTATGAAAGTAAATGAGGGCAATGTGAGCAATGATCGACAGAACTCCATGCACGAAAGTATCATTTATAATCTTTATGGACCACCCCGGTAATGAAAACAAAAACGCGCGCTGTGTTCTTTTTTCTTGACATGGTATTTATATTTCAAGGACGGTATTCGTGTAATTAATCCCTACTAATAAAAAAGCGGTTTGCCGCGTTTATATGTTTTTTACTAATACGCTTTCGTATATAGGTGAACAACTATTTGCACGCAGAAGGTCGAAACTTTGTCCAGATAATGGGTTCTCGTGCAAAAGAGAAACGCGTATATCCGCACGAATATATACTTGGATAAAAAATTGTCTGTTACTATGTAAACTAGGCCAAATGTTTGAAAACGAATTAGTCTTTTGATCATACCGGTAATTGCGTTTTAACTGAGCAATAGAGTGAAGTTTTAGCTAGATAAGGAGGGGTCGTAAGAACATCTTGTCCAGGGTATACAATTATTCCTTTACTGCAACTCATTCTTCAAAGATGCTCATATTTGTAAGTTTCAGTATTGCGTTTGCCACTGTGGTATTTTTGCCTGTGCTATCGGGGCAGAGTGTCTGTAAAGAAGTGCGACAAATCGGGGTGGTTGATTGTACGGATCTTGGACTAGTTCGACTACCAAAGTTCCCTTCACCTATACACAATCGTTGGATGAAAGTTTTGGATCTAAGGAGAAACCTTCTAAATAGCTTAAACGAAGGAGATGTACTTGCCCTCTTTCCCAACCTAGTTCTTGTTATTCTCTGTGAAAACCCTATTAAATGTAAGCGGTTGCATTTTTCGAGGGTGAGGATAAAAGCAGACTGCGCTGCAATGTCAACGACGGAAACTTTGACACGAACAGCAAGACACACTCATACCGGATTGGTTTACTCGTCCCTCAGACTGGAATACAGTTTTACTTTATCTACGGCCTGTTTAAATGTCAACAATATCACCCTTGGTGTACACCCTACGAGAGTCCGAGCAGACTCAGTAAGCAAGAGCGTTGAGAAAACTGAAGAAGAGAGAACCATGAAGGGCGACCACGCTAGAAGAAGAAGAAAGATTATTTTTGTTACGGTTGGATGTTTACTTGCATGGGCTGGCACTGATTTTTATTATAACCGCGTGCCTTGTTCGATTTAGGACATTCATCTGCAAGAAGACAAATGTTTCCCAACCACCTATGGAAATGGTCAATCGGGGTGAGGGTATCGACAGTTCGGTATCAAACAATAGTGAAGAACTAAGCAGTGATAGTAGTGTCTTGTACACTGTCGAACATTCAACGTGAGGAACAACTGAACATGCTGGGGGTACGTTTACACGAGTGGAGCGATTTAGTTATGGTTACTTATGTTGAAAAACTGCATGTGTATACTGGTTTATAAACTGGTTTATAACATAAGGGAAACGGGTTTTGGTTATTATTTTATGCTAATTTGTTGTTGTCATATATATAGACAATCGATAATATGTAACTTTGGTACTTATCGGTTAGTTTACTTTTTGTCTACGGAACCTCCTGCAGTAGCCAGCGTCACAGCATTCGCGGGGCAAAAAGGTGCGGGGCGGAAAGGCAAGTAGAGTCTATATGCATGCATCAGTGCATATAAATAAAGTTTACCTTACCGTACCTTACCTTACCTTAAATCGCCTTTCTATAATTTATCTCAATTATTTGCAATTCAGCAATGTTCGTGGCAACTAATGATAATGAAGAATTCATAAAAAAGAAAAACTCTTATCAATTATAAGAGATCGATTAAAAATAATAAAGTATCGTATATCGCTGTGATGTTAGATTCGATGTAAAACTTCGTTCGGCTACCGCATTTTTTCTAACTATTTGATCATTCTCTAACTCAGTGCGCAGTACCTGACGATTGATGGAGTAGGACTCCGAAACATCGTACAAAAATAAAGTTTTACTTTTTGAAAAGCCTTTGGTCGTTAATATGTTTATGGAATTTTACATTCTCAAACAGTAATAAGCTGTCTATAAAGCCTGTAAAAATCTTAATGAACTCACTTCAATCCCTGCTATTAGGCGGTGAGACAAAAGGTCTCCGAGGTCCGTTGCCCACAACGAAACATTTAAAACGGTAAGTTAACCGATTAAATGTTGTGTAGTAAGCTTGATTCAAAGATGTCCAATCACAACGAACTACTTATATCATTGATAGTAGCTAGATCACAGAACATGAATAAAAATTAAAGGACGTTGTCGTTGAGGTTGATTGTGTACGTTGTCAATATGCATGCTTGGGAATATACGACCCATGCAAGACTTAAAAACGTTGTTTCATATTTTACATTTACAAATAATAATTGAAAATAATATGAATTATTCGTCCACTCATACGCTAAATTCCGTTAACAAACTAAATGCCATTTTGAAACACGTCTTGGGTTATTTGAAGATTCATGTGCCATCGAGTTATTCATAAAATATTATATACTTTACAAGCGCACAAATGTTCCCATTGCACGAGCGTCAATTTAAACCAAAACATTACATTTTGAATGGAATAAAATCCATTCGTGGTATATGCAAGGGGGGGGGGGGACCTGGACATGTACATCTAGGGCAATGAACAATCAAATGTCTTGGTATATAGATCGGGCCAACGGGCCTAATCGGGCCGTAATATGACAAATAACTACTTCGAGGAAACCCGAAACATGTTTATCTTTATACCGATCGATGTTAATTTAATGTAAATAAAACAAAAGTAAAACATGTGTGTAAGACTTATTACAAACAAATACAATTTGTACAAAATAACAAAGAAACTTAACGTCTTACGGTTATTTACAGAAGAAATATGATGAGTTAGTTAAGTCTAAATATAAAGCAATGACCATTGCCGCTACATATAGATTGTTAGACAATTATGCCATGACTTATGACAAAACCAGATTTCAACAGAATAAAAGAATGTCACAATTTGGACTGAACGTGAAAGTACAAGAGTATCATAATAACTAAGCACTTCACGTTTGAATATTTAGATCATGTATACTGAGCACTCAGCGGATTCAAGCATATATGACTTGTGGTTACACATGATAAAATATGATCGTTTCAGAAGATGTATATACAACCGAGAAACGAAATCAAAATATACCCGTGTAAAATTTTAGTAAATAATGAAAACAGTAATTTATTTTATGCAACTAAAGAGACGGGAGGTCATTAAATATTACACTTGTACACCTAATGCTAATTTAGTACAGTCATCAATAGCAAACATTGCACTATTGATATTTTCCCAGTTTCATATAGTGAGTAATTCAAGAAACTAAAATACTAACATTTCGTTATTCACAAGAAACAACGAACAACTGTCATGTCCAAAGTTTAGAGGTTTCACACTGAAATTTATTACGTAGAAATTTATTCAGTATAACTCAGAGGAGGCCGGACAGCTGTCACGTGATTGTCACGTGAATTTCTCGACCAATGAATTGGCTTCATTTTCTCATCGTTCTCGAAATGAAAATTTTGCATTGGACTTGGAAATGCCGAATATTACGCTATTGTTATTCAATTATTTCTTTAAAAAAGCAACGATATCGATTGATATATTGTTGGACTATCCATATCTGCAGGATTTTGCAAGGTAAATGTATTTTTCTACTTTATTTTGACCGTTTATGTAAACCATTTGGTCTAAAGCGACGACCCCACTTCCGGTTTGTCAACAATCTTCAAACCAAAAAATCTCGAATTCCAACGGTTCGAATTCTCTAATTTTTGCGTAATAAGTTGGAGAAATGTCTAATCTTTGATTCTAACGGGACGACCCCCGGTGACCCACTCACTGTTTTCGAGATATTCGCCGTTGAACTGACCATGGTATTTCGGCTTTTGCTAAGATGGCGCCTCATAATTTAAGAGAGCCTTTCGCCACTAAAACTTGTTTTTTTTCTCAAGAATTTTGGAAGTTTCCTAATATTCAGTGGCGTAGCCAGGGTTCTGTCTTTGGGGGAGCGAAATTGGTCGAGCGTCGAAGACGCGAGCCTCCTAGGGGGGTCCGGGGCATGCCCCCCTGAAATTTTTTGAATTCTAGAATCTCTCAGACTGCATTTCCCGCATTCTGAGGCGAGATTTAAAAAAATAACTGATCGCCATAAATAGCAAAGTTTTGTTGTCTCCAAACCAAAACAATGTAGTACACATATCAAAATTTATTGAGAATTATTTATGATAAGTCGTATGTATGTGGACCTTGTAATGCTATATTTTCCATCTAGACTACACCAAACTGAAATTTGACCGTTTGTGCAGAATCACAAGGTCAAATATACGACCTTGATGAATTGCGCTACATTGCGTTTAACGTCGAAGCCGCAGATCGTTTAATATTTTCGTGCATATTAAAACAGTAATATATAGTAATATCATTACGAGTCAACTTGCTTCTCCCTTGAAGGCTTCGCTACGTAACATCATTACCCCCCGCCCCCCCTCAACAAGTTTCTCCCCGGATTTAAACTTTCCACAGGAATGGCCTGCTGTATTCTTTAAAGTAAGTGTAAAATGAGCGGTGGACAATTATTAAAGGGTAAAATTTGGTATTTGTCTGTTTTTATGGTCCAAAACGCTTGACCTCGCTGTATAAAAACACCATCATTCTGGAAAAATTGTATACATACCAGGCCTACATACATTTATACATTCTGTAAATATTATTACATAATGTACTGAACTTTCTTAAAGATCTGCTATATATGTATACAGGCCTGATATGTATAGATATTTTTTTATATATTAAATAACATTGTGTTCCATGACAGCAGTATGATTATTAAAATTGATGTGTGGATTATTTGTAGTTTATTATTGTGAATAATATATTGTAGTTCTAGTATTTTTTTATTTTTTGCTAATTTGTTATAATTTGTTATTGTTTTTCAGTATACAAATATTTATTATCCCTTTTGTCACAGTTGTCCATTTCAACTGAGTCAGTGATTTAGGAAGCAAGCTGATGGGGGTTGGGGAAATGTACACTTTCAAAAGTCCCTTGAGGCACATGTCTTCTGATAAAGGGCTTTTTTGTTGCAAAAGGGGGACTCTAACCAAGTGGGTGGGGGTGGGGTGGTGTCATGTGCCCCTGTGTCCTTGGTTTGTAGGCTGTACAGTCAACTCTTAAGACATGAAAGTGTTAATAACTCCATCTCACATCGTATTTTTTACAGGAAGTGAAGAGATACAGTACAGATGACTGTCAGTGTTGGAAGAACCAACTTTGGTGGTGTTCAGACTGAGTGCCCATGCACGAGCACCAATCTAAACAGGATTTTTACAATGATAAATTGATGGATTCTCTTTTACTAAATAACATTTAAATAATATGTAGTTTGAAGTTTTGCATGTTGTCATGTTGTATAATTACATAAGGCAATGCATAATAATTGTGGACATAACTAATAAAATTTTAACACAGAAGTATTATCTTGCATATTATACAATCCAAATGCTGGGTCCCAAAGCCTAATTAAATGCCTGGATATTATTCATCCCTTTGTCTTTGAGTGCTACTGGCTACTGCATGTACATATGGATAAACAGTGAACTATATATGTCTAAGACAGACCAGGCATGTAGCTAGACTAAGAAATCTGGGAGGGCAAGTTTTATTTTTGGGGGGCAAGTGGAAAGGTACAAAAGTTGAGCCCTCAGGACAACTGATGCAATCACGCTACCCACCCCCCCCCCAGTCTGTCACATGGTTTATGCACTGGAACTCTCTCTGGAACGCTAATTAGTCCAGTCATTCGTGGGGCAAAAAGTGAGGCAAATTTCTAGGCCCCTGTGCGATTTGCAGGATACAAAATGTTTTTTGACACGGCCACCGGTTTTGAGCGAACCGCGAAGGCTCGAAAAGGTTTGAAAAATTAATATTTATTCACTTTTATTGCATCATTTTATCACGCTTTGCTAAACGTGTATTTTCAATTTTGATTGGTTGTGCTTAGCCTGCGTACAGTCCCAGACTTCCAAGGGAAGTCTGGGACTGCACGCAGGCTAGGTTGTGCTATGCTGTCGAACTAATCATGCAGTAATTGTTTATTTGTTGCTATAGTAAAAGTCAGTATTGTCTTTACAAAACGTGCACGAAGTTTTTCAGTCAAGAAATTAAATCAAACTTTTCGTTATAATATAAACCATATATTAGAGTTTCGTTACTCCGAAGAGGATGACAAAACATCAACACAAACGTAGTGTAGAATATGCCATTAGTACCAGTTTCAAGTGTCATTTTGTTTAAAAAGCATTCCGCATTCGTACCGAAAACAACATTGAGTAAACGTGAAAAATAAACAATCTAGTTGTCAGAGGCCGTTTAACAGATACAAACAAAAAATTAAAGGAGCAGAATACTAAGAAAATGACATTAGATGTATATTATGAAATATCAAGTATCACTACGTCTTTATAGACTCGTACAAGAATAGCTTTCTCACTCTTATGTTGTTTGAACCTTTGCACGGCGAAAATGTATTTTACATAAGAAAGTTTGCACTCTTGTTCTCACCTTTTCATCTGGCTGTTTCCATCCTAGCTTAATTTACTGTATAGTTTTTGACTGCTATATAGTAAATAAAACAACAACAGCACTGCACAACAATGGGAAACCATTAAATGCACGTTGAGTCTGACAAAAAAATTTGATAAATATTTTTTTCAAACCTTTTTTCGAGCCTTCGTACCTGCAAACCGCGTAGGGGCCTGGAACTTTTTGCCTCACCTTTCGGTTTACGCGTTAGCGTTCCAGTTATCACGTTTTAACTTACATCGAGTTCACCGGGTTTACGCTACTAAATCATAACGCCATTAGGCGCTTTCGATATAACAACATCACTTATTTACGTTACGCAAGTACGCAACAGCGTTCACACTTCAATTACTTATCCACTCACGCTGCGGATTTTTTTGGGCATGCAGTCTCTGGTTGGGGGGGCAAGAAAGAATTTTGGGGGGGCGGTCGCCCCCCTCGCCCCCCCGTAGCTACGTGCCTGAGACAGACACCCTTGCGCTGGACTTTGTCTGTATTATAGTTCATTCACATGTCTACCTTAATACAGTAACCTTTCTGATGCCCTCTCTAATAAATGTGCCAAAGTTGATGTTTTCTTGGCAGGGGGGTTGCTTCACTGCAAAAGTGTTGAACCAATGTTAACAATGCCCCTGATTGAATACCTGTATCAATACAGTAGTGCTTTAGAAGTAACCAAGATCAATATTGAGACAAAACATTTTAATTTTATTCAAGTTCCTTATTTACATATATATTGAGGATACAGGAAATACACTTTATTTGATAAAATATAAATATTTGAACATTTGACCAGTTATACCAAGTTTATCAATAGATTCTGGAGGCAATCCAATAAATTATCTCGATTTTTAATTCACCTTAATTATAAAGAAAAATACAAGATTGTTATTGAGTAATAAATTTTAAGCTAGCTTTATTCACAATTTTATAAAATTTGGGATACAAGTTACAGTAAGTATAAAAGGAAACAAGACTGTTTGTTAAAAAATCGGGGGGGGGGACCCCCAAGGATGATAGTTGTATGTAATTGATCCAGATAATTGCTACACACAACAGTTATAGAAGTTTACAGTAATACTGCAGAATGCAAAACATTAAACCACGGAAAATGCATCATTAGGTTATAGAATAGGAAAAATTTGAGAGGGAAATCATTAACCACTAAACAACAAATAATGTTGATTTCTCACCTCACGCTTTTCTCCAGTTGTAACGAATCACACGTTGCACAGCACAACCAAATCCTTCTTTGTTGTAAACATCTAATTCGTTTCTGATTTGTTCCATTATTTGTAACATAAAATGCGTCGAATCCGAAGGAACTTGAGTAGTCCTTGAAAACTATTCTTGAATGCCCATCCGCCATTGTCACGAATATACGCCAAATAAAGCACAATCTGATCATATTAATTGTCTATGATAACCACGAATTGTTCTCGTATTTTTCTGACCATCAGATTTATCAATTCTGGATCAACTGTGACGAGTTTTCAAAAGTTTTTGCGCATCTAGTCCACTGAGTTCATTCCTCGTCGGCGGTCAGGTGCAAATGAATCAATAATTTATCAATTTTAGCGTTAGGACCACGATGCTTTGCGGCTGCTGTCCAACCTCCTCTGAGTATAACTATGAACAATCAAAAAATATATCAAGTATGTAAAATGTTTTCAGTGTGACAGGACAATTCGCAAAAACAACGTGTCAACAAAGAAATGTCTTACGGACACAGGAGCGAATGCTAAAACACTAAACGACATTATCCCACGTTTATTTCCAATAGAAAGTCTTCGATCCGAATTTGCATTATGTACCCCCCATCAACGAAATGCTTCACAAGTACAAGATAACGTCTTAGCCTTTGTTGCGTTGAAATGAAAAACTATACGTTCAACGCTCCTGTACGTTCAATATCGGCAAAACAGATATTTTCCCACAAACAAAAGCAGGGCCAAAGCTTCGCTATAAATTTTCGTGCAGGGCAAAAAAGCAATTACGCAACACTGCTAATACCTTCATTCTTTTCAAAAACAAAAGAAAAGTCATTATATCAACCATGGCATTGTTTTATCGCAAACGAAAGACTTTTGCATTTCAAATTAGCGTCAGTCTGAATTCGCTTTTGTTTGGTGCCATTTCAATCGTCTTTCACTGTTCTTCCACCGCACTGCCTAGTCGCATTTGCAATGAATCAACTTTTATGGATTCTCTGTACCAATTTGGATGTTGGATAACACTTGTTTCTATGAGGATGGTGTAACATTTCACAAGTTTATACAAATGACCGTCTCCCACTAATAAACCGTGTAACATGTAAAGTCTTCTAAGGTTAGTAACGCATTTTACAAATTCATTCCGAATGGAAAGTGTTATCTTTCTCAAAATGTGTCTATGTACCCCTTTTCCACATCAAATAAGTACACTAAAGGTTTTAGTGTTTGCTTGGTATACGAGATCATCCCCCTATTCACTTTACGTCAATTAAGGATTATCACTTTTTATCTAGCTTTCAGATTTATCAAGTCCTCCGCTTACACCGATTGATTTGTTGCTTATACACCTTTTTTCCCTTTCAATAAAATGTTCAAAAAGTGTACATGTTATTTTCTCTCGGGATTGTACAAATGAGACATGGATGCAGTCATATAATTTAATCGGTTTCAGTTTCAATGCAAATATTCCAAGTACAGTTTAGGTTATCTAGTATAGGTAATATTTTTATATTCCCCATTATAATCATGTCCAATTTCCCCTTTGGTGGAATAGTGCGTATTTCCCAAAGCGTAGAGGGTTAACAATGTTCACAAAATCACATAGACAATAAGCCAGAAGTTAATGATATGAACTTTGCCAAATCACAATATTGACTAATTAACTTTCTTCGTTCAAATATGATATTAAAAAATTAGACCAGTCGCAGTATTGAATCAAGTTTTATTTCATCATATGTTTACGAATATTACATGAATCAAGCCACATTTCAACATTGTACTTTATACAAGATTAAGAGTTTGCATTTTAAGACTTTGTCTCTGTTTCGAACAAAACAATACTCGCAAGTTTTTGCATTATCTTGGCTCTGTCATTTTGTGATCTGCTATAACAAGTCCCCATTTGAAAATGTTCTCTAAACCGTACACCACTGTCGCCACAAGCAACAATGTATAGTATGAAGAAAGTAGACCAATGCATTAGGTTTTTAAAAACTTTTTTTATTCACACAATTTTAATTACACAGTTGAATGGCACTTAAGTTTGCATGTACACATTATATAGTCCATTAAGTTATTAATGTTCATTGTTCTTGAGGTCTCAGCGTACATCTTAGACCAAATAAACCAGCTCAGATTAAATAAACTGTCAAAATACTGTCTGCATAAAGTGGAAGGACTAGGAAATGATAAAATCCTACAGGCCTCCACGATTGCAATCCAAATATCTTTACGGTCAATAATTGAAATAGCTTGGTCTGTGTAGGCCATCCAACGGTACTCTTCATCAGAAATGTCACAAGGCTCTCTCACGGTAGTCCATTGATTACCATCCACCTCCTCCACCTCCTCCATCTCCTCCATCTCCAACTCCATCTCCTTGGCACATGTCACTAGCTTCTCCAGCTCTTCAATCTGTCTATGGACAAACTCGGTAGAAACGAGATCAATAATCTGCTCAAAAGTTAAAATGTCCTCAAAATCAACTTCATCGACATACATTTGCTCAAACAGATGTGCCATACTTCTCTTTACCACGTTTCTTCAACCAGTTCACAAACACACTGACTAAATAAACAGTGACGGTAAGCATTGCACGTTTGTTTCATATCAATACCAAGCCTGATATGTTTGAAGCAACTTCGTCGGCATAACAATTTAATAGTTTGTCTTCAATCACCTTCTGTCGATGACTCAGAAATCTTCCTTCATCACCAACATCGCCAGGTACTTCACACATGTTACTTGTCATCGTTTACAGTGTTCTCCTTACAAAACTTTGAAGTTGTGTTCTAGTCACTTCTTACAAACAACTAGGTTTTTTTTTCATTTTTTGACTCTTTTAAAATGGTCTCAAACATTGCTATAAATTTCAATTAAACCTATTTCCGTTTCTAAACCTTATACTTGTCAAAAACCGGTTTCTCTATTCAAACACGTATTTCCGGTTCACATGCGCGCGCACAGGGCTCACACGGTCAACCTGGGAACTAAAAACTAGGGGTAAGAGCTCCTGAAAAATGCTGACTCAGGGGTTCTATACCTGTGACTATACTACTGTCCAAGGAGAATCGCACAATTGCACAAGTCTCAAGAAAGTGCTAAGCGAAGCTCCGAGATGCCAAAGTCTCTTTCCGACACCCGCTGGGCTGCAAGAGCGAATGCAGTAGAACATGTAAGAGACAACTTTGATTGTTATCTAGATCATAGGCGTACGGGCACAAATTTATAGGGGGGGCAGAGAACATTTTGCCCGACTGAAACGGAAATTGCCCGACTTTTCATATAAAAAAAATACTAAGTGCATGTTGTTCAATATACTTTATCTCCTACAATACACAGATATTAAATTGTTTTGATTACTTTTCCTTATTTTTATCCTATTTTAAAATTTTTTTCCTATATTTTTGCCCGACTTAGCTTGAAAATTTGCCCGACTTAGCAACATTTCCATTCGCTCCCCCGCCTCGTACGCCTATGATCTAGATGCTCTGGAGGTGTTAATAGTACACAATCAACTTGACGCGTGTGGTCTTTCGGATGCAAGTGGTCTTCTTAACGGACTTATAAGCTTTGACTTCCTGGTGCTTCTCTACTTTTGGTTCGATATTTTGGTGATCACGAAAGCGGCAACTGACAAAGTTCAAGGCCCTTTCCTGAACATCGGTGTATCGTGCCAATTGATTGAAGCATCTATTCAGCAATTTTTAGCTATGAGATCCAAGAACGACCACTTTGATGCCACCATAGCAAAAGCAAGGGAACGTTGTAATTCTCTTGACCTTCCGGCAGAGTTTGAAACGAGAAGACGACGAAGAAGAAGAGGATTTTTCGACGAGACACAAGACGAAGAGCAGACTATCGATGCTCAAGAGAAGTTCAGAATTGAAGTGTACAATGTCGTTCTAGATACAATCATCGCGGACCTTAAGACACGCTTCAACGATACTACATGAAGTTGGCGTTCTTAAGGCCTTTGATTGTATCTCTCCTACAACCTTCATAGACAAACATGGAGACGTTCCTGCCGAATCGAGTTTACAGCAAGTACAAACTTTGTGTAACTTCTATTCGAAAGACCTTTCCACCGAGGCGACAGTATTGATGGAATACAAAAACATACACGCTTTACTGAATGCTTGGGACTTTATAGATGGCGAAGCTGTTCCGCGGGATGCAGAGGACCTTTTGGTTTTCTTGGAAAAACACAACCTCTCAGCTCAATTTGAAAATATCGTGACGTTGCTGAAACTTGCGCTTACATTACCCGTTTCATCAGCACATGACGAGAGAGCATTCAGCTGTTTGAAGCGGGTAAAGACTTATTTGCGCAGCACAATGACTGAAAATCGCCTCTCTAATCTGGCGTGCATTTCTATTAATCGCGAAAGTGTTTTTTTTTTGTTTTTTTTGTTTGTTTTTTTTTTGGTTTTTTTTCAAAAACCATTTCTAAGTGAAAAAACAAGAAGGATTTTTCAATAACGATTTAATTTAACGATGTTTGTGTGCACGATTTGTAAATATTTTTGTCCAACCCGATTCATATGTTATTAAAAAATAGATTATTTTGCACTGGGAGATGTACTAAAAGTTTGAAATTCTGCCTATTCCTTTGCTACGCAGGCTACTTTCTATCCGTCGACACTCGATTTAGATATCGAATATAAGCCAGTCTTTAATTATGCGGTACTATTATAGCCACGCCCATTTGACCACGCCCTTTTGTCGGAAATTTTCAATGCTCGCCCCCCCTGAGGAAATTCCAAGCTACGCCGCTGCCTAAAATCCCTAGAACATGCTATATCGGACTGCTGACTAATTTGCGGCGTTCAAGCGTTTAGCGAATAACTAGTTGTTTTCGAGTTTTCAAACAAACGTTGTCCAATGACAACTATACGTTTGACAGATCAAATCAATAACGAATCCCAGGGGGCTCGGTTTCCTTTGTTCTTTTCGAGGAATATATTCAATAGCCCCTGATAACAATGGCAAAACAATAGATTAATATTCCCCTGTACACAACTATTTTGTTTGTGTTTATGGTAATGCTTATTTCACAAGTGTGAATCAGGCTGTAGTATTTATCCGATTTTTGTCCGAAACTCTCACGCTGTACATTTACGTTTATTCAGGAGACAGCATTTCAGCGATTCTTTATAAAAAGCTAGAAGGATCAGCTGTTTGTCTTTTGGACTCTGTTTCTTGGGAACGGTCACACTTCGCAACTGTGATATTGACAACATTTGGCGTTTACTGCTTTGAGGACTTGACTGTTGTGTTCTAAGCATTCTGATTAGTTATTCGGATACAAAAGGAACGGAATGTGTCGCTCGTTTGAGCAGGCGTTAGTTGGGGGGGGGGGATACCGCGAGGGCCCGCAAATAACGCCTGCAAATGCAAAGGAGGCTACGAACTGTCGAAACATGGGAAAAATCCCACGACGTACACGCTTTCAAACATTTGCTTCCCCATCCACAAACGCTAACGAATTACCCAAAAACTTTGAAAATAGATTTTGTAAACAAAGGTAGGTTTAACCGCCAGAAAATTACTGACAAACACGTAGGATGCGTAGATAGTCCATGGTTGTTTTGAAACCAGTGATGTGTATTTCTTCGGGGAATTAATCATCTTTCTTTACAAAATATATTTCAAAGGTTCTGACGTAATTGCCAACGGCCGCTTTGCGTTTGTGGGCGGGGACGCCAATGTTTGTAGGCGTAAACGTAGTGTGATTTTTTCCACGTTTCGACAGTTCGGTGACATCCGCAGAAAGAGGTCCTTTTTAGCCCCGACCAATCTGGCCCAGTTCACTTCACTTCACTTTGCGTCGTGATCTAATCTTACTTTACCTCACTTCACTTCGCTTCACTTAACTTAATTCACTTTACAAACATGTAGTTCCCAAGCTCCATGTTGGAGCATCCTTGTGATTTTTGAACAAACTGCAGAATCGCCGCGTCCAAATTATTTTATGCACCATTATGTTGAATTCGTCATTTACAGCTACAATCCTGCCAAAAATCCTTGGGACATCAAGTGAAAATACTTTACTTTTTTTCACCTTCTTTCACTTCATCTAATCTCACTTCACTTCACCTCACTTTACCCAACTTCATCTTACTTCACCTCATTTCACTTTACTTCCTTTCTCTTCTTTACACTTCACTTCACTTCACTTCACCTCACCTCATCTTATTTGACGTGATCCGACTCGACTTAATTTAATCTAATTTAATTTTGATAGTTCCAATTGTTTAACTAGAAAAAGCAGCACATCAGATGATTGTGTCGACGATTACGCTGAACAAGAACACTCTGGCGCTCGTCTTCCAAAACGTTTTAAGCTCATAGATGGCGATGGTCCCTTGAGGATAGCCACACCGAAAGACAATCGGCAATGGTTGGCGCTACATCGGGAAGTTGCTGACGTCAACAACAGAACTATCTCCAGTCTTTCCGACCTAACTCCGCCACACGTGATCAATGCTGTTGGCCCGGGTGGATTAACTCCCTTAATGTTGGCAGTGTCGCGGGAGAGTTACCTTGACGGGACAATAGAGGATGACAAGGATAGTGTGGGACAGGTTGTTGGCAAGTTAATACAATTTGGGGCCCGGACTGAATGTCGTTCAGACTACAACAAGGAGACGGCTTTGCATCTGGCAGCTAGGCATGCGCGCGCAGACGCTGCCAAAAGACTCCTGGATGCTGGCGCTGATGTGAACGCTCGGGAAAGAACCGGAAGAACGCCATTGCATTTGGCAGTTACTGCTGATGCGCAAGGCGTGTTCCAGGTGAGTTGCTAAGCTACCGCTATATTAAGACAGTTGTCAGCCACATCTGATCGCTGTTTAACTACAAAGTCAGTCAGTCACTTTCAAAATCTACCAACAACGTGCAAGAACACCTTGATCAAAAGGCCAAGCTGTTCAACTTTTTGTCTAACTCCAAAAGCGAAAGGAGCAAAGAACTTACAACATGCCTCACGGTCTCACTTAGGCCCTGTTTACATGGAGGTAGCTAGGGTGACCCTTCTAGAAGGGTCACCCTTTGAAGCGAGTCAAAAGATAGCCCTTGTTTATATTTTCGGTTTACATGTTATTGTTGGCGTCATTTGCTCGATATCTTCAAAAGACTTCACAAGGTGTATAAGAACAGGAAGGGCAGCCACAAAATCGTTAAGACATTTTGTCCGGTACGCGTTTTTTTTTTCTCATTGAAGCATAACCCGGCTGGCAGGGTCACCCTAGCGAACGCGTTTACATGGCTTATGTAAACAAAAAGATAGCCCTGCCGCCAGGGTTACCCTAGCAAGCTGATAGGGTAACCCTCCCCCCCCCCAGGGTCACCCTAGCACTCATGTAAACGAAACACGGAAAAACAGTGAACTAGAAGGGTCACCCTACCTCCATGTAAACAGGGCCTTAGTAGCGGAAGTAAATTGTGCAAAAATGCAATTTTGTGTCGCCCCCCCCCCCTCCCCCCCAAGAAAAACCAGACTCGGAACCGAAACCTAGCCTCGGTCTAGTTTGTAGAACTGATAGGGAAAACTACAGTGTTGATTTTGTGGAAGGAGGAAAAACGAAGAACCCGGAGGAAATTTTTCAAAACCCAAGGTGATTCACCCATCCGATCAAGGGAGCACGCCAGACTGACCTGTGTTTCTTCTTCTTTGTTCGGAGTATTTTGAATAATGCGGTATATATCATTAGCGTATCGCAGGCGCGGGTTACGGTTCCTTCCAACCGTATTTAATTTTCGGAACGCGCTCTGGTTTCCTTCGGCCCCGTAACCGCGTCTGCGATACGCTAATGATATATACCGCATTATTCGAAATGGCTGAAATAAATGAAGGAACTCCGAACAAAGAAGAAGAAACACAGGTCAGTCTGGCGTGCTCCCTTGATCCGATACTGGTCACTTAATACTGGGTTATTCCGGTCATTCTTGTTTCAGAATAAGCTAGCTCCAAACAGACGCACAAAAGCGTACTCTAATTTTATTACAGAGCTGGTAAACGTCAGCATTTCATTGCTAAAAATTTCGGTACTCACCACCTTTTCTGTACGTTAAAATATTCACCTGTCTCTCTGTAGATTTTACTCCGTCATCGTGCTACGGAATTGGACGCTCAATCTGACGATGGTACGACCCCTCTCATCTACGCCGCCCGATTCATGGTGGTTGATTTGATGGACGAACTGATCACGGCTGGAGCTAAGGTCAATCTACCTGATAAACAAGGTAATCGTCTTTGTTACTTTGTACCTCTTTAGTCAGTCTTTGCTGGAGCTCATATAGCCTGATAAAATGGAAATTAAATCACTACATATCTGATGTTAAAAGTTTTAAACATTTATAGGTAAAACGGCGCTGCATTGGGCAGCTTTTGTGAATAACGACAAAGCGACGGAATTGTTACTGAAAAATAACGCGGAAAAAAATGCCCAAGACTCGAAGGTAAGTTAAGGTAGCACCACCAACACCACCACCAACACCAACAACAACACCAACACCACCACCAACAACAACACCACCACCAACCCCACCAATACCAACACCACCACCAACAACAACACCAACAACAACAACACCAACACCAACAACAACACCATCAACAACAACAACAACACCAACAACACCAAAAACAACAACAACAGCAACACCACCACCACCACCACCACCACCACCACCAACAACAACAACAACAACAACAACAACAACAACAACAAGGAAGACGACGACAACACTAGCACCACCAACAACAGCAACAACAACAACAACAACAACAACAACAACAACAACAACAACAACAACAACAAGGAAGACGACGACAACACTAGCACCACCAACAACAGCAACAACAACAGCAACAATAACAACAACAACAACAACACCAACAACAACACAACCAACCACACCACCATCATCACCACCAACACCACCACCAACAACAACACCATCAACAACACCATCAACAACAACAACACCAAAACAAAACAACAACAACAACAACAACAACAACAACAAAAACACCATTATCATCAACAACAACAACAGCGAAGACGACGAAACTTGGAAAAGATTTTCTAAAATTCAAATTCACTAATTTTTTTATGTGTTTTAGGGGCAAACGCCTTTATTCCTCGCGTCGAAGGAAGGCAGTGCATCGGTGGTTAAAATACTTCTGTCGTCGTTTGCCAATCGAAAACTTGCGGACAATATGGACCAATCACCATTGGATATTGCTAAGCAACGCGAGCACGCAGACATCGTCAAATTATTATCAGGCTGGTCCATTGGTTGCAAGTCACCAATGGCTGCACCCGCGCCTATCTCTCCGGGCGGCGAAATGTCCCCGCTTACTGCAAGGACCCTCTCTCCACCTGACGTCAGGCCAAAGACGAACCGCAGTCCGGGTTCTCAGGCACAAGCTGAAAATCCGCACCAGAAGCAAAACAGAAAGAAACGCAGAAAGTCGAGAACAGAAAGCGAGAGTCAGCCTGTTGTCGCCATTCCTATGTTTCCTAGCAACAGTCCACCGTGTGTCCCGGCTGGAAACGGGACCTCCCCGAGACAAGGCTTGTCACCATTTAGTAACAACAGCTACGGCAGCAGTTTGTCGCCATCCAACTCCACCTTCTCTCCACCGATGACGCAAATCGACGGTATGCCCTCACCTTTACGCGACTCGGACCCAATCCACGGCGGATTACCCGACGCGGATTTCTACTCAATGGCCGAAGAGATTGCCATTGGATATAATTACGGAGGTCAGATGCTGCCTGGGACCGAGACGGAGTTTATGAACATTGAAAATCCTGTGGATCTAAACGAGCTGACCTTATTCTTTGGCTCCAATCAACAGGAAGGGAACAAGGATTGTATGTACGCAAACCAGTACCCCCGGTCAATATGATCTTACCCAATGGTGTGAATAATGAGGTACGAATGCATTACGGGGGGGATAGAAGAACTCAGGGTGCACCCGTTAAGTCTTGTGTCAGATCGCCTTCGCAAATTACTGCCTGGAACGCTCTGTGCCACAACGGGCCAATCAAGCAAAGCTTACCGACCGCCAATATGGACAGCGTCTACCACCGCGGGCCCAGAAACCGAGACTGCCAGTATCCGACGCCACCGTACGAACTTTCCCCGACGTCTCCCGAGCATCAGTGGTCGTCGTCGTCATCGCGTTCGTCGAATTCCGACTGTTCGACTTGTTAAGCTCAACTCCTTCAGACGTATTGGTTTTAGTCTCACTTTGCCAGTTAAGACGCGCTGCTGGGATTTTGAAGCTGCCGAGAGGAGAAAATAGTTGTATTTTTTACTGGTACATGGTGCAGTCACATTCGGTATGGTGGTGTTTTACCATTAAGTATCGAATGCGTTGATATTGAAAATTTTGACTGTGAGTGCAGTGAGGTATTAAACTCCAAGTTTCTGTTGGGTCACATTCTTATCGACAACGGCTGCCAAACTGGCCGTTTCCCAAACGAGTTGAAGACTGGTGGCGAGTTAGGAACGCTAGGGTATTTGGGATCGTTTGGAGGGACATATTTCATGCTTGGTAGCGTGATATCTGCTGGTCATTGACCGGGCAATGTTACAATTTTACATGTTCTTTCAAATTAGACAAACTTAATTTTTATTGCCAATCCCCTTTAATATTTACTATTTGCCTGCTTTGGTTCATAGTGCCTCGGACCCTTGTCCAAGGACTTGGGCCCCAGTTACACCATACCGGATTGCTTGCGTATCGAATTATATTTCGTATCGGATAGGGGTTCTGGTTACAGGACACCCCAGCAATCCGACTGGAGGTGATATAAAAAGAAATCCGATAAATTCCGTCGCCATGTAACGGGCTGAATCCGGTATGTTCCGTTCTGATTATTCTAATTCCGCCACTTCACTAGGACTATTACAAATCCGACATTCTGATTGGCGGAGCTGCCATGATCTATTGGTGATAGACCATAGTAGCGTTATCCAATGATAAACCTTATAACTGGAATATTCGTATTCTGACCAATCAGAAGCCACGACATATTCACGCCGCAAGCAAAAACCTGGAAACTAGGCTAAAAAATCATGGCGTCTGCTAACATTTTTGTACGAATGAAGAAAACATTGGGTCGAAAGTAATGGAAATTTATCCAGTTTGACATTTTCGAATGAATTTTCTTATGCCTACGGAGTATATCTACACAAAATTTGAAGCAAAGTAATTACAATATCGTGTTTTGTGAGCGATTGTTTACCATATGCCATCGAACTACTCTACATTTTGTATGGAGAGTTCTGCAAACAAAAAGGTAAAAGTAAACTATCTGAAAATTTGGAACAATGTTTGATAAGACTTATTTACATTAACGAAAAATTGTTTATGGTTGATACTAAAACGATTAGACAACTCGTCCTCGTTTTCTAATTGTTAAATATTGGTTTCTTGTCAAGAACAGTGACTTCTAGCAGTCGTCCATGTTGTCTATTTGTTGATTGTATTGTGTTTTGGCGGCAGACGCTACAAAATTATAAATATAGACCAAACTTTTGATATTTTGCTTTCACACCGTTCTAGTTTTGCTGTCTATAAATGCAAGAAGACTTTTCAGTCATTAATTTCGAAGAAACACGTCTTTTTGTCAAACCCACGCTTTTTTTTTTTTGTTAGTGTAAATTGTCAATCCGGCACCGTGTAACTAGAACGTAAACGCTATGGTTTTCGTATCGGATAGGCCAGCGAATCCGTTACAAAAAGCAATCCGGTATCGTGTAACTGTTGCTTTAGCATTTGCTAGATATTCTTAACATTTTTATGGAAGCTGGGATAAGGAGCACATTTAATTCTGCTTGATATTACAAGTAAGGTAAATTGTTTCATATTTCTTGCAACAAAAAGTATCTATACTTTTGCAATTTAGAAAAATCCATTTGGAAGCCAAATACTGAACATACCATGCCAAACTTGTTGCTGAGTGAGCATTTATTAAACTGTAAACCGTCCAGGCATAGTCAAGTCGAACTATCGCGTATGGAGTATGGCAAAGGAACAGTATACAGAATTCGATTTTCTTGTCACTGTGTATTTCACCGAGTGTCGTTAGCCGTGTGGTTTTATCGTCTGAAACATTTGTCTGAAAACGTAAAGATCTGCAATATAGAGGGTTGCCAAATATGGGAAACAAGGATAAGAATGTTTATGATATGTTATTCAACACGCAGGGAAACCATGCCTGTGGTTTTAGGGCTTGACGACCCCTCGTACCCGAGTTTGTGAACAACTAACCCAACTAACAAACAAACAATTGCAGTAACCGCTGCAATAACCATTTTTTGATTTTTATAAAATTAGTTTTTGTACAGTATGTGTGTTTAGACAGTCACGCGTGACGTCTTTAGATTGCCTGTTAACGACGACGACGACAACAACAGCGACGACGATGTGTTATGTTATTATATTATACTATACTAATTAATATATACTACGACGTTATACTAATATAATATACCATGACTTTAACTGACATTAGGGATGTTATGTTTCCACCCTTGTCCTGTCTTGTCTTGTCCTGTCTTGTCCTGTCTTGTCCTGTCTTGTCCTGTCTTGTCCTGTCTTGTCCTGTCTTGTCCTGTCTTGTCCTGTCTTGTCCTGTCTTGTCCTGTCTTGTCCTGTCTTGTCCTGTCTTGTCCTGTCTTGTCCTGTCTTGTCCTGTCTTGTCCTGTCTTGTCCTGTCTTGTCCTGTCTTGTCCTGTCTTGTCCTGTCTTGTCCTGTCTTGTCCTGTCTTGTCCTGTCTTGTCCTGTCTTGTCCTGTCTTGTCCTGTCTTGTCCTGTCTTGTCCTGTCTTGTCCTGTCTTGTCCTGTCTTGTCCTGTCTTGTCCTGTCTTGTCCTGTCTTGTCCTGTCTTGTCCTGTCTTGTCCTGTCTTGTCCTGTCTTGTCCTGTCTTGTCCTGTCTTGTCCTGTCTTGTCCTGTCTTGTCCTGTCTTGTCCTGTCTTGTCCTGTCTTGTCCTGTCTTGTCCTGTCTTGTCCTGTCTTGTCCTGTCTTGTCCTGTCTTGTCCTGTCTTGTCCTGTCTTGTCCTGTCTTGTCCTGTCTTGTCCTGTCTTGTCCTGTCTTGTCCTGTCTTGTCCTGTCTTGTCCTGTCTTGTCCTGTCTTGTCCTGTCTTGTCCTGTCTTGTCCTGTCTTGTCCTGTCTTGTCCTGTCTTGTCCTGTCTTGTCCTGTCTTGTCCTGTCTTGTCCTGTCTTGTCCTGTCTTGTCCTGTCTTGTCCTGTCTTGTCCTGTCTTGTCCTGTCTTGTCCTGTCTTGTCCTGTCTTGTCCTGTCTTGTCCTGTCTTGTCCTGTCTTGTCCTGTCTTGTCCTGTCTTGTCCTGTCTTGTCCTGTCTTGTCCTGTCTTGTCCTGTCTTGTCCTGTCTTGTCCTGTCTTGTCCTGTCTTGTCCTGTCTTGTCCTGTCCTGTCCTGTCCTGTCCTGTCCTGTCCTGTCCTGTCCTGTCCTGTCCTGTCCTGTCCTGTCCTGTCCTGTCCTGTCCTGTCCTGTCCTGTCCTGTCCTGTCTTGTCCTGTCTTGTCCTGTCTTGTCCTGTCTTGTCCTGTCTTGTCCTGTCTTGTCCTGTCTTGTCCTGTCTTGTCCTGTCTTGTCCTGTCTTGTCCTGTCTTGTCCTGTCTTGTCCTGTCTTGTCCTGTCCTGTCCTGTCCTGTCCTGTCCTGTCCTGTCCTGTCTTGTCCTGTCTTGTCCTGTCTTGTCCTGTCTTGTCCTGTCTTGTCCTGTCTTGTCCTGTCTTGTCCTGTCTTGTCCTGTCTTGTCCTGTCTTGTCCTGTCTTGTCCTGTCTTGTCCTGTCTTGTCCTGTCTTGTCCTGTCTTGTCCTGTCTTGTCCTGTCTTGTCCTGTCTTGTCCTGTCTTGTCCTGTCTTGTCCTGTCTTGTCCTGTCTTGTCCTGTCTTGTCCTGTCTTGTCCTGTCTTGTCCTGTCTTGTCCTGTCTTGTCCTGTCTTGTCCTGTCTTGTCCTGTCTTGTCCTGTCTTGTCCTGTCTTGTCCTGTCTTGTCCTGTCTTGTCCTGTCTTGTCCTGTCTTGTCCTGTCTTGTCCTGTCTTGTCCTGTCTTGTCCTGTCTTGTCCTGTCTTGTCCTGTCTTGTCCTGTCTTGTCCTGTCTTGTCTTGTCTTGTCTTGTCTTGTCTTGTCCCGTCTGTCTGTCACCAGTATATCTCAAAAGGTTATCGCAAGGATCTTCAAAATTTAATAAGCATATAACACTGGCTGTAGTACAGGCTCTACGTGTCACGAATAAAAAAGTTGTTTTCGCATACCTGATCCAGTCTACTAGGCTTACAAAACGGTATACACAAGTCGATTTTAATGCACTCTGCTCTTGACGATTTGAAGCCAGATAAATGATTGGTTTAGGGGTGTACAACGCTCACTTTGTTCCTACATTCTCCCTTTTTAGAATTTTAGTACGCGGGCCGTGTAACAGTTTGATGAAGGGAGATAGTAGCGTATTAAATTTTCCGTAAACTTTGTTTCACAGATTAGTGTGAAACGAAAATTAAGTATCTCTAATTTGAAAGAAAAAAAAATAGAATGGTAGAATAACATACCCAATGGTTATTGCAAAAAATTTGAATATGAAACAAGAAGGTGCGTGTGGTGCAAGCGATAACTATGCAAAATTAAGTGTCTTAATAAATATATAAGTCGTCAATGAAAATCTATTCAAATTAAGATTGACAGTGTTATTGCTATTATTGTATGCCATTGTTAATTGGGGGAGGGGTGTCGGGACAAATTGACCCATCCCTGGGAATCACTAATCCCTGGGGGTGACTAATCCCTGGGAGGTCACTGATCCCTGAGGGGTGATTAAATCCTGATCCCTGAGGGGTGATTAAATCCTGGGAGGTCCTGATCCCTGAGGGGTGATTAAATCCTGGGAGGTCCTGATCCCTGAGGGGTGATTAAATCCTGGGAGGTCCTGATCCCTGAGGGGTGATTAAATCCTGGGAGGTCACTGATCCCTAGGAGTCACAAATCTCTAGGGTCACTGATACTTATGGGTCAGATGACCCTGGGGGTAACTAATGCCTAGGGGTCACTCAACCCATGGGAGATCACTAATGCCTGGAAAAGACACATTGTAAAGGAATACTGGACTAGAAAGAATAGATGAACTTAGAAATGCTATAAAAGACAGAGATGTATTGTATTGTATAAATACACGTACATACAGTAGCTACAGTAGCTGGCATGGTTGGAGTCAATCTGCAACTGTATATTGTACTGATCGAGTGAAAACTGTGGTAATTAAACTGTCAAGATTTTTAGTACTAAAATACTGCTTCAAAACAATAACAGCCTTATTGCTGAAGATTGACTTATAAAAAGAATGGTTAAAATACTATTTTCTCACATGCAGCAGCAGCAGCTATTGTGCTATAACTCATCCCTGTCCGAGGGCTTCCCCACCCAGGTTCAGAATCTTGGCAAGGTCTTGGCAAGATCTTGGTAAGATCTTGGCAAGATCTTGGCAAGATCTTGGCAAGATTTTCCAAAAATCCTGCAAGATCTTGTCATGATCTTGCAGGATCTTGCAAGATCTTGGCAAGATCTTGGCAAGATCTTGGCACGATCTTGGCAAGATCTTGGCACGATCTTGGCAAGATCTTGGCATGATCTTGGCAAGATCTTGGCATGATCTTGGCAAGATCTTGGCAAGATTTTCCAAAAATCCTGCAAGATCTTGGCATGATCTTGGCAAGATCTTGGCATGATCTTACAAGATCTTGGCAAGAATTTGCAAGATCTTGCCGTGATCTTACAGGATCTTGGCAAGATCTTTCAAGATCTTGGCAAGAATTTGCAGGATCTTGCAAGATCTTGGCACGATCTTGGCATGATCTTGGCAAGATCTTGGCATGATCTTGGCAAGATCTTGGCATGATCTTACAAGATCTTGGCAAGAATTTGCAAGATCTTGCCGTGATCTTACAGGATCTTGGCATGTTCTTCCCAAGATCTTGGCATGATCTTGCAAGATCTTGCCAAGATCTTGGCAAGAATTTACAAGATCTTACCAAGATCTTACAGGATCTTGGCAAGATCTTGCCAGGATCTTGGAGGATCTTGGCAAGAACTTGCAAGATCTTGGCAAGAACTTGCAAGATCTTGGCATGATTTTACAGGATATTGGCAAGAATTTGCAAGATCTTCCAATTAATTTGTCAAGAACTTGCAGAAGCTGAACAACCTGAATCATGACAAAAAACGACTGACAAGATACTTCTAAGATCACAGCACAATCTAGACAGAGAAAATTAATACAACTTAACAATCAGAATCAAATTTATATATTATACTTTCATGAAATCAATGTAATATGTCAATTAATGTATAAAATAAATTATGTAATAAGAATGAGGTCAATGCAGGTTAGCATCCATGCATGCCCTTGTTATCAGAACTAAGCCTTGGCTTGGTGTTAAAAGTAGACCAGTAATACCAAAGTAATGGTGGCGAGAGACCACAAACCTGCTTACTTTTAAGCCAAATTTAATAAATCTCATGTTTGGGTTTTTGTATCTTTGTAATCTTTGAAAGATTTTAATGAAAAGTGATGAATATTGCTGACAATTAATTAAAGTTGCATATTTACAGTCTCTTTCCCCAGATAACTGGTCATACACTAACACTGGCTCATTGTACAGTAAATAAATTAACAAGTTATTCAACAGTAAAATACAAGAAAGTTGAGAATTGGTTCTATTACTAAGAGGTCTATGTATACAGTCATTTGCAACTCACTTTTCACCCAAATCTTCAGACGTTCATTCTGAAGTTCGCAAGTTCATTTGGAAGTTCGTGTTCATTTTGAACTCTGCATTTGATTGGTTGCTTGGTTCCTAGCAGTCAATCAAATGCGTAGTTCAAAACGAACTTCCCAACAAACTTGCGAACTTCCGAACGAACTTCCGAAGATTTGGGTGAAAAGTGAGTTGCAAATGACTGTAACAGGTCTGGTTTATTAATTCAGCTAGTACATGTATTAATGGTGGTTTGAGTAGCACTTTTTGATTTTCTCAGAGTGTCTCGGCATTTTTGATTGCATGCATCAACAATCATCTGGTGACATTTTTTAGTTTTTCCAGGAGTATATTTGGCATTCAGGACATCTATATAAAAATATATTTAAAAATAGAATAAGCACAGTACCAGTTGCTAAGGCACATCTTAAGCTGGATTTCCACTAGGTGTAAAATGTTGCACGCTCGACATTTTTCTTTTGTCTTGTGAGTTTTCATGTGAAATGAAGTAGAAAACTATTCAATTTGTACAATAGAAAAGTCAAGCGCACGACATTTTACACTTAGTGAAAATCCAGCTTAAAAGCTTGTAATTAATTAAGTTACATCAGTACTCAAAGCTTTTTCATTATTAATTGCACTATAACAATAATTCCACACCAAAACTTCAGTACTAAATTACATTTTAAGTTAAATTACTTAATAATATATTAAAGTTATATACTTAATTTTTTATTGTTATTTCAATATACCACACCAAAGTTTCGATACTAAATTACATGCTGATGTAGCTATATATATATATAAGTTAAATACTTAATTTTTTATTATACCTTGAAGCTAACACCATTCACCTAGTCTAGCACTGGCTATCTAACACACTGTTAATTGTAGAAAATTGTAGTAATTGTGGTTAAATGTAGAAAATTACATACCAAACATTTTTGTCACTCTCACTGGATCCAGTGGTACTTTGGGGAATCTTCTTGTGTGGAAAACAATTCCACTTTCCAGTTCATTAGTTGTGAACAGGCAACTCAACAACCTAATCGCACATTTTCCAGGTTCCTTTGGTGGTGCATTCACTGTCATGAGATTGATGTCTCCATGCCACTGCAACATATAAGTAGTAAAGAACATGAGAAATGGAAGGAACTAAATACTGTAGTTTTAGAAAATGATATCATACTTTTGTAAAAAGTCATTATGAAGTGTGATGTCATTAGTATGACATTTGCATATCAAACAAACCTGAATATCTCAAGAATGAAGCAAGGAAACGAAATTCTACGAAAGATGTTAATTATGTGTTTTTTCAAATGCAATCATAAAAAACTGTGATTTTGAGTATATATCTTACCAAAAATACTATCAATGCTTGGCACTAATTCGTTACTACACGTAACATCATCAGAGTGATATGTATATATGTATATTTATCATTTATCACACTGATGATGTTACGTGTAGTAACGAAACGTTAGTAAATATTTTCAAAATTATTTTGTGCTATGGTTTTGTTTATAAAAGCAGTATGCTGGGCAATAATATTTCTTACCAGATATTAGTTAATATACTTAAAAAGCCAAGAATACACCATCTTGTATTTCTAAATTAAACGCATAGTGCTATCATAATCTGATTACAAGTCTATAACATGCAAAAAGATATATTGTTGGGTTTTTTTTTAATTTCTGCTGTACTTTTTGCTTTGCATATGACTATACTATTCAAATGGCCAAGAAAGTATATATCAGGGGCGGATTTAACGTACGTCAAACCCGTCGAGCGACTAAGGTAAAAAATCCGAACAATAAATAATCCGGAAAACGGCGTTCTCCCGATCACCATGGTTTCAAATCCAAAATTTAAAACAAATCCGGATAATATTTCTGTTCTTGGCTTAATATATTCTGTCATTCTGGCCAATCACCACTCGTAATATTAAATTTAATAATAATAATAATAATATTTATTTATATAGCGCCTATCCAGGTCTGCTCTAGGCGCTTTACAAAACTAATTAAAGACAGACTTAAATAGATGTGTTTTGATTTTGGATTTAAAAATAGAAAGACTTGGGGAAGATCTGATGCTTCTAGGTAAAGTGTTCCAGAGTTCAGGAGCGGCAACGGAGAAGGATCGATGGCCATAAGAGAGTAGATTAAAATTGACACGGTTGAGAAGAATTTCGGATGAAGAGCGGAGAGTTTTTCGTGGAATGTAGCGTGTAATCAGGTCGGAGATGTAGATAGGAGCTTGGCCATTAAGAGATTTGAATGTAAGAATGAGGATTTTAAACTTGATACGTTCTGCAACCGGTAGCCAATGAAGATCCATAAGGATAGGAGTGATGTGATCATGTTTGCAGGAAAAAGTGATAAGACGGGCAGCAGCATTTTGTACAGATTGGAGTTTTTTTATAAGATTTTTTGGAAGGCCGTATAGGAGAGAATTGCTGTGATCAATTTTGGATGTGACGAATGCATGGATTAAGGTTTTGGTGGTCTTTACAGATAGGAATTTCCTTATGCGAGCGATATTACGAAGATGGTAGAAGGCAGTTTTACAAACAGAGTTTACATGGGCATACATCGACATAGTGTTATCAAAAATAACGCCAATACTTCTTGCGGAATTAGATGGTTGAATGAGGTCGGGTCCAAATCGGAGTGGAGTAAAGGTCTTTTGGGGGCTATACTTGGAATAGAAGTAGAGTAATTCAGTTTTTTCCTTATTTAATTTTAGTTTGTTCAAAGTCATCCAATTGTTAATATCTGATAAACAATTCTCAATGTTCATCATAGTGCGTTTGAGGTTGAGATCATCATTACAAGAGAAGGATACGTAGAGTTGAGTGTCATCGGCATATAAATGAAACAGCATGTTATGGCGTCGTAAGATGTCACCAATTGGTGAGGTATACAGCAGATATAGGATTGGTCCAAGAACAGATCCTTGAGGAACACCACATTTTAAATAAAAAATTTCAGATCTTTTACCATCAATAGAAACAGACTGTTCGGTTAGAAAGGTAAGACCTGAACCACTTAAGTGCATTACCACGGATACCAAATTTGGATTTTAGACGCTCAAGTAGAATATCATGATCTACAGTGTCAAATGCAGCAGACAAATCAAGAAGGAGAAGAACCACACAGCATCGGTTGTCAATAGCACAACCTTAAATTTAAACCAATCCTGAGCGAAATACGTCGAGAAAACGAAGTCCGTCGAACCGTGTTAGGGCAGCCAATCAGCGCTCGTAATTTTCGACCTAGGCCAATGAAAAGCCAAGTACGTCGAAACTGCTTGGCAAGGTATTTCGACGTACTTGGCATTTGATTGGTCGAGGCGTAAAATAACGAGTTGTGATTGGCTGGACTGAGCATGGCTTGCTGTACGGGCTCTAGGCTTCGACTTATGCGCCTTGAATTTATCCGCGGAATGGCTTCTACAAGCGTGATTGAACGGTGTGGAACAGTAGGCGCTCTAAAGAGCAATGATGAAAATTTACTTCACCAAATCTTTCATGATTTGACGAAGAAAACACAATCCTATTCTATTCTCTCTGGTCACAGTGCTTTGGTCGAGAGCCTATAGCGCAGATTGGGAAGACTTATATACCGTCATTTTGGAACGGAGACATATATTCCTAAATATGCCAAGTATAGTAGAATAACTTTATCTCTACCATATCTCTGCCCGAATCATTAGTAATTACATTCTGATTTACATGTTCAGTTGTAAGCTAATATTTTCGCGTCGATACCGAACTAGGACAAATAGTTTAAGCTGTTTATACGACCTTGAGTTGATTGCTGTATGGTTTCATTATAATCCGTTAATAGCTTTATTGAATGTTCTGTGATTGGGAATTCGCGGTTACTGTCCGTCAAACTTGAATTAATTATTTTTACGTAAGAATAAACAAGAATAACGATTGCGCTTTTTAATACACATTAATTTATGATATGATTCGCTTCGCTTCGCCTTGAACAAGTCAACTATCTGAGTAATCTGATCACTTGTCTCCCAAGTGTTTAATATCAAATAACATATAATTGTGAAGTTGTCAACGTTCTCGGCACCTGATCCTTGTTGATAATATTCATCTGGCATAATTCCTTGATCGAAGACCTGGGAGCACTGCGTTCTTATAACATGTGTAAATAGCTGATTGAGTACTCAATATCAAACGATTTGCCACAGCCATATCCAACTACACATTGTCCTCGTAAGTTTGTTGGGGAACTTTTTACGTGCGTCAAAATTATTAAATTTATTCAGGCTTTTCCCTGGTCCACGTTGTCATTTAATATGCAACATAGCCTATACTCATTTATACTCTAAAACTTACATAATATTCCATAAAAGTGGTAAAATGCGCCATTAAAAACATGTTTTAAAACTATATATATATATATATATATATATATATATATATATATATATATATATATATATATAAGTGAGTTATGGTTCACGAAATGTTAGAGAGTGCTCAATACATAGATAGAGCAAAATACAAAGTATAAAGTATAGTTTTACCTTAAAGTCTTCGCTACCAGAGGTTTCACCCTAAACGGGATCATCAGGCGACTGAAAAATATCGGTTAGTGGGCTGCTTAAATGCGTTAGGACGTTTCGACGCCCACACCCACACCCCAACTAACGCATTTAAGCAGCCCACTAACTTATATATATATATATATATATATATATATATATATATATATATATATATATATATATATGAGCATATGTTAGTGCAGATTCATGTTGAGCTTCTAAGCTGTCAAGATATATTGTCTTTGGACAGCTGAATGTTAAGATGCCAGTGTCTTTGGGCATTCAGTTCAAAATTGTATCTGTGTTCTAACAATATGTAATTAATCATAATTTAATAAAAAGCTAAATTAAATTCTGCATATTATTAAATAAACACTTCTGATGGAACCTTGAAATTTATCCAGGAATCTGCTTCTTAGTTGTTTAGTACTACATGCACTACAGCTACTGTATAGTACTGTTAACTGTATATGATCTACCAGTGAGAATACCACATAGACTCAGTTAACTACTTACAGTGCTGTATCAATGTGTGTAACAATTGTCCCACCATTATATTTATCCCTAAATTTTAAACTTTGCAGGTGTTGTAAAGCTAAAATATTTGTATTATTATATTATACTGTATTGAATAAATAAGCTCTTTGGAAAACTGGGAGACAAATGTAGCTTTTGTCTCCACTGTGTTGTCTCCGTTATTCCTTAATTGCTTTGATTTAATGAATTAACAGAAAGTTTACATGACTATAAGAGGGGGGAAGTGTGAAATTAAGAGTGGCTGATGTTGACTTTAAATGATGTTCTAAAATTCATTAATAATTCATGAGGAAAACACAAAGAAAAATCATGAGCGTATCGGATCTATATATGTGATATAGACTCGCTCTAAGTTTCTCGCTGGTTTTTAACGGCTGAGATAAGCTTAATTTTCAAAATTACTACGCCAATGAACGTATGAAGTGATTCTTTTTAGAAGTCATTTAAAAACCTTGCAGTACGGGCTTTATCGGCTCTAAAACACTCGGCTATCGCCTCGTGTTTTATATCCGATAAAGCCCTCCTGCGCGGTTTATAAATATTACTTCTAAAATTCATTAATATAACTCATGAGGAAAACACAAAGAAAAATCATGAGCGTATCGGATCTATATATGTGATATAGACTCGCTCTAAGTTTCTCGCTGGTTTTTAACGGCTGAGATAAGCTTAATTTTCAAAATTACTACGCCAATGAACGTATGAAGTGATTCTTTTTAGAAGTCATTTAAAAACCTTGCAGTACGGGCTTTATCGGCTCTAAAACACTCGGCTATCGCCTCGTGTTTTATATCCGATAAAGCCCTCCTGCGCGGTTTATAAATATTACTTATAGTGGTTATATATTGATTTAAGGTGCATCATAAGAAGTTTTTTATACGAAGCAATCTACCTTGGTAATTCCTCACGCTACCAGCTCTATGGTTATTTCTTCTACGACTCCCAAACACTTAGTATTTATCATATAGACTTGTGTCTAATATTTTAGGGACATCTACGATGACTTAACTTCGGATCCTTATTGTAGGTCGGTATATAAAACCTAAATTAGTGATTGGTCGGAGGGGGTGTCTAGTGTTAGAGTAAGAATTAGTGTTTTGAGCTGCACAAAAATAAAAAATGGCCTAATTGCTCACAGAAAGCTTAAAAGCGCGCGACAAACAAAGCCAAGTAATATGTACATGTAGATACATGTAATTCACTTCTCTGTGTAGGCAATCGGCCCGCCACGTTCTCTTAGACCCCTGACGGTGTTTGAAAATATAGTTGGTACACGTCACTAGTTATAAACCCAACGTCCTAGTGTCTTGATTAAATAGTCGGGAAATGCGCACGGTTGTGCTTGCAGCGTTCTTCGTGGCGCCAATACGAGAACTGTGTCCCGAGTACATTCCTTTCCTTCGAGCCCTTAGTCATCTTACCGCGTCTTTAAGCCAGATTGTTAGCGTGTTTCGGTTCAGAGGGAGCCCATTTCCGTGTCTAACAAGGGCCATGTTATATTTGCGCGATGATGAGGGCTCGAACCGCAAACGTATCGCAAGGTATGGCCTGTGCGAAATTGACCTGTTTTTTGAAGATTTTATTGTTAGTAATAATACTAATATTACCGTGGGGTGATATGTCTGTCAATTTTAACGCCTTCGCGAGATAAATGAATCTTGGAGTCATAAGAAGACGACCTGGTTGCGAACTCTCCGCAGCGCAGAAAAACGGAATAAACCAGTACGACAAGCCGACGAAAAAATAACGCGTCCGTTGTATTTAAATCAAAACATAACCCATCTTGAAACAAACCCGTCTCGAAACAACAAGAGGCAGACTTGGAGCAAGTCTAACCGTAAGCCTGCGAAATAGACTTTTACAGAAGTTGCTTTGAGCGTGCGCGACAAATATGCTGCAAACAACATCAAAGTTCGTTCATTTTCGGGTGGAGTAGAACCGTTGACATTGAGTTGTTGACTCCAATAGCAGAAGCCTATAGGGCACTGTTGAAAGGCGGTGTATGCTCTACGTGTTGATTTGGCTAAGCCTTGAAAAAGAAGTGATCGGTCTCGTCTAATAAAGATCGCATGTCAGTTGGTCGGTGCACCGAATCCATTGGTGTCGTAGATTTTATCTCACAAGTTCGTGGAGATGTCCAATTGATCCCCGAAAACTTAGAAGAACCCTGGTCCGAATCAACATCTTTCACTATCGAAGGCTTCATAATCGTCCCTAACGCTAAGACCAATATATCCCCGCAAAAACATGACGTGTCGGACATATAAACGTGGGTGGACTGTTTTAACACTTATTCCGCCGTCGTTTGCACGTGTGTGCCTCATTGCTCACGCGATTTACTCGCGTACAAGGCGCTAATGATTCGCACGGCCAAGCGCTTTGGCGGCATTGCATGGCACAACTTAGCCTGAGAAAACAGCCGCCTCTTCTCGCTCGCCCCGCGGATCGGAAGAGACGTCTGAGCAACGAGCCAAGAAATTCCATACTGATGACGTAAATGTACCGAGATCCTGGTACAGCTTTTGATTGGCTGAAACAAAGACGAATAAATTACCACGCGTTCTCGCGTTTTACGCGTGTTGTAGCAAATAAACATGGCGGACGACAAGGGACAGGTATATTTCGCTACCGAAAACCGGTATATTCAACCGGGAATGCAACCGGGACACTGAAAAGTGTCTAAAACATCTAAACGTCGCCGTAAAAAGGCTAGAGACGTATTCAGAGACCTTTTATTTATTTTTATATAGTTTTTGAGATATTTGTTGCTCATTTATAAAGGGAAAACAATAACTAAAGTCTAAATTCATTTGATTTGTTTATTTGGCAGCCATTTTGGTGTCACATGGCTGTAGTTATTTCTTTGCATTGTGTAGGTTTATACAACTTGAAGGAATCAACTGCTAAATAATGTATAAATATGGCTTGAAATACAAAACCTTGCCAACTTTAAACAGGCAAAAAAATGCGGCGCGTTCAGTTTCGTTCGGCGTTCAGGTTCGATTCATCGAGTTGCGTTGTAAACTGTATATAAGTTATCTCCAAAATACTAAGACCGTTCGATTATACCGGAATACAGTATATGTCATTGAACCAAGCAATTAACCAAATAACGTATTATGACAAAAAAATGAGATTGTAGCTCTTGTATATTGCATTAACTGTATCGAGAGTTACCGTCAACAAACTAAGGCCGGTCGAATATACCGAAAAATGGAAATATTCAACCGGGCTATATCTAGTAATGTATTGTGACAAGAAATGAGGGTGTAATTATTGTATATTGTAACTATATCGAGAGTTACCGTCAAAAAACTAAGCCCGGTCGAATATACCGAAAAACGGTCATATTCAACCGGGCTATGTCTAGTAATGTATTGTGACAAGAAATGAGGGTGTAACTATTGTATATTGTAACTATATCGAGAGTTACCGTCAACAAACTAAGCCCGGTCGAATATACCGAAAAACGGTCATATTCAACCGGGCTATGTCTAGTAATGTATTGTGACAAGAAATGAGGGTGTAACTATTGTATATTGTATATTGTAACTATATCGAGAGTTACCGTCAAAAAACTAAGCCCGGTCGAATATACCGAAAAACGGTAATATTCCACCGGGCTATGTCTAGTAATGTATTGTGACAAGAAATGAGGGTGTAACTATTGTATATTGTAACTATACCGAGAGTTACCGTCAGAAAACTAAGCCCGGTCGAATATACCGAAAAACGGTCATATTCAACCAGGCTATGTCTAGTAATGTATTGTGACAAGAAATGATAGTGTAATTATTGTATATTGTAACTATATCGAGAGTTACCGTCAGAAAACTAAGCCCGGTCGAATATACCGAAGAACGGTCATATTCAACCGGGCTATGTCTAGTAATGTATTGTGACAAGAAATGATAGTGTAATTATTGTATATTGTAACTATATCGAGAGTTACCGTCAAAAAACTAAGCCCGGTCGAATATACCGAAAAAACGGTCATATTCAACCGGGCTATATGTCTAGTAATGTATTGTGACAAGAACTATTGTATATTGTAAATATGTCGAGAGTTACCGTCAAAAAACTAAGCCCGGACGAATATACCGAAAAACGGTAATATTCAACCGGGCTATATGTCTAGTAATGTATTGTGACAAGAAATGAAGGTGTAACTATTGTATATTGTAACTATATCGAGAGTTACCGTCAAAAAACTAAGCCCGGTCGAATATACCGAAAAACGGTCATATTCAACCGGGCTATGTCTAGTAATGTATTGTGACAAGAAATGAGGGTGTAACTGTCATGATGACATCATTATCATCACCATCAACATCATCATTAACGTCATGAGTGATGACTGATGAGGTCGTCATTATTGATCATTATCATGATGACGTCATCATGACATCTTTATCATCGTCATCATTATGATGATGACAGCGTCACCATTATCAACATCACGATCACCATCATAGCATTAATATCATCATCGTATCATCATGATTTTAATGATTATAATTATGATGAAATCATCATAATCATCATCATCACCATAACATCATCATCATCATCATAACATTATTGTCGTCATCATCATGATTCCATGGTGATGATGGTGATGATACTGTAATGTCATCATGATGGTGATGATGATGATGATGTCATCATGATGAGAATGATAATGATGACAATTATATAGAGAATAATACATGGATGTGCGGAAATATGAAATTTATTTCGAGTGTTGACCAGGATATCTCACGAGTGAGCGAAGCGAACGAGTGACATATCCTGTTCAAAACGAGAAATGAATTTCATATTTCCAAGCATCCATGTATTGTTCTGTTTATTATATAAAAAAATTGTCCTATTGCCTTGCAAAAATTGCATTAACGATAATCGACACATGTTCGATTATCATAAATAATCGCACATGTGAGATTATCACTTTAATTAGTGGCGGAAAAATCAATAAAACACTCTATTTTATATAATAAATAATGAAAAAATACATTGCTAAAGATTAAAAGCGATAAACAAGAAGAGATGGTCGTTTTTTTTTATGTTTAAGCTAACTTTAATGTCATCATGTGTTATATCATTATTGCATGACAATGTCATGATGATGATGATGTAATCATTATAATGATAATAATAATGGTGTTGATTATGATAATAAGAAATGGTGTTTATTATGATAATGTAGTGTCATTAAGATGGTGATGATAAAAATAATAATATTAATGATTTCACGATGATGATGATGATGATGATGCCATATTCCGGTATATTCGACCGGGCTTAGTTTTTTGACGGTAACTCTCGATATAGTTACAATATCTTCACCCTCATTTCTTGTCGCAATACATTACTAGACATAGCCCGGTTGAATATGACCGTTTTTCGGTATATTCGACCGGGCTTAGTTTTCTGACGGTAACTCTCGATATAGTTACAATATACAATAGTTACACCTTCATTTCTTGTCACAATACATTACTAGACATAGCCCGGTTGAATATGACCGTTTTCCGGTATATTCGACCGGGCTTAGTTTTCTGACGGTAACTCTCGATATAGTTACAATATACAATAGTTACACCCTCATTTCTTGTCACAATACATTACTAGACATAGCCCGGTTGAATATGACCGTTTTCCGGTATATCCGTTTTTTGGGGGCTCTGAAATTTATTTTTCTGTCTTGAGAGTTGGGAAGGCGCTTTAAAATACTATTATATTTGGTTTAAAAGGGGGCAGCGGAAGGGCGGCGAAACGGGGGGGGTATATCCCGCAATATTTCCAAGAATGGGGCTAAGTCCCCCCAACATCTTCGACAATGGGGCTAAAAAAGGCCTAAAATTTGCTGCGGGGGGGGGGGGGGAAATACACTTTTTATCATTCTATTGACGAATAATTAGCCCCTTCCAATATAAAAAAAATCTTCCGCCGCCGGTGTCAGCGAAAGAAATCCTGGTATAATAAATAATGAGCAGTCTCTTATTTGATATAACCCGGTTATTACTATTGTTTTTAGTATTATTTGAATAGACTGATGTGTAAATGCTAAATGGTATTAGTATGTGCTCTCCATGCACCTATATAACCGCCCTGCTGTCCCTGCTGTCCACCCATCGCGTGCGCCTCGTTACCAGTATTCTACCCGTCGTATTCTATTTTCTATAATGTTCTTACATGAAGTATCCAGTTATTGCCCGGTTGCATTCCCGGTTGAATGACCAGAAAATGGAAGCAAAACATACCTCCCGTCAAGATAACGACCTCTGATTGGATAAAGCATGAGAAAGACAATAGAGCGTACTTCGGAAGTGAGCTAGGGTACTTCGGAAGTAAAATAATTTCGTTAATCTGGGCTTTTGATTGGCCAAGAATCATCCTTCGACGTAGCGTGACTGCAGCGTGACGTAAATAAAACGGCATGGGCCTGCAGTACTGGTGGCTGGCTGTACAGTCGAATCGGATGAACCTAGACTTCTTTATAGTTCACGAAACTTGTAGAGATGCTGAGAACAGAGTACTAGTGGCAATGATGAATTGTTTTGAGATAATATTAAAGGCAATATCATTCAAAATGTCAAGGACAAAGACATTCAATCATCTAACTCGTTCACAAGAGATTCAATAATCAAGATATCAATTTTTGTCGCGTGTTTCAGCGCCAAGGAAAGGCAGAACGCAAATATTAATATATCATGTTTATGATTATGATGCGGAGTATGGGATGATGATAGAGAAAAGGAGACAATGTATCACTTGTATTTAGGAAGTACACAAGGTGTATAAAAAGCGTAAATTATATTAATAATTACTAAATTATTATGTATTTCATAATGATAATATATGATATAAGCCAAGTGTTTTTATATACTTTACATACATGTATGAATTAATATCAAATACTGAAATAGTGTGACACATGGCCTGGACTCTGTGGTCTCTACCTGGGTAGAGTCTTGTTGAGATTGACGAGTAATGAGTTACCTACTGAAATATATATATATATATATATAAATCTGCATGAATCACTCAACCGCTCACTATTAATTAATTCATATTATTTTATGTATTGCATTAAATATATTTTATTTTGTTCAATTCTTATTATTCTTTCGATTAATATTATATTGCACGACTTTATCTTGCTATGACTACTTTGATGTAAAGATGAGCTCCTCTATGCAACTCATAAAATATTCTATATATGGTCATTTTAATACTGCTTCTCCTAACCAGACAGTGTCAGGTTATTTGAGGGGTTTCGAAGAACCAGATACCTGCCTTAGCAGTCAGTATGACAGGTAAAGGTTTGATAAATGATGTAGACCCTCACACTTAATTGACTGTCCATGATGTCTAATTCACTGTGCCATAGCGATACATGGAGTCAGAGATGTTGGTGAAGTCTGAAATTTTCCAGAAATTCCAATTGCCACTAGTCAACAATAACAAAATCTGATTTCCCACCAACCCATTTCAACTTCCTTGGTAAAATTCAAACGTTATTCATCATGGAATATTCCAAACTTTCGTCTCTAATTTTCCAGAAATTCCAATAGCCTCTAGTCGACAATAACAAAATCTGATTTCCCTCCAACCCTTTCAATGGAAAATTAGAGACGAAAGTTTGGGATATTCCATGATGAATAACGTTTGAATTTTACCAAGGAAGTTGAAATGGGTTGGTGGGAAATCAGATTTTGTTATTGTTGACTACTGGCAATTGGAATTCTAGTCAACAATAACAAAATCTGATTTCCCACCGACCCATTTCAACTTCCTTGGTAAAATTCAAACGTTATTCATCATGGAATATTCCAAACTTTCGTCTCTAATTTTCCAGAAATTCCAATAGCCTCTAGTCGACAATAACAAAATCTGATTTCCCTCCAACCCCTTTCAACTTCCTTGGTAAAATTCAAACGTTATTCATCATGGAATATCCCAAACTTTCGTCATCCCAAATTCCAGAATGTTTGGAATATTCCAGAAATTCCAATAGCCTCTAGTTGACAATCAGAAAATTTGATTTCCCACCAACCCATTTCAACTTCCTTGGTAAAATTCAAACGTTATTCATCATGGAATATCCCAAACTTCCGCCTCTAATTTTCAAAAAATTCCAATTGCCGCGAGTCGACAATATGAAAATCTGATTTCCCACCAACCCATTTCAACTTCCTTGGTAAAATTCAAACGTTATTCATCATGGAATATCCCAAACTTTCGTCTCTAATTTTCCATTGAAAGGGTTGGAGGGAAATCAGATTTTGTTATTGTCGACTAGAGGCTATTGGAATTTCTGGTAAATTAGAGACGAAAGTTTGGGATATTCCATGATGAATAACGTTTGAATTTTACCAAGGAAGTTGAAAGGGGTTGGAGGGAAATCAGATTTTGTTATTGTTGAATAGTGGCAATTGGAATTTCTGGTAAATTAGAGACGAAAGTTTGGGATATTCCATGATGAATAACGTTTGAATTTTACCAAGGAAGGTGAAAGGGGTTGGAGGGAAATCAGATTTTGTTATTGTCGACTAGAGGCTATTGGAATTTCTGGAAAATTAGAGACGAAAGTTTGGAATATTCCATGATGAATAACGTTTGAATTTTACCAAGGAAGTTGAAAGGGGTTGGTGGGAAATCAGATTTTGTTATTGTCGACTAGAGGCTATTGGAATTTCTGGAAAATTAGAGACGAAAGTTTGGAATATTCCATGATGAATAACGTTTGAATTACAGTGCATCTACGCGCTCAGACGGAGTTTTATACGAAATAACTGGGTACATGTAGATATTTGTTCAAGATATTTAAACATCATCAGTTATTTTAATAGTAGTTGCCACCAGCCGGATATATAGTATTCCTGCTAGGTTTATGATTTTATACATTTTCAGGCGCGAGTTAATGTTCTACCTTGCGAGTTAATGTTCTATAAGTTCATCTTGCCACATAAGACGTCGGATCGTCGCGCAACGACGGGACAGGCATAGACTTTCGGGATAGGCATAGAATGAACATGAACTCAATCAACGCACTTAACCATCATATAGTATATTGTGAAACGCATAATGAAAATACGGATGAGCTTGCCGCCATGAAACAAATTTAACATAAAAACAATGAGAACGAAATCGCATGAATTATTTGCTTGAGAGGTATCTCTTGGCTGTCTGATGATCGGTAAAACGTAGCATGCAGGGGCCGGTTGTATCAAGCCGTTTAGCTTAAACGGTGGTTAAGCTCAAAATAGAAACCAAGTTTATATTCATTCAACAACCAAGCACTAAAAGTTTACAAACTTGTTTACAACTACATATTTAGTGCACAATGCATAATGTTTACAACTACACATTTAGTGCACAATATTTAAGTTAACTGATTCACGAGTGATGTGTTATTTAATTTTGACTTATCCACCGTTTAAGCTAAACGGGCTTGATAAACCGGCCCCTGCATGTTAGCCTACTAAGTTTTATTGAAGGATCTAGAAAGGGTAAATTCCGCCACCGCTTCATAATATCCTCACCGTAAACCGCCACAAAAATCGATACTTTCCCGTAATCCGACTCACAAAATAGGCTGGAACCGCTTAACCGCCAGACTATAATAGGCCCCACTTCTTTTCGCATATAGATATATCAATCCCCTTAAAAACTTATGGCACATTTATAGTAATTTACCATGGGCAATCCCGAACTCGTTTATCTCGAAACTCTCGCTCGAACACTTTATGAGGTCCATTGGCTATTTGGCTTAATATATATTATATATAATATATATATATATATATATGACAAGTATCGAGTTTGGAATCATATGAATAGAGTGCTCAATACTATATGAGAATTTCAACACTCGAAGGGAGGTAGATGTTAAGGCGTTAAATTTTTTTTTTTTTTTTTTTTTTTTAAACAAGTATATGTACACGCCTGGATAACATAATGAACAATGTTATGCCCTCTATGTCTCATGTCCTGTATCTCCCTTTTTCCGTAAGTCCTCTTCCTGGAATCCCACTACACAGTTCACTTCCGTCTACTACGTATTTCCGCTATTATATGATATTCTATAATTATTGATAACATGCACTCGTGAGTTTTTCAAAGACCTCAAACTTTTTCAAAGAGCTCCATTTAATCAATTAATCTTAATCTACGTCGGTTGGTGGTGGAAAATGTCGCACAGAATAAATGGCAAATTCGTCACCAACAAGCAAACGCCTAGAATAAGGAAAACTGGAAGTATAGGCATCTTCAATCGTACAGCCGTGATTACAACTGTAACTCGCGTAGTTTCTAGATTTGTCAACAACAGCTTTAATCTGGTAAAACAAATCCTCATTTAAACGATAATTTGCACGGTCCAAGTTTATCCGATTTCCAGAAGAATCCACGTCAATGTTAACGTCTGGGTTTAAAATGGACTGTGATTCAAGGTTGAATATAACCTCTACCAAAACATTACGTTTGTTAACATAACGAGACCACGAAATACACGTTTTCGCATCTCGTACAAAAACGGATTCATAATCATAAAATCCACCCCTATCCTCCGGTGTTAGTTCATCTATGTATCCAAAACGGTTAAAAAGAAGTTGGACAATTTCCACCATGGCAGGATCCTGCTCGTTGATACAGTCAGTCGTAAGTGGATACATTGGATTCAAACGATGATACACGACCAACTTTGACTCTGACGCTGCGGCGCTTTGCTGCATTTCTTCCTTTCTAAGTTCGTCTTCGTATTTCGCTAAATCAGGCAGCACAACAGGATACCAACGTTCTTTCCCGACTATGATGCTCTTCGCCCACATATATTGAAAGGCAAATTTTTTGCTATCTTCCTTTGGCAGAAGAATCCCCGGAGATATCATGAGAAACTTTTGCCATACTTCATCGGAACGACATACAGATCGAAATCTCTTACACACACCCTCGAGAATCGTAATTTCATAATGTGAAAGATTTGAAAATATTGCAACTAATACTTCGTTGGATAACTTTTCAAATTGATCTAGAAAAAATAAAACAATACTGAAGCGGATTAACGAAATATACGCTTTAAATTTGCCTGCGAATAACTAATGAGGTCTCACACCACCACACCGCCTCATAAGTAAAAGTATTCATACATTGAATGTGTTGCATATTGTGTTATCAAAACAGGTATTAAAGTGGTTTATATAATTCTGTTCAGCAAATTTGAAAGTGCAATTTGACGTGCAAAATATATTTTATCTCTGTATAGACAGTTAAATTAGTTAATTAGAGACAATTTGACTCAGACGTTCATATTCTGTTTATAGGCCGTTTGTTTCCGGTCTTTGTTCTTGTTTCTTCAATAAATTTTTATTCTATTTTTCAGAGAAATACCGAATCAACTTAATCATTGTCTATATATTTAAATATCATAAGTTCATTGTTTTATAATGTTTTTAATTCTGCCAGACTTTATAGAGTACAAACTTTTTTACCTCTAACCCAACCTCGTACCCAGGGCCTGCTCGATCGCCATAATATACGGGCATGCCCTGGGTACGTTGCCTCTAAAGGCGGATTTCCATTCAGTGCAAAATGTCGCACGATCGACTTTTTGCGATCGCTTTCTTTTGAAATGTGTGCAGTCAACCACAGCTAATGAGATCCGTTTCGCTTGACTGTTTGTATTTCAAAAGAAATCTATCGCAAAAAGTCGATCGCGCGACGTTTTGCACTGAATGGAAATCCGCCTTAACCCAATAACCCTGCTCCAACAGATAAGGAAAAGAGTAGCTTTTATTTATATCATTGACACTGTAGTGCAGTGTATATCCGGTCGCACTTCTAACCTGTGGTTACTCCTAGTTGTAAAATATAGCCCGGTCAACAGGGCTGAATTTAACCCCGGGGTTGAAAATGCTCCATGTAATCGGCCCCTTAACAACTAGACCCTGGCTATACGTCAGTGAAAAATTTCTTGGCTCTGCTTGACCATACCTTGACTGGCCAAGGATAATGGCCTCTCATTCGTGCACATATCAGATCTCTTTGTTGTACTTTCGTGTGTCGTCGTCCTTTAAACATATTAAAAAAAACACATTAACGAATTAACAATTTGGATGTTTCTAATCCCAACATTATTGTGAAATATTGTTATTGTGAAATCTAACTACTGTATTAGTTAAATCATAAAGTATTATAGCAAGAATGATGGGAAAATTCAGTTGGGTAATCTATTGAAAAACTGCTAAGTGGAAATAGGTCGACAAAAGACACAGATGATACATTTTAATCATATGATTTTATACTTGTGTGATGTTACTCTGAGTGTATATCCACACCGGGCAGGCTTGAAAAATATGCCTGGCCACGGTGGGATCATCCGATCCCTTGTATGTGCTGATCAATAGACTGATATGCCTTCGACTTATACAATTCGTTTTGATGAAACTCTAACATTGAACTAGTATTTTTATGAAGTACCTTTAACATCTCATCCCTCTGGAACTATTATCAAATAGACGCGTCAGTGCGTCACCTATAATTTATATATACTTCCTTTTTGTTAAGTCAAAATTTGTGTTATAACTCAAAATTGTGAATTATAATTCAAAATTCTGTGTTATAATTATAAGTTATAAGTCAAAATTCTGTGTTATAATTTCATTTATTTATTTAATTTATTTAATTAATTAATTTAATTTATTTACTGCATGGGTGGATAGATTATGCGGTCATATTTCAGCTGCTGATGGCCTTGAAAATTTTGTCACATACGGCTGGCGGGCAGCATGGCGGGCGCCGCTCGCTTCTCTCACGAATTACCACCAAGGAGGTCGACTTGGGGCAAATCTAGTCTTATGTAAGTACATGATAAATGTATAAATAAAATGATGAATGATAAATATCCATCGCATGAATTTAATAAGTATAAAAGAATTTCAATAGAGTTCTTGATCACTTACTAAATCTTGATAGTCTGTTCCTCGATTTGACCAAACTGTGAAAGTGTAGCGGCGATTTATAGGCCCGTGGATCACATTTAAGAGCTATTTCGACGATATCTCCCTCCTCCTGTTTTTCCGCATTGAATACTTTAATATAGATAAAAAATCTGGGCTACTAATTTTTGCTTGCATGTATCAAATCTAAATCTCTCTTCCAGAGTATGCCCGTTCGCAGGTTGGGGTCTTTGGGAACTGGGAACGAAAGTGGGAAGGAAGCTTAGTTGGGAATCAGTGAATCACAGTTGGTCTGTTCTTTATAATAATATGTCCTCTTGGAAATTTTATTTTGCTACAGAGCTTCTTTCAATCATTAGGTAAGTTGAAAATTTCGCATGTGTCGAATTCAATTCACAATTGATTCGAGCGAATTCGATTTAAGTTCGACGACGGTTTCAAACGTCGAATTTTGCATGTGTCGAATTGAAACTGTCGCATGTAAAGTCTGTTAAGTTGAGTGACTTGTTCCGCGCAATGAAGGCCAACTATGTAGATCTTTTCCCAGGAGAGGCAAAATGCACAAACGACAAACATTTTATCAGACTATAAGTAAACTGACATGGACTCAAATTAGATCGGAATTTTTGGTGAAATATTATATAACGAATGATATATTTAAATTTTCTATTACGTCGTAATTAATTTAATAATTTTCGCAGCAAATGTATAAAGATGAAATTCAATTCTAAATCATTACTTATATTTTACGTTATTAGAACAAATTCATTTCATTTCCATAGCCCTTTTATTAAAACACTTCTCAAACGGCGTCTATCCGTTTCTAGGGCTTCTTTTAATCTAGTCTCAGTAGTCATTATACTACTGGGGTTGGAATCTAATTGTAATCTCAGTAGTCATTCTACTACAGGGGTTGGAATCTAATTCTAATCACAGTAGTTATTATAGTCTACAGAGTCTCTAAAAAGTATACTTTTTCAACGTCTTATTACTGTGCTAAGGATTGAATGTTGTGGAGTTATTTAAACGCTTAAATTCGCCATTTCACGTCATCTTACATCTTACGTCATATTCCTGTATCTCACCTTAAAACATTGAAGCATAGCCTGTAAATATTCAGTTGGTTTGACAATGACTTTGCAATAAAGTCGAAATATCACGAGAATTTTGTGTCTTGTTTTTTGAATAACTCAAATCTTGAGTTTACAAGATGATGATATTCGGAGTTTGTTTCGTACTATATAGCACCTTTTAACTTGCCTCCATTTTTTTGAGTTAGGTTCCTGGTAAAAACTTTTCATATGTTACTCGGGGCATCAAGATGCACCAGTCTTGGTCCCAGGTCATGGCGATATGGAATTGTTCTTTCGGTCCTAGTGGTCAGCGGTTACCAGGGTTAGGGACCGAACCACCAGGGTTAGCATTGCCGTGCCCTAAAGTATACCCCCACCGAGTTTCGTGACTATTGGTCAAAACCGGGGGAGGGGGCAGGCGATATTGTCGAAATAAGGCCTTATAACCTACTTAGGGTAAGGGGTTAGGGCCGTACCTATTTTTTGTAACTATATCAGGTAAGTTTGTATGAGAGCATCTCTTCTGTAAAGGCTATTTTTACCTTGACCGCCCTTTGACCGAGAGAAAACTGCCAAAATGCCTGTGTTAATTTTTTTTGTTTTATGGGTTCTTTAGATTCTGGAGATGATTTATGACGATAAATTTATGACGAGATAAATTTATGATGAGATAAATTTATGACGAGAGATGATTTATGACGGACAATACTAGTCGAAATATACATATAATAAAACATTAAAATGCCATTTAATATGAGAATATCCTATCTTGCGCTATTTCCCCATGAGAAACTACTGGATGTTATATCTTGCGCTATTTTCCCAGGACAAACTACTGAATGTCGTATTTTGCGCTATTTTCCTAGGACAAACTACTGGATGTCATATCTTGCGCTATTTTCCCAGAACAAACTAGTGGATGTCGTATCTTGCGCTATTTTCCCAGGACAAACTACTAGATGTCGTATCTTGCGCTATTTTCCCAGGACAAACTAGTGGATGTCGTATCTTGCGCTATTTTCCCAGAACAAACTAGTGGATGTCGTATCTTGCTCTCTTTTCCCAGGACAAACTACTGGATGTTTTACCTTGCGCTATTTTCCCAGGACAAACTACTGGATGTTTTATCTTGCGCTATTTTCCCAGGACAAATTACTGGAAGTCACATCTTGCCTATTTCCCCAGGACAAACTACTGGATGTTTTATCTTGCGCTATTTTCCCAGTACAAACTAGTGGATGTCGTATCTTGCTCTCTTTTCCCAGGACAAACTACTGGATGTTGTATCTTGCGCTATTTCCCCAGGACAAACTACTGGATGTTTTATCTTGCGCTATTTTCCCAGAACAAACTAGTGGATGTCGTATCTTGCTCTCTTTTCCCAGGACAAACTACTGGATGTTGTATCTTGCGCTATTTTCCCAGGACAAACTACTGGATGTTTTATCTTGCGCTATTTTCCTAGGTCAAACTACTGGAAGTCACATCTTGCGCTATTTTCCCAGGACAAACTACCGAATGTCGTATTTTGCCCTATTTTCCTAGGACAAACTACTGGATGTCATATCTTGCGCTATTTCCCAGGACAAACTACTGGATGTCGTATATTGACCTATTTTCCCACGACAGACTACTGGCTGTCGTATCTTGCGCTCTTTTCCCAGGACAAACTGCTGGATATCGTATCTTGCGCTATTTTTACCCATGAGAAACTACTGGATGTCGTATCTTGCGCTTTTTTCCCAGGAGAAACTACTGGATGTCCTATCTTGCGCTATTTTTTCAGGACAAACTAATGGATGTCGTATTTTGCGCTATTTTCCCAGGACAAACTAATGGATGTCGTATTTTGCGCTGTTTTCCCAGGACAAACTACTGGATGTCGTATCTTGCGCTATTTTCCCAGGACAAACTACTGGATGTTGTATCTTGCGCTATTTTCCCAGGACAAACTAGTGGATGTTGTATCTTGCGCTATTTTCTAACAAATATACTACTAGATATCGTATCTTGCGCTATTTTCCCAGGACAAACTAATGGATGTCGTATCTTGCTCTATTTTGCCAGGACAAACTATTGGATGTCATATCTTGCGCTATTTTCCCAGGACAAACTACTGGATGTTGTATCTTGCGCTATTTTCCCAGGACAAACTACTGGATGTCGTATCTTGCGCTATTTTCCCAGGACAAACTACTGGATGTTGCATCTTGCGCTATCTTCCCAGGACAAATTACTGGATGGTGTATCTTGCGCTATTTTCCCAGGACAAACACTGAATGTCGTATTTTCCACTATTTTCCTAGGACGAACTAATGGATGTCATATCTTGCGCTATTTTCCCAGGACAAACTACTGGATGTCATATCTTGCGCTATTTCCCCAGAACAAACTACTGGATGTTGTATCTTGTGCTATTTTCCCAGGACAAAATACTGGATTCAAAATTGTGAGTTATAAGTCAAAATTCTGTGTTATAACTCAAAATTGTGAGTTATAAGTCAAAATTCTGTGTTATAACTCAAAATTCTGTGTTACAAGTCAAAATTCTGTGTTATAAGTCAAAATTCTGTCTTATAATTCAAAATTGTGAGTTATAAGTCAAAATTCTGTGTTATAATTCAAAATTGAAATTGTGAGTTATAAGTCAAAATTCTGTGTTATAACTCAAAATTGTGAGTTATTATTCAAAATTCTGTGTTATAATTCAAAATTGTGAGTTATAAGTCGAAATTCTGTGTTATAATTCAAAATTGTGAGTTATAAGTCGAAATTCTGTGTTATAATTCAAAATTGTGAGTTATAAGTCGAAATTCTGTGTTACATGTATAAGTCAAAATTGTGAGTTATAAGTCGAAATTCTGTGTTATAAGTCAAAATTGTGAGTTATAAGTCGAAATTCTGTGTTATAAGTCAAAATTGTGAGTTATAATTCAAAATTCTGTGTTATAATTCAAAATTGTGAGTTATAAGTCAAAATTCTGTGTTATAATTCAAAATTGTGAGTTATAAGTCAAAATTCTGTGTTATAATTCAAAATTGTGAGTTATAAGTCAAAATTCTGTGTTATAATTCGAAATTGTGAGTTATAAGTCAAAATTCTGTGTTATAATTCAAAATTGTGAGTTATAAGTCAAAATTCTGTGTTATAATTCAAAATTGTGAGTTATAAGTCGAAATTCTGTGTTATAAGTCAAAATTGTGAGTTATAATTCAAAATTCTGTGTTATAATTCAAAATTGTGAGTTATAAGTCGAAATTCTGTGTTATAAGTCAAAATTGTGAGTTATAATTCAAAATTCTGTGTTATAATTCAAAATTGTGAGTTATAAGTCAAAATTCTGTGTTATAATTCAAAATTGTGAGTTATAAGTCAAAATTCTGTGTTATAATTCAAAATTGTGAGTTATAAGTCGAAATTCTGTGTTATAAGTCAAAATTGTGAGTTATAATTCAAAATTCTGTGTTATAATTCAAAATTGTGAGTTATAAGTCGAAATTCTGTGTTATAAGTCAAAATTGTGAGTTATAATTCAAAATTCTGTGTTATAATTCAAAATTGTGAGTTATAAGTCAAAATTCTGTGTTATAATTCAAAATTGTGAGTTATAAGTCAAAATTCTGTGTTATAATTCGAAATTGTGAGTTATAAGTCAAAATTCTGTGTTATAATTCAAAATTGTGAGTTATAAGTCAAAATTCTGTGTTATAATTCAAAATTGTGAGTTATAAGTCGAAATTCTGTGTTATAAGTCAAAATTGTGAGTTATAATTCAAAATTCTGTGTTATAATTCAAAATTGTGAGTTATAAGTCAAAATTCTGTGTTATAATTCAAAATTGTGAGTTATAAGTCAAAATTCTGTGTTATAACTCAAAATTCTGTGTTATGTTCTCTCTGAGGTTTTTAACCCACTTCATCATCCGCGCGAAAACAGCGGGAAAATAATCTTCATCACTGACGTATAATCCGAAAATCGAGATCGAAGATTAAATTACACTTAGAACATCATGTAATACCAATAGATTTCATTTATTTATTTTATTTATTTATTTATTTATTTAATTTATTTACTGCATGGGTGGATAGATTACGCTCTAAATGTGAACTGGCACTTTAATGAACTTAAATCGCAGTTGTGACATAATAAATCGCATTTACGATATGATAAATCGCAGTTGCAACATAATAAATCGCATTTACGATATGATAAATCGCAGTTGCAACATAATAAATCGCAGTTGCGAAATAATAAATCGTATAAAATAGCATTGTTATGATATAGCATAACTGTCATTTGATAAAATACAAGTACAATCTATTAAATAATACAAAAACACCAAAAGTCAACTGTAAATAACCCTAACCCTAACGCTAAACCCTAACCCTAATGCTAAACCCTAACTAACCCTAACCCAAAAATAAGGGAGTAAAAAAACGTCCAGTCGGGATTTGAACCCTGGAACATCGGCATGAGAGGCGAACTCTATAACTACTACACTAACTTGCACCGTTGAAACTTTGAGAAAGTCTATTAGGCCGTTGGAAATAAGGTATCAGTTTACCGTCACTTGAACTTTCGAAGGTTCATGCGGAAAATTTTCATTATTCATTATTAAATCAGGAATGGTCAAATTGATCAGTTTTTCAGGTGTTTTTTTAATGCTGAAATGCTTGCATGTGTGTTCATATTAAAACAAATAATTTCTGTCTTACAAATTAAATTACAGTTCTAATTCTTTAATGAGGTTATGACATAACCAAGGTTAACGACAAAGGAACCGCGCATGGCCTGGGAGAGAGTACATCAGTACTTATGAGGTGGAGCCACATGAGCTCAGTCATTGCACGTTTAGCGGCACATCAGGTTGATAGCAGTCTATCAGTAACGAGTCGCAAGGAAAATCTTAAATTAGAAAGACATGGAGATAAATAAGGATGGAGAGACCAGCGGCACAACGACCGAGTCGGGGACGACAATCGAATGGTCACTTGCGTTTCAGTCACCCGAATTCCGCGCTGGCCTGACAGATGTGGTGGCTCAAGCGATGGCACAAGCCAACCAAGCGCAGTCAAAACAAACGCCCGGTCAACAAGCGTTCGACCCTCAAACTAGACGCATTAATGCCTTGGAAAGTCTTGGCGACGCCATCCCTGGAGTTGGAGTTGAACGACGGCAGGGGTTAGGACACACGGGCGCTGCAGGTATGACCAACAACGACAAGTCAGGTATGTTAGCCGCTCCTTCTTTTGTTGGCGTTGTGAACTCTGATGCTAGTGCAGCGGGACAAGGCCAAGCGCGGCCGGCAGAGGAGAACTATCAAACGAACACGGGCGAAACGGGAGGTTTAAACAAGGCTATGGACCCAAATTTGAATTTTACAAGGCCCAGTTCTGCTTTTATTCTTGGGCCGGGACGTCCCCCAATTCCACCAAAAGTGGTTTCTTTGATCATCGATAACAAGTTTATTGAGATGTCGGATCTCCTACCGGAAAATTTAGAGGCCCCAATGACAGAATCACCCTCGTTTACTATCGAAGGGGGCTCGATCATGCCTGTGACAAGGCTTACCGCGCGAAAGAAGCAAGAGGTGTCAGATATCTTGACGTGGGTGGAATGCTTCACTAGCTACACCGCAGTGGTTTCCTCTTCATGTCCCACCCGAGCGCGCGATTTGCTGGCGTACATGGCACTCATTATCCGTATGGCTAAGCGCTATAGTGGCATGTGTTGGTACAACTATGATCGCGCGTTCCGCCTCGAAGCCGCAGCGTCGAATCTAAAGGATTGGAGCCAGTTGAGACCAGATTTGTATAGTTATCACACGTCAAACGACACAAGCAGTCGAAACCTCGCACCACCGAGCGCCAATCGTCTTGAGCCTCGAGGCGATCCACAGGGCAGCGAGCTCTGCAGATCATGGAATGTCGGTTCGTGTAGCAGCCCACGTGAAACGTGTAGATTTCGCCACAACTGCAATCGCTTCGGATGCGGCGGTTCCCACCGAAAAATCAACTGTAACAGTCGCGCTCGGTATCCAACAGAACGCTTTCAGACGCGTAGATCTATCGCCCAATGAGCACCGGTCAGTTGAACTCAAAAACAACATAGGAGTCATGTCATCACCTTTATTATCTACGGACACTTTACCCAAAGCCCACATGGTAACACCAATTAACATTATTAACTTTGAAATACATTTAACTGCACATCCGGATCGCCGGAAAGTGGATTATGTTTTGTATGGTTTGCGTAATGGTTTTCATCTTGGTTTTCAACCACTACTGTCCAAGCTAAAAGCGGCAAATTCTAACTGTCCGTCTACTTACGAACATGCGTCGATAATCGACAATTACTTAGCCAAAGAAGTCAGATTAGGACGAGTGTTTGGACCGACTAGCCACCCTCCAATTGCTGATTTGCATATCAGTCGTTTCGGGGTTATTCCAAAAAAGGCCAACGGCTGGCGTCTTATTCTCGACCTCTCATACCCATTTGAGCATAGTGTTAACGACGGTATAAATAAAGATGAATTTTCGTTACATTATTGTAGAGTGAAAGATGCGATCGACATGATTGTGAAAACAGGAAAGGGGGCGTTGATGGGCAAGGTGGACATTAAAAGCGCTTATCGTATAATTCCGGTTCATCCGTCTGATAGATATCTATTGGGCATGCGGTGGAAGGGAATGTACTATGTTGATTTAACATTACCGTTCGGTCTGCGCTCTGCACCGGGCATCTTTAACAGCGTCGCCGACTTGTTTGAATGGATTTTAGTCCATAATTGGAACGTGTTGGACCTTTTGCACTATTTAGATGATTACTTTACCTTGGGCCCAGCGGGGTCTGACATATGTGCTAATCGTTTAGAAGCTATCGATCACGCGGCGCAGAACCTTGGTATTCCTCTGTCACCAGAAAAGTGCGAAGGGCCCACCACACGTATCGTGTTCTTAGGAATTGAACTAGACTCGGTGTCTATGTCAGCACAACTTCCGGCAGATAAACTTAGCGAATTAATCCAACTCCTCGTCGCTTGGGGTGACAATAGATTTTGTAAACCTAAAGAACTCCAATCGCTAGTGGGTAAGCTGAATCATGCATGTTCAGTTATCCCATGTGGGCGGACCTTTATGAGACGCTTGTTAGATCTACTCAAAGGCGTGAATCGAGTCCGTCCTTTCGTGCGTCTCAATAAGCAATGTCAGCTGGATATCACGTGGTGGCGAGAGTTCTTACCGTCGTGGGAGGGGGTATATTTCTTTGACTTGCCGGAGTGGGCTCCATTACCGGATTTATGCCTATCTTCCGATGCGTCGGGCAGTATCGGTTATGGGGTTTACTACAACGGCGAGTGGTTCAACGGGGTATGGTCTGCCTCACAACATCCCTTAAGTATCGCATACAAAGAGTTGTATCCGATAGTGTTAGCATGCAACGTGTGGGGAAGGGAGTGGTCTCGCAAACGTGTTCAATTCCTGTGTGACAACGAAAGCGTAGTATCTGTCATCACGTCGGGTACTTCGAAAGATGAGAAGATAATGCATCTTCTTCGCGCGCTTTTCCTTGTCTCGGCACGATTTAATTTCAGAGTAATGGCCACGCATATTCCAGGTAAAAACAACAGTGTGGCTGATGCTTTATCTCGGTTTAACATGCAGGCATTTTTCCGACTGGCACCACAAGCCAACCCGACATCCGTGAGTGTTCCTCAAGATTTGCTAGCGCGTCTGACCTCACAGCTTTAAATACTAAGACAAGAGAATTGATGTGCCAAGGTTTGGCTGGCTCGACACGGCGAACGTACTCGTCAGCCCAACGGAGATTCTTAGACTTTTGGCATTGGAGTCACAGTCTAAATGAGAATGGCTCCCCCTTTACCCGCAAGTGAGTGGACATTAATGACTTTCGCAGCACACCTGTCATCCACGTTAAAAGCCGATTCAATTAAAGTATATATGGCTGGGGTACGGTCATTGCACCTCGAGCATGGTTTTGCCAATCCATTGAATAATTGCTTGCGACTAGAACGGGTCATACGGGGAATAAAGCGTACCCAAGGAACGTCGATACGACAACGTCTTCCAGTGACATTTGCGGTTCTGGAACGGTTTTATCTTTTAATAGATCTAAACGAATACGACGACGCCTTATTATGGGCAGCATGTTGCACAGCATTTTATGGTTTTTTACGATGTGGGGAATTCACAACTACCTCCAACAAATTTGACGCGCGAGTTCATCTAGCCTTAAGCGATGTGAAGGTGGATAGCAGATATAATCCAGCTGTGCTATTTCTGACAATCAAATGTTCGAAAACGGACCCCTTTCGGAAGGGACACACTATACGCATAGGAGTATGCAAATCCCAAGTGTGCGCTGTCAAGGCAGTGGTGCATTATCTCCATAAGAGAGGGGGGGAAGTCGGCCCCTTATTCAGACACCAAAACGGTCTACCATTGACGAGAAAGACATTAACTACCTGGCTCAAAACTGTGGCTCTTCGTGCAGGTTTAGAAGGAAATTTCTCCGGTCACAGCTTTCGAATCGGTGCTGCATCTACGGCAGCCTCCGTTGGCATTCCAGATCATTTGATAAAAACCCTCGGACGGTGGCTAAGCAATGCATACCAGTTGTACATAAGAACACCCCCGGAAATTTTAGATTCGGTTGCTGCACGCATGGCTCATACATAATCTAGTCTTAATATGTTGGAAAAAAATAAATAAATAAATAAATAAATTATGTGTCTATCTGTCGTGAATGGGGGGAGGCGGGCAATCCCTACTTACGCACCAATGTAAGTCTATCTACATATGCAACATCTACAGTATAACAACAGCAAACCAGAATTGGTTTACAGGTTTGCAAGCTCACAGACTACAGCATATTGGGCATAACTCTGGTACACCGCACTTGCAATATAACAGACTACAGCATACTGGGTGTGACCCTGGTATACAGCATTGCAATAGGACTGACTACAGCACACTGGGTGTGACCCTGGTATACAGCATTTGCAATAAAACTGACTACAGCATACTGGGTGAGACCCTGGTATACAGCATTTGCAATATAACAGGCTACAGCATAATGGGTGTGACCTTGGTATACAGCATTCGCAATATAACAGACTACAGCATACTGGGTGTGACCCTGGTATACAGCATGGTAATATAATAGACTACAGCATACTGGGTGTGACCCTGGTATACAGCATTGCAATATGACAGACTACAGCATACTGGGTGTGACCTTGGTATACAGCATTGCAATATGACTGACTACAGCATACTGGGTGTGACCCTGGTATACAGCATTCGCAATATAATAGGCTACAGCATACTGGGTGCGACCCTGGTATACAGCATTGCAATATGACGGGGTGAGACCCTGGTATACAGCATTTGCAATATAACAGGCTACAGCATAATGGGTGTGACCTTGGTATACAGCATTGGCAATATAACAGACTACAGCATACTGGGTGTGACCCTGGTATACAGCATGGTAATATAATAGACTACAGCATACTGGGTGTGACCCTGGTATACAGTATTGCAATATGACAGACTACAGCATACTGGGTGTGACCCTGGTATACAGCATGGTAATATGACTGACTACAGCATACTGGGTGTGACCCTGGTATACAGCACTTGCAATATAACAGACTACAGCATACTGGGTGTGACCCTGGTATACAGTATTGCGATATGACAGACTACAGCATACTGGGTGTGACCCTGGTATACAGCATTGCAATATGACTGACTACAGCATACTGGGTGTGACCCTGGTATACAGCATTGTAATATGACAGATGACAGCAATAACAGCATACTGGGTGTGACCCTGGTATATAGCATTGCAATATGACAGATGACAGCAATAACAGCATACTGGGTGTGACCCTGGTATACAGCCTTTGCAATATGACAGACGACAGCATACTGGGTGTGACCCTGGTATACAGCATTTGCAATATAACAGACTACAGCATGCTGGGTGTGACCCTGGTATACAGCATTTGCAATATAACAGACTACAGCATACTGGGTGTGACCCTGGTAACTGGGGGTGACCCTGGTATACAGCATTTGCAATATCACAGAATGATGCAACATTGCGACTGATGGTTGGTGCAGACTCGTGCAGTTGGGGGGTTACTATGCAGATTACTTGGATGGGTGATATCTCAATAAGGAGATATCACGTTTTGGTGGTCAGGTCAAGACTGGAGATCACAACATGGACTGCTGACCTGAATCCAAGTAATGACAAGCTCATGGTAAACCGGTGACCCCTGACTCCCCCGTCTGCACCTTACCATCCACATGGGTAAGTATAAGGTGTATGTAGGCGTTAAATGAGGTTATGACATAACCAAGGTTAACGACAAAGGAACCGCGCATGGCCTGGGAGAGAGTACATCAGTACTTATGAGGTGGAGCCACATGAGCTCAGTCATTGCACGTTTAGCGGCACATCAGGTTGATAGCAGTCTATCAGTAACGAGTCGCAAGGAAAATCTTAAATTACCCACCATCCCTCCCTACGGACAATTCAGGCTATAATTTCCACTGATAAATCAGTGTGAGAGGTGCAGACGGTGGTGGTCAGGTCAAGACTGGAGATCACAACATGGACTGCTGACCTGAATCCAAGTAATGACAAGCTCATGGTAAACCGGTGACCCCTGACTCCCCCGTCTGCACCTTACCATCCACATGGGTAAGTATAAGGTGTATGTAGGCGTTAAGCCAATCTGAGATGACAAACCATTTTATTTATGTCATGCACTTTGGACACATTTTGAACGAATTATGGAAGTATCTACTTGTTTACTATGATGATCTATGACATTTACATAAAATAATTTTATCAAACACTTTGCCTTGAAAATTTTTGATAATAATGAAAAAAAATGAAATAATTAAAATTTCACGCGGGTGCTCAAGACCCACGCGGGCGGGTGACGGTAAACTGATACCTTAATTCCGACGGCCTTATTGACAAAAATGGCGTAATACATTCTACTCGTATTCAAAAGGAAAACGTGAATATGAATCTATACTAGGAGTTCTTATCAGAAGTGAAATGCTGCCGTGGGACTGGCAGTGGGTACCACGATGGAGCTGTGTTGTGGGTACCACAATACGACTGCCTCAATGGGCTCTACCACAATGGGTAGATCAGTATTTGTCACCATAACAGGTGATTTTGTGTGTTCATTTGCCTCAACGGGCAATGTTACCTCAATGGGCTCTACCACAATGGGTAGATCAATATTTGTCACCATATAAACAGGTGATTTTGTGTGTTCATTTGCCTCAACAGGCGATGTTGTGTCGATTGACTCGATCACTGACCATCGAACAACAAACGGCAAATCGTCCATCGATAAAAATCCCTCATGTGGAATGTTACCGTTCTCAAAAGCATTGAGGTACATAGTGTCTCCTCGAATTAAGACGCTGTCGATTGTTGCCGTGTTCCACTGGATAACAGGAATGTTCTGTGCGTTTAGAAGCGCAGATAAACTCATAAAAGAACACTGTTTCCCTCGAGACTCGCCACTAAAACGTTCATGACCTTGATGAATACTCCCACAAGCAAGCAGAGACATGACGTAAACAAATAAACTGAATTCTTACCGTAAATTTTCAGTAATATATGGCACCAAATCCTCGACCAAATGGCAAACCTTTCCTTTCAAATCCTCGACAAAATGGCACCACGTGTGGTGGACATGCGTAGTGGACATGCGTAATGGAGCTTGCATCCAGTTTCGCGACCGCTTCGTGAGTGCCCCCCCGTTTCCCCCCGGTTTGCGAACAGATATGAAAAATTTTCAATAATCGAGATCTTGTCGGCTATACATAGCCTGCCTCCTCCACAGGCCCTATTGCATCATGGACAGGACACACACGCCGAATTTAGGGCCTGCAAGATCCTGTAAAAAATTTGGCAAAACTTGGCACGGAATAAATTTGCATAATTAAGTACATTATTAATAGCCATGGCTATATCCGAAGATTTTGAAGGCCATTGAAGACTTATTACATACGAATCCTAGCTTTAAAATGCAGGAATTGTTGAAGAAAGCAATTACGGTTGAACTTTGTCAACTTTCGGCCGGAATAATCAACGAAAATAGGGGCTGTTTATATGGGAGGCGGGACGGGACGTTTGCCGGGACGGGACGTTTTTTATCCCGAGTTTACATGAGTTCTACCACCCGGGACGTTCAACAAGCATCTCTAGTTCGTGTTGGACATGCTCGGTATTTCGCTTTTTTTAGGGAAACTAAGCTATTTGGTCGGATAAACTGTACGTATCTTGTAGCCAGATGAATTATCTTTCTTCCAGTATATTTGATAGCTTCTACAGTGGTTTATTTCTCAAGAAAACATTCGAAGAAGACAGATTATAATACATACGAAAAAGAATTTCAAAATAGCGGCCGCTATTATTTGGACATGTTCGGTATTTCGCTTTTTTAAGAAAACTAAGCTATTTGGTCGGATAAACTGTACGTATTTTGTAGCCAGATGAATTATCTTTCTTCCAGTATATTTCATAGCTTCTACAGTGGACTATTTCTTGAGAAAACGTTCGGAGTGGCAAACGACTAGGCATTTTTGTTTTTACATCACATGACAAATGTTGCAAAGTCAGCATAATATCGTCCCGGCAAAGCGGGACGGAGTGTTTACATGAGAAAAATTGTCTTGGATTTGCCAGGATCCCGGCTGAGTGAACCGGGATGAAAAACGTCCCGGCAAACATCTTTCCATATAAACGGAACGGGATAAATAAGAGAGATATACATGCATGGTGAGATCCCGGCAAACGTCCCGTCCCGCCTCCCATGTCTACCCAGAGACTCTTTGGTTTATACTTTTTCGGTTTCCAAAATTCCACAACAACTGAAACTTGAATTACGCTACACTATAGCCTACAATTTAACAAAATTGAATCTCATTAACTCTTGGTCAGTTGACAGTCTTCGATAGCTAAATAAACCAAAAAACAATACGAAAAACCTGTTACTCAGTTCCTGACCGTCGAATTTGCTTTTGTTCGGCAGATATTTCCCCCCCTTCAATTCCTTTTTGTCACTAAAAATATTATTGGCAGAAGGTCGGTAATTCTAAAACATAGGCCCTCTGGCAGGCCCTCTAAACGGTTATACGTCCATGTCCTATTTACACGAATTGCCATCCTTAGGTTAGGTTGTGTGTTGGGGTAAGGCTTTCATGAAGTACTTGGGTTATGTAGGACATGGAATTAATACCCTCTAAACAGTGTGTCCTGTCCATGATGCAATAGGGCCTGTGGAGGAGGCAGATACATAGCTCGGTAAAGGAACTGGGTACGAGTTAACAGAAGAACGTCAAGAATAGTGTGCTGCAATCTCGTTCCCAGAGCCAAACCCCTCGCACGCGAGCGGAAAAGAGGCTCTGGGACAATCGATTTGAAACTTGACTCTGATTGGCTAAACGTTCGACGCCTACTGCGCTGCGCAGATAATTTCACACCCATGCTCCCAGCGCGGTCTTCATGTCTTGCTGTTGTTTTCGTGAGAAGGAGTGAAGTAGAATACATGTATTATTTGGGACTAAAATCTGACAAAATGTGCGACAAGAGACAAGAAATACTTTTTTGCCTTTGTACTATGTTTGGAATTCCGAATTCGTGTTTCCATGACAGATATGGCACCGAAGTGGCGAACTGCTCGTGGCGAAATATACAGATTTCACATTCCCGTGCTTGTATGTACAAAAATAAATATCATTGGGAGTGATTTCAATAAAGTTTCCGTTGGAATATTGTCATGACTATTTGAATAATAACTTTAATAGATCAATTCATAATTATCTGAGTTTACCGGTTTAAAGGTACATGTATATGACTTTATGTAATATGTTATGTATCTTCTGATTTTAACAAAAATATATTATTTTATCAATATGACACTGTTTATAACTTTTATCTGTGTAAAATTACTATTCCTTAATTGGCAGTATTGCCTGGCAGAAGGCATTGCTTTCTTAAAATTATAATGTGATAATCTATATAGTGGTCTAAAGTTAATTAGAAAAGTGTATTATTTTACATGGTTATATCCAAATGGATTAAGCATTAGTTGCCAAATTACACCGTCCTGTTTTAGACGGGGACTGCAGAAGATGTTTTTGAGTGTGGAGGCAAGATGCTGTTTGTGGTAGCCTCTCTGGGGGGTATGCGGGCATGCTTGAATTTTTAGACTTCCTGCAAACCATTTTCAGGCTCATTTGCAGTCTGGGTAGGAATGCACTAATAAAGCACCTAGATAAACCTTTTTTGTCCTAACTTAAGTGAACAAACATATACTTGCATCAGTTCAAAGTTTTGTCAGACTGTTTGAGCCTTTTTAATAGGCCATTTTCAAAATCACATGATATGGTTCATACGTATTATTATGCTGGAAGGACAAAATGTTTAATATGGCATCAATCTCATTGAGAAAGTGATGTAGGATCAGTTTATCATGCTTTGCCCATACAGCTGTTGTTTACTCAAATCCTGAAGCATTTTCCCCCCAATATAGATGGCATTATAAAATGTTGTCCTTCCAGAATAATATATGTATGAACCATACAGTATGTGGTTTTGAAAATGGCCTATTGGACATGTCTAATAGGTATATGGCTGTATATCATGCATATACATGCATTTCTTTGCTTTCATTTCAATCCCATTGTTATAATATATTAGATTAAGTTAGTTAAAAATTTTGCGGGTGAAAATGGTTTGTCACCCCCGCATGGGGCACACTTCCACCACCCCTGCTCATGTCATTTAATAATGATACTGAGAGATGGTATAATTGTAAGGCATTCATTCATGAAGTGAACAGTCAGTCTTATATTTCGATTTGTATTTCAACACTGCCTACGCAGCACACTACTTTATTTCAGTGATGGTTACAGGTCAGCTTTTTTTTTGTTATTGTTTTTTATGGCACCTGGTGGTATAACAGACATGAAACAGAGAGTTAGAGGCCCTCCATCCAATCTATGATCTCATAATTGTGACAATTCAAATTAATTAGTGGAAATGTATCCCATGAAAATGTTTTTTCAGGTGTGTTACTGTGTAAAATTACCAATGCCTGTAATTATAATAAACACTAAATGACTTAAAAAAGCTAGTGGTGTGTTGCCATAGTACTGTTACTGTTTGAGTCATTAATATTTCATGGTCCAAGTTCTCATCAGCAGTCTTTACCACCAAACTAGTACCGGTAGGTGGTTCCTAATAGCAGTGGTGGCACTACGGGTGTGCAAACTGTGCACAGCACTGGGGCCCATCGGCCCATCCAAACCCCACACTATTAACAGACTGCACAGGTTGTCACTCAGATTTTACTCAAAAGTGCTCTCAAAATGCAGGAAATTTCAGAGACCCTAAATTCAAAAATTTTCCAGTGGAGATTCCCCCTGGACCCCCTACATATGTCGTCACTTTGTGGGAGGGGGGCCCAAATTTTTTTCTCACACCGGGGCCCACACCCACATAGTGCTGCCACTGCCCAGTAGTTCTGTGTTGGGTCACCGATAGTATTGTGGCAATGACTTATTGTTGAGTCTAATAACCTAGTATTATGTGTACTCTACTGTTAAAATGTTCAGTCAGTTTTATTAACAGATACAACACTTTTTTATGTCTTACAAACATTGTGAACTACAGTGAATATATAAGCGTGAACTCTGTCAGCAGAAATCTTAAGGACTCACTCTGTCCATTGTAGATACATATCCATCTTAGAGAAAATCAATTTTGTTTACATACACTGTATAATATGTTATCCTAGAAGTTCTTTCTCTCAAAATTCTAAATTTCTTGTTATACTAGAAACAACTCTGCAATGTTCCACACATCGAGCTATTATAGTCTAATAATAATATACTGTTGGATGATGTCACACGTCAAATGTCTTAATGTCATCATCCATCTGTTCCAAGTATGCACCATAACATCCATTCCATTGTACCATACACTAATGGTGTATGGTTTGGGTTGCTGTTGCAGTTAAAGCCAATTTAGATGAATCAGGAAATCTTGTAGTAAGCAAGCCCAGTTTCCCATAAGCATGGTGAAAATCTTTCCTAAAAGACCAAAATAATATACATGTAAATACACATCAAATCAAATGAGTTTATACATATATTTTGGCTTGGTTTCAATTTATATTATTTTAGAAAACCAATACATTTTAATTGTATGTCAGTAAGCGGATAATATAACTTATTGGATTCATCTAAGCCCAACATGGCAACATATTTAAGTCAAAAATTCAATATTGGGCAAGATCGCAGGTCGAGCCTGTTAATATTAAAATTTGAGACTTAAATATTTTCCATATCAGGTGAATCCAATAGGTATTCTTATTATATCCAACAAATAATTGTGCAATTCAGGTAAATACCATATACCTTGTCCCTGTCCAAAGGTTGCTGCCCAAATTATATGTAGTTGTCCTACATTGTAAAATATTGGGCTGGCATGTGATGCTAATGTAGACATTTGATTGGATGATTAATTGCGAGGGTTAGGTACAATAAATTATTTGATCATTCAGTCCTTTTCGTTTGACGCGTGCGTTCGCACGCGCACGCGTTGGCACACGCGTGAACTCAACTGCGCGTGCTGTTTATCGCACGCGTGAAACACCATGTTCAATTGTTCATTCACATTGCAATTGTGAAAATGTGTGAAAGTTTCAGTAATATGTCACATCTCACAACGTAACGTAAGGTCTCACAACCTAACGTAAGGTCTCACAACGCAACGCAAGGTCTCACAACGTAACGTAAGGTCTCACAACGTAACGTAAGGTCTCACAACCTAACGTAAGGTCTCACAACGTAACGTAAGGTCTCACAACGTAACGGGAGGTCTCACAACGTAACGGAAGGTCTCACAACGTAACGTAAGGTCTCACAACGTAACGTAAGGTCTCACAACGTAACGTAAGGTCTCACAACGTAACGTAAGGTCTCACAACGTAACGTAAGGTGTCACAACGTAACGTAAGGTGTCACAACGTTACGTAAGGTGTCACAACGTAACGTAAGGTGTCACAACGTTACGTAAGGTGTCACAACGTAACGTAAGGTGTCACAACGTAACGTAAGGTGTCACAACGTAACGTAAGGTGTCACAACGTAAGGTGTCACAACGTAACGGAAGGTGTCACAACGTAATGTAAGGTGTCACAACGTAACGTAAGGTGTCACAACGTAACGGAAGGTGTCACAACGTAACGGAAGGTGTCACAATGTAACGCAAGGTCTCACAGCGTAACGCAAGATCTCACAGCGTAACGTAAGATCTCACAACGAAGGTCTTTGCAATGTAATGTATATCGTCTTTAAGCGTAGGCGACTGTAACAGTTTTCACAGCGGAGAACGTTTTACATTTTACAACTTAACTAATGCGTTAAAGCGAAAGATAACGTCTTACAATGAATATCAAGCAACGCAGCTTTCTTTTTCGGATGCGTAGGAAATATAAAAGTTAGGTTCATATTTCTGTGCCATAATTGATCATTTTAAATGCACGTGCGATTCGCACGCGCAAAATTATTTACGCGTGTGAATTATCGCACACGTGTAATTTTGCTCCCGAAAAGGACTGATCATTATGCATGGTATCTCACAGCACACTGGAATTAACTATGAACTGAACTTTGGACCAGATTTAAAATGCCAATACAATTAACTCACTTTAACATATCTAACCACACTACCACGGTAATTAAAAAACAAGCATTTATGAGAAAAGCATACCTTCATATTGTCGACAAATACTTCTGGATGGGCAAACATGAGTTGAGACTTCAACAGCAGATCATACGAAGTGGTACCACTACCACCATATTATTTCAGAAAATCGTACACGAAAGGCAATAGTTGAAAAATTAAGGATTTACCAAAGCCTGTTGGCATCAAGCACATCTCGGGAGTTACAATTCAAATGCCAGTTCACATGCCAGTTTAAAATTCCACTTAATAATAATGTATGCCAGTTCATGCGAATAGCGTCCTCTGCTGAGGCTTCACTTTTAAGCCGCTTTTCCCATTTTTTTACAAAGAAAAATCAATGGCAGCATCCAGCGAGAAATTGCCGTCTCCTCCACCGTCTGTCATAATGAATTAAAGTAATATTTTCGCCAATATTCTGAAAACCTCTCCAAGAATGTTGAGCGCTTGATCATCTGCAATCAATTTTCAACCGCGTATATAGGTTCTAGAAGAGGCTAGGTACGAAATAACTACTCCGCAGGTCACGGGACACCCAATTTTTGAGGTATCATCGGTTACAAAATATGAAGCTTAACCATCTAATATAACCATCCCACATGCGGGATGTTAATCTTGAACACATAAAGCTAAAAATCCTAGAGGGGTATTGTGGTCGGGGTCTGAGAGGAGGCACATTTTTCAGGAGGGTTGTGATTAGGTTTAGGGTTTCCGGGGGGCGTGATTACCGGGGGGTGGTATGGGGGTGAGGATTCGTTTTAAAAGGTTGTCCAATCAGATGGTGGTTTTAATGTTGGTTAAGCTTCATAATTTGAAGGTAATGATAGCTCAATTTTTGGGTGTTTCAAATCGATTTGCCCAGAGCCATTATATTGGCCCGCGCGGCTGGGGCAATTTGGCACGCGAGCGGAATAAAGGCTCTGGGACAATCGATTTGAAACTTGACTCTGATTGGTTAAACGTTCGACGCCTACTGCGCTGCGCAGATAATTTCACACCCATGCTTCCAGCGCGGCCTTCATGTAATGGTGGCTGTTTTCGAGAAGGAGTGAAGTAAAGTACATGTTTATTTGGGACTAAAATCTGACAAAATGTGCGACAAGAGACAAGAAATACTTTTTTGCCTTTGTAATATGTTTGGAGGTTCAATCCGAGAAAAAGAACGTATGGGTATGACAGATATGGCACAGATTTCATCATTGTCGACTGCTCGTGGCGAATACATATCAGGATACAGATTGCTTGTATGTACAAAAATAAATATTCACAAAATATATCGACATTGGGAGTGATTTCAAAAAAGTATCCGTTCATGACTATTTGAATAATAACTTTAATAGATCAATTCATATAATTATCTGAGTTTACCGGTTTAAAGGTACATGTATATGACTTTAAATATGTTATGTATCTTCTGATTTTAACAAAAATATATTATTTTATCAATATGACACTGTGTTTATAGCTTTTATATGTGTAAAATTACTATACCTTAATTGGCAGTATTGCCTGGCAGAAGGCATTGCTTTTTTAAAATTATAATCTGACAATCTATATAGTGGTTTAAATTTTAGTTGATGGGGGCCAGTGTGCATTATTTTATACATGGTTATATCCAAATGGGTTAAGCATTAGTTGCCAAATTACACCGTCCTGTTTTAGACTGGTGCTATATTGACAAAACCTACTATTGCCCAGGGGTTGCAGAAGATGTTTTTGAGTGTGGAGGCAAGATGTTGTTTGTGGTGTCCCTCTAGGGGATATGCTCTCCCAGAAAATTTTGAATTTTTAGACTTCCTGGAAACCATTTTCATTTGCAGGGTAAGAACACACTAATAAAGCACCTAGATAAACCTTTTATGTCCTAACTTAAAACAATATTAAGTGAACAAACATATACTCACATCAGTTCAAAGTTTTGTCAGACTGTTTGAGCCTTTTTAATTGGACATGTCTAATAGGTAGACAGCTGTACATGTATATCATGCATATACCTGCATGGTAGTTTCTTAGAAGCTTTCATTTCAATCCCATTGTTATAATATATTGTAGGTTAAGTTAATAAAAAATTTTGTGGGGGTGAAAACGGTTTGTCACCCCCATGTCATTTTATAATGATACTGACAGATGGTATAATTCAAATTGTAAGGCATTCATTCATATTCATGAAGTGAACAGTCAGTAATGGTTACATATCGAAATATAGTAAGGTTTGAGTAACTCAAACCTTACTATATTTCGATTTGTATTTCAACACTGCCTATGCAGCACACTACTTTTATTTCAGTGACGGTTACAGGTCAGTTTTTTCTGTTATTGTTTTTTATGGCACCTGGTGGCATAACAGACAGTTAGAGGCCCCCAACTGCTAAGGGCCCCCCCATCCAATCTATAATCTCATAATTGTGACAATTGAAATTAATCAGTGGAAATGTATCCCATGAAAATGTTTTTTTAGGTGTTACTGTGTTCTGACCAGTTTTAAAATTACCAATGCCTGTAATTATAATAAACACTAAATGACTTAAAAAAGCTAGTGGTGTGTTTGCAATTATACTGTTACTGTTTGAGACATATTTCATGGTCCAAGTTCTCATCACCAGTCTTTACCACCAAACTAGTAGGTACTTTACAGTATGAATTTGTGTTAGAGCCACATGACATTCAGAAGGTATTTGTTCTGTGTAGCAAAATTGAGAAAAAATATTGTTTTTTCAATTTTAAATACAGTAAAAGTCCACTGAGTTGGTAACATTTTGATTTTCAGGCTCTAACCTAATTCATCTTCAAAGTCTTGAAATAGATATAGTAATAATAATACTTTATTTAACCAGGGTAACTACTTACAAGTGTAATTTTCATCTAGGCCCTAAATCTAATAACCAATGGTCTCGAGTCTAAGCAAAGCTCAGTGACTAGGGTCCCCTGAGGCAAATTTCCTAAGGGTTCCCAGTAGCAGTGGTGGCACTATGGGTGTGCAAACGGTGTGCCACACCAGGGTGCCCATGGGCTGAGGGGGCCCATCGGCCCATCCAAATCCCAAACTATTAACAGATTGCAGGTGTCATCACTCAGATTTTACTCCAAAGTGCTCTGAAAATGCAGGAAATGCCATTTCAGAGACCCTAAACGCAAAACGTTTCTGGCAGAGAATCCCTAAGACCCCCTATATACATGTATGTCGTCACTTTGTGGGAGGGGGCCCCAAATTTTTTTCTCGCACCAGGGCCCACACCCACATAGTGCTGCCACTGCCCAGTAGTTCTGTGTTAGGTCACCGATAGTATTGTGGCAATGATTTATTGTTAAATAATAATATTTAATTCTTATACCGCACATGTTTCATTCAAATATGTTCACATGCGCCTGTATCTTTACAATCAAATTATTCCTAAGGATTTTTCAATGTGGCCGTGTTGAGGCATATCAATAGGTGTTGATTTTACAGGGGGAGGAAAACCGGAGAACCCGGCAAAAAACCCTTGGAGCACAGGAGAGATCAACTAAATTATACTCACATGGGTCCCATGCTCGAGAAAGGGGCTGTTCCCAGATGCAGTCCTTTTCGTTTGACGCGTGCGTTCGCACGCGCACGCGTTGGCACACGCGTGAACTCAACTGCGCGTGCTGTTTATCGCACGCGTGAAACACCATGTTCAATTGTTCATTCACATTGCAATTGTGAAAATGTGTGAAAGTTTCAGTAATATGTCACATCTCACAACGTAACGTAAGGTCTCACAACCTAACGTAAGGTCTCACAACGCAACGCAAGGTCTCACAACGTAACGTAAGGTCTCACAACGTAACGTAGGGTCTCACAACCTAACGTAAGGTCTCACAACGTAACGTAAGGTCTCACAACGTAACGGGAGGTCTCACAACGTAACGTAAGGTCTCACAACGTAACGGAAGGTCTCACAACGTAACGTAAGGTCTCACAACGTAACGTAAGGTCTCACAACGTAACGTAAGGTCTCACAACGTAACGTAAGGTGTCACAACGTAACGTAAGGTGTCACAACGTAACGTAAGGTGTCACAACGTTACGTAAGGTGTCACAACGTAACGTAAGGTGTCACAACGTAACGTAAGGTGTCACAACGTAACGTAAGGTGTCACAACGTAACGTAAGGTGTCACAACGTAAGGTGTCACAACGTAACGGAAGGTGTCACAACGTAATGTAAGGTGTCACAACGTAACGTAAGGTGTCACAACGTAACGGAAGGTGTCACAACGTAACGGAAGGTGTCACAATGTAACGCAAGGTCTCACAGCGTAACGCAAGATCTCACAGCGTAACGTAAGATCTCACAACGAAGGTCTTTGCAATGTAATGTATATCGTCTTTAAGCGTAGGCGACTGTAACAGTTTTCACAGCGGAGAACGTTTTACATTTTACAACTTAACTAATGCGTTAAAGCGAAAGATAACGTCTTACAATGAATATCAAGCAACGCAGCTTTCTTTTTCGGATGCGTAGGAAATATAAAAGTTAGGTTCATATTTCTGTGCCATAATTGATCATTTTAAATGCACGTGCGATTCGCACGCGCAAAATTATTTACGCGTGTGAATTATCGCACACGTGTAATTTTGCTCCCGAAAAGGACTGCAGATGGTCACCCATCCAAGTACTAACCCTGTCTAACCGGGCTTAACTATTGGTGAGAGACAGCGACCTAACAGCACACGCCATCCTTGCTCCCCTTTGAGTCTAATAACCTGTTAAAATGCTCAGTCAGTTTTATTAACAGATACACTTTGGTCAAATATATACTTTATTTAAAAACATTGTGAACTACAGTGAATATAAGCATGAACTCTGTGAGCAGAAATCCTAAGGACTCACTCTGTCCATTGTAGATACATCTTGGAGAAATTATATTTTGTTTACATGTTATCCTAGAAGTTCTTTCTCTCAAAATTCTAAATTTCTTGTTATGCTAGGAACAATTCAGTCTTGCCAACGTTGCACACATCGAGCTATTGTAATCTAATGATAATATACTGTTAGATGGTGTCACATGTCAAATGTCATCATCCATCTGATCCAAGTATACACCATAACATCCATTGTACCATACACCAGTTGTCCTTGGTGCATTTATTTTCTTCTGTCTAAGTTCATCTGCAAGTTAGGTTAGGATCTGATGCAGCTTGTCTTCTCCTGTGTTTGGCCAACTTGACACAGCAAAATATATATTTCACTGCTCTAAGGTTTACTTCAATAATTTTTGCATTAATAATTAGTAAGCCCTAAAGACTCACACTCTCTTTTTTCTCTGGTTTGGGTTGCTGTTGCAGTTAAAGCCAATTTAGATGAATCAGGAAAAAGCTTTCCTAAAAGACCAAATACAGTATGCTGTAAATACACATCAAATCAAATTAGTTCAAATAAACTAATATAAACTAAAATTAGAATCATACATATATTTTGGCTCATACATTATGCATGGTATACAGTCAGTAATCATTTGCTTGTTTTTGGTGTCTCACTGGAATTAACTGAACTTTGAACCAGATTTAAAAAATGCCAATTATGCACAACACCTACAATTAACCCACTTACCCCACTGAAGATGGTTAAGGTTTTTTAGTTTATCTAACATACCTAACCACACTACCACGGTAATTCAAAAACAAGCATTTATGAGAAAAGCATACCTTCATATTGTCAACAAATACTTCTGGATGGGCAAAAATTAGTTGAGACTTCAACAGCAGATCATACGAAGTGGTATCACCATATTATTAAAGGAACACCTGCGTTGACTCTCCCCTTTCAGAAAATTGTACACGAAAGGCAATAGGATAGTTGAAAAATTAAAGGATTTAGCAAAGCAAGTTGGCTGCAAGCACATCTCGGGAGTTACAAATACAAATGCCAGACGTACTGAATATCGTCCTCTGCTGAGGCTTCATTTTTAAGCCGCTTTTCCCAATTTTTTCCACAGAAAAATCAATGGCAGCATCCAGCGAGCAATTGTCGTGTCCTCTACCGTCTGTCATAATGAATTAAAGTAATATTTTCGCCAATATTCTGAAAACCTAAGTAAGAAATAGACTTCTCCAAAAGAGAATAAATTTCAACCGCGTATACAGATTCTAGAGAGCCTAGGTACGAAATAACTACTGCGCAGGTCACGGGACACCCAATTTTTGGGTGTCTGAAATCGATTTGCCCAGAGCCATTTAACTTGCCCGCGCGGCCGGGCATATTTGGCTCTGGGAACGAGATTGAAACAAGCCATATTACATGGGTGTGAAATTATCTGCGCAGCGCAGTAGGCGTCAACGCGTTAAGCCAATCAGAGTCGATTTTCAAATGGATTGTCCCAGAGCCATTCGCTTGCCGCGCGCGTATGGGTCTGGGTACGAGATTGGCTGCCTCCCTGAGGGGAGGCAGCAATAACATATTTTAGCAAGCCAGGAACATGAACTAAATATACAAACTTACCTTGAGTTAAATGACAACGTTTGTGTGACTGGAGTCGGACTGTCAAAAATATCAGATAACAATATCTCGTAGGAGTTGCGTGAGCCAGGTTACTTCATCACTAAATATTATGTGTAAATCAACGATACTCGTGAACTAACTGTAGCAGTATATGAGCCACAGTACCTTATTAAATAGTTCGGCACGTTACGGAAAACAATTCGTGCAGTGAAAGTATAGTCCCCGATGACCCACAAAGGCCACAATAGACTAGTTCTCGTTCGTCAACACCGAAGTCTCTCACCTTCACACGCCATATAAGCTTCCTTCCCGGAGAGATTTAGATTTGATCAGGAAACTGGGGTCTGGGGCGAGAATATGTTATTGTTCTCAATTTGAGCCCATCACGTGATCTTAAGCCGACACAAACATCTAAAATCATCGTGCTGAAATATTCGGTTATACATAATACCGGCGCGCATTAAATAAAATATGGACTATATGGACTCCATAGCCTGTGCGCATCTTGTATTACGCTATACTACAGTCTGTGCTATGAGAGTCCAGAGTTCCTAATTAACACAGCGAACCGATTTGATTTATAAAGCGTGCTTAGCACGTTGTGTAAACTAGGCCTTAGTACGTTACCTTCGAATGCGAATTGGATTGTTATAGCTCACTTTTTGCAAACAATTTCTTGTCCTCAATATTGTCGAAGTTGCGTGTCCATTTATCAAAAGGCCTAGGCTATTATTACAGACGGAAAGAAACACGGAAATGGACGAAAGTCATCAAAGTTGACGTCGACATCACCCCAAGGTCGTCCCCAGATTAATTAATTCATGCATATTTATATTCGACAATCATTTTTTTATATTTGTAGGAATTCCTGAACGAATTGCGAAAACACTTGCAAAAACGCAAAGGAAAACGAGGGCCATGGGAAAAATACATTCTCGAGTATGTTTATCAAGTACCAATAATTGTAACCAACGCATTCAATTATCATTATCATTTTTAAAATTCTATTATATGACAGATTTCATTCTTTTTGAAGAAATTTCCCATCTGGTGGAGTTTCATGCTGTGAACACCCATGTCCATCACCATATACTTTTATAAAACATATACGAAGAGTGCATGTAAGTAAGTTGGGATCACTTATCAAATTCATGGCAATAGCAATAAACTTAATTTTGTTGCATCATTTTAGAACACAAAAAAGAAGGGCATTAACAGTTTAATTTTCCTTTAAACTGATGAACGCTTGAACATCTCTCGAGAACGTGTTCTAAAAAGAAACCAGAAAACCAAGCAGGAAACACCGGAAGATTTCGTTCCAATGGTTTAAACGAGCTTTCTTGGAGAGGACTTTTCGTAAGCTTTTTGAAGATGAAGAAGACGCACGCGTGTACGTCACACGAAGAATAACAAGTTTTTTGATATCGAAAAAATAAAAATTCGTGAAAATGGTGTTTAAAAAGTTTATGTGTTCAACATTGATGAAAGAACAAGTTGTTTTTAGTTGTTCCAACAACCGTTTAACACCCCCACCCCGCAATTCAATGTTGAAACAAAATGTCAATTACAACATTGAATTAGGGGGGAGGGGGATTGGTGTTGAATTTTTAAAAATATTTTTTATATCACAGTGGCCAATTAATTTTTGCATTTTATTTGTCAAAATTTGGGAATTTCGGAGGCAATTGAAAACATGGAACGGGTATCTTAGCGACCGCCTCGTCTTCAATTGCATTTCCGCGGTGAGCCCTCCCCGTTCACAACTCATTGTTACTTTATTAACTAGATACTGTATATTATTCATCCCAAGTCTTCGTTTTTCATGCCTAGCACTAGTTCATCATAGCCCATCAAACTTCCTAGTTTTGATTACGTGGATACAGTATACGTTGTAGATTTCAGATGTATTAGTGCGACAGTATATCAGCAATTAGTTTCTCGGGTGCTTTCTCGCTTGCACCTCGCACTAATACGTTTCACAAACTTCAACGTAAAAAAACAAAAAATATGTTAAACAGGGATCGAAACAAAAACAAAAAGTTGCCTCGACGAAGTCAAAGTAGAATAACTCTATATATATATATACAGCTAATTCAATTAAGGTTGTCCTCTACAGTCAAAACTCAAAACCGAAAAACTTCAAACTCTAAGCGCGAAGAGTACGATGGGAGCTTGTGTATGCATGTTAATTTGGATTGTGGCGCGTCTATCACAAATCTTTGCTGTATTCTTGTAGTATTTTGCCCCCATTTTACATCCCCCGTCGTGTTTGACGTTTTGCAGTTTTGAGTTTAAAGGACAACCTTAATTGAATTAGCCGTATATATGGAACGCTATCTCCAAGTCATTAGCCAGTCAAAAAGTGAGGCAAGGTCAATTCCTGCCAATGTTGTCTATTTGGATTTTAATGCTGACTCAAAAAAGCCCGAGAAAACGGTCAGTCTTAGTACATCTCGTTTGTTGCCGCTAAAAATATGTTTCATGTATACAATAGCTTGTGTTATACTTGTTTTTTATGTTAACTCTTGTATTAGTTTGGCTAAAAATATATTCAATTCATCAACGTACCGAACTTCGCTAACTCCATTGTTTACCTTTGTCGATGCCATAAAAACTATACTGATTTTCTGCTATCAGTTTCTGAATTATACAATTTTTAAAGGCGTTATGTATGAACGTCATCCACAGATGGCTAAACTTTGTTTACAAATTTTATTTAAATTTGTCTGCCAGTATGCGTGGTCATGTTATTTACTTATTTTGAAAGCTTTAATACGCTTGAATTGCGGTATTACGTCATAAGGCTATTCAAAATACTGGCAGGCAAATTTACATACAATTTGTAAGCAAAGTTTACCCATCTATAGTCCCACACTGTATCGACCTTACTTCCGATCGTTCTTCAACAACATATACCACGATAAAGTGTAAAGCAACAAAAAGCTGCTTTGTCTACTGGCTATTTACATTTTTTCATGTTATAAATTATGAAACACTGAAATTTTCTTAACGGTAAAGTGTTTTTATTTCACAAATAACCTTTCAAAATCGATGTTGCGAGCGACTTAATTTTGAAACAAAGGCAAAGTGGTATTCCTCTCGAAATTTGCATAATATAATCAAAAATTGCGCATTTTTCCAAGCAAATTGAGAAGCATCACTTCACAGTGGCCAGCTAGTTGTTGTATTTTATATCATCCATATAAATTTTATTTAATCTAATTCAATTATCAAACCTAACTTTGCGGCGCAAATTTCACAAATATCCTTTCAAAGTCGATGTTGCGAACGACATAATTCGAACTTAATACAACAGACCCCAGGTTATATGCAAGTTTCCCCTGCATAGAAGTCCACTAGTACCGTAAAGAAATTGAGAAACATCACTTCACAGTGGCCAGCTAGTTTTTGCATTTTATATCATCCAAATATATTTTATTTAATCTAAGCCAATTATGAAACCTAACTTTGCAGCGCAAGTTTCACAAATATCCTTTCAAAATTGATCTTGCGAGCCACCTAATTCGAACTTTAACGTAAAAACAGCTGACAACGTCACTTTTTGCATAATTGAAACATTTCCATATATTAAGGTTCTGTCCGTCGACCTTACTTCCGATCGTTCTTCAACAACATATACCACGATAAAGTGTAAAGCAACAAAAAGCTGCTTTGTCTACTGGCTATTTACATTTTTTCATGTTATAAATTATGAAACACTGAAATTTTCTTAACGGTAAAGTGTTTTTATTTCACAAATAACCTTTCAAAATCGATGTTGCGAGCGACTTAATTTTGAAACAAAGGTAAAGTGGTATTCCTCTCGAAATTTGCATAATATAATAAAAAATTGCGCATTTTTCCAAGCAAATTGAGAAGCATCACTTCACAGTGGCCAGCTAGTTGTTGTATTTTATATCATCCATATAAATTTTATTTAATCTAATTCAATTATCAAACCTAACTTTGCGGCGCAAATTTCACAAATATCCTTTCAAAGTCGATGTTGCGAACGACATAATTCGAACTTAATACAACCGACCTCAGGTTATATGCAAGTTTCCCCTGCATAGAAGTCCACTAGTACCGTAAAGAAATTGAGAAGCATCACTAGCTAGTTTTTGCATTTTATATCATCCAAATATATTTTATTTAATCAAAGCCAATTATGAAACCTAACTTTGCAGCGCAAATTTCACAAATATCCTTTCAAAATTGATGTTGCGAGCGACCTAATTCGAACTTAACGTAAAAACAGCTGAAAACGTCACTTTTTGCATAATTGAAACATTTCCATATATTAAAGTTCTGTCCGTCGACCTTACTTCCGATCGTTCTTCAACAACATATAAGTCCACGATAAAGTGTAAAGCAACAAAAAGCAAAGAAAATGTAATCATTCGTTCAGCTCTGGGTCGAAAAAGTAGCTTTAGATTTTTTAAAGATATAATAAAGGCGGGAAAAGTGACGTTGTCAGCTGTTTTTACAACAATGTGTTGAGGATCTTTTCCAAAAGAATAGTTCTCAAAAGAATAGAAGTATTTATGGCGTAAATTTGTACACCTTCTGCAAACACAGAAGACACAGGGTCGTCACGTGATCAATCAGATTGATCACGTGACTTTCAGAAAATCACGCCTTTAAGCGTCAGAATGGTATTCACAAGTACTAAATATAACGATGACTGACGAACTTTTCTGCAGAAAGATTTATTCAATGTACTTTCAGAATAATATGCTTCTTCCTACAGAAATTAGCTACATCACCAGAACTGGATATACTTGAATCCATTCTAACTTACCATCAGTATTGTAATGATGTTTGTCACCATCACTGCATCATCACACTCTGTCTCCATAGAAACCTTTTAGAAATATGAACTACTTAACCAGAAAGCCATGTGTTTCATGTCGCCTATTTCTTGAGGAACAGAAGGATTTAAACGTCTGAAATACACAGGACAGAATACATGCATACACATGTACTATTCTGTACTTTCAGAATAATCTGCTTCTTCCTACAGAAATTAGCTACATCACCAGAACTGGATATACTTGATCTGGTAGATGAAGAGAAAATTTCATTTTTTTTTTACGGTAAAGTGGATCATCCACGAGGATGGAAATGCAATTAGTCACAAAACCAAATTTATTAGGTATATTCAAGTTGAATATACAAGATAATATGTTTAGGCAATGCCCGGACCAACGAAGAACAATGAAATTGCAGATTAATTGGATTCTTCCGACAATGATTTTACTATATATAAAACATATATATATATATATATATATATATATATATGCTGTTGGGGCGACCAGTGGAATACATGATAGTTTGGAGTTGAAGCTGGTCTAAAATTCTTTTAAAATACTAGAATATGTACAATAAAAGTCTAAAAAAGTTCTAAATTTTCGGTTGCTAACTGCAACCTTCGTCAACTGTTAGTATACTGCTACTGTTATTTCGAAGAAAATGTTAAAGAAGAGTTGAAGATTTTGCATGACATGTAGATTTTACATGACATGTAGATTTTAACAAGTGCCAAGAATTAACAGATTTGTTGAATTTTTCTATTTCGGAGCCTATTGATGTTTGCACTCGGCACTAATAATGTAATTACGAAATAATGACTTGTTGTTTGGTACAACTTAATCCGGATACCTATGACATGAAAAATTCAACAATTTCATTTTAACGGGGCTGTGTTTCACCGTCTAAAGCTTGAAATGTTCGCCTAAATTGAGTAATAATATACAAACTTTATTCAGACACGTAATTAAAGCCGTAATTCTTTGTTGACAGACTTAGTTGCGTTGGCCAGGAAGAAATATAGTCGTAAGGTAATTTTATACATCCCGTACCATTAATACAATACCTTGCGAGTTGGTGATCTAAAAGTTGGAATGATGAGTTTGCTTTTTATAATTATCAGGCTGACTTTCTGACCAAAAAGAGGAAGGAAACCAGGATCAAAGGTACAGTTAATATGAAAGAATAATTTCTATATAATAATTTTAATCCACTGTGAAGTGATGCTTCTCAATTTGCTTTTAAAATTGCGCAATTTTTGGTTATATTATACACAAACAGCGAGAGCCTTACTGGACGCATAGGAACTTCAATGATAAAACTTTGAAAAAAATCCGCCCAGTGGAAAACAGGCTACAGCCTTAAGTCAGGGGTTAATAGCGGATACGGGATTGTGTGGGCGTTTTAGTAGCCGATAGTTGCATTTCAATTTCAGTTCCACATTAAATCTAGGTAGAATGACTGTTAAACTGAGTTGCATATATAAGACATCATTATACCTTGTGATTTTAACATAAAACGCGATTTTCAGATAAAATGGTCTTTTAATATATACAGCACGCATATAGACATGCAGTGATACTCGTGTGCGAGTGTATTACTTAAGAAATGTGAAAGCTAGGTTTCTCTACAGGTAAGGGATATGCAGAGAAGTGCCTTAATTGAACCAAGCAGTAAGAACTAAGAATAAACGCCGGCCGAGAAAAGTTGCGTCAGGAGTCTACATGCGTAACGAAGGATGCAACTTCTCTGCAAACAAACATTAAATTCAAATTCAATTGTGTTTTGCCCGGACAGGCATGGAATTATAGAATATTTGGAACAAGTGTGAGTGACATAAAAGAACACATTGATTATTGTTTTAAGCAAATTGTTGGTTAACTTTCTATCTTTTAAATCTTCTGTTCATGATACAGTGCATCTACGCGCTCAGACGGAGTTTTATACGAAATAACTGGGTACATGTAGATATTTGTTCAAGATATTTAAACATCATCAGTTATTTTAATAGTAGTTGCCACCAGCCGGATATATAGTATTCCTGCTAGTTTTATGATTTTATACATTTTCAGGCGCGAGTTAATGTTCTACCTTGCGTGTAGATTTTACATGACATGTAGATTATAGCCGAATATAGCTATTTGCGTTCATTTAGTTTCGATTATTCTGTGTTGCAGTGTGTGTGTTGATCCTGTTGAAAAGACACCTGAAAAAATGAATTGTTTTGGAGGACGAAAGGAAAGAATCACGAAGGTAAATACGCGACTAAGTGACTTTTTTTTATATAGATATATCAATCCCCTTAAAAACTTATGGCACATTTATAGTAATTTACCATGGGCAATCTCGAACTCGTTTATCTCGAAACTCTCGCTCGAACACTTTATGAGGTCCATTGGCTTAATATATATATATAATATATATATATTCAATCTACAGACACGTGTTTCGCTGTTTACAGCTCATCAGTGTAGCTCCGAACAATCTAGATATGACATATGTCACATATATATTTCCATTCAGTGCAAAACGTCGCGCGATCGACTTTTTGCGATAGATTTCTTTTGAAATACAAACAGTCAAGCGAAACGGATCTCATTAGCTGTGGTTGACTGCACACATTTCAAAAGAAAGCGATCGCAAAAATATACACTCTTTTATAAGAGTGTAGCTTGTTTCCACACAATTAAATTGATCGAGTTGGGACGAGTGGGGACGAAATTAAAATTGTTATAAACGGTAAGTTTTTATGTTGTGCGCAGTTGTCTCCAGGGTTTTTATATCTAGCCTTTTATATCTAGTTCGTGGCCCACTGTTAGTTTAACATATTGGCTGAGACAAGTTTTGTTCATAGCGCTTATATGTGCACATTTGCTTTAGATTACGGCGATGATTAATGTAATGTGGTGGATCTGTTTGGATTTAATCTATTTTTCAGTAATTCACGCTCAGTGTACAGGCAATGGATTAGATAGCTGTGCCTGTAATTTCATCGGTACTTGCAAGTGGGATACCAAGACTAGTACCTATAGAGCTTTCACTGGAAGGAATCTAAAAACGTTCATCCCTAAGGTAGAATCTTTCGCGACAACCAACCAGGTGGCTGAAATTTGTGAGCCAGGCAAAATTGGTATTGTGTATGACTGTGTAAATCGCGTACCTTTAGCCTCCACGGTCGTGTTAAAAAGTGCTGATTACCGCAGTTCTAATCGTGTTCGTCTATCCAAACATTTCAGAAAAAGTCATTTTATTGGAATAGGATTTCAGCAAAATGACCTGGACTACAGAGATGCTCAGTCACGCAAACCATGCTACGAAGCATCAAACTCCAAATACTTCGTTGACCGCAAGTGGTGGAAAAGCATAACTATCCGTGGCACAAGGCCCTACGGGCCTAGAACTGGATCACGGAGAGATGCATGTGTTCACAACATCGCTATTCACAGGGGCCATCTTATCGCTGCACAGTATAGACCCACAGATAATCAATTCACATTCGTATATACAAATTCGGTTCCCCAATTTGGATCGGTAAACAGTGGAGATTGGAACCAGCATGAACAGAGAATGCTCCTATGGGCAGAAGAAAACTGTCAAAGTGCTCCTATACATATCATTGTCGGGGTCATACCATCAACGTATGGAAGAAACGATCTCAGATTTATTGGTCAAGCAGGATTCAGCAATTATGATGGGCCATCGAGGCGTTCGCCAGCGGATAGGCCCTACAGGATTAACATGGTGGCCTTCACCTATACAGCTGCATGTTGTCAGACAGCATCATTCACTAAGAATACTGCGTTTTATGCTCCAAACAGACCCGGTTATGGACTGGTAAAGTCTGTTAAGTTGAGTGACTTGTTCCGCGCAATGAAGGCCAACTATGTAGATCTTTTCCCAGGAGAGGCAAAATGCACAAACGACAAACATTTTATCAGACTATAATAAACTGACATGGACTCAAATTAGATCGGAATTTTTGGTGAAATATTATATAACGAATGATATATTTAAATTTTCTATTACGTCGTAATTAATTTAATAATTTTCGCAGCAAATGTATAAAGTTGAAATTCAATTCTATACATTACTTATCTAAGGTTCTCTATTTACATTTGACCAAATTTTGTTAGAATGTCATAGCAATATTTAGCTACTAAAGAGTTTATTGATTGCAATAATGTATATAAAAATATCATGATTATCAAAATAACGAAACGAGTGATTTATTTCGTGGAGCTTATGTATAAAATCCGCTCTGACGTCGGTAAACCTTGTATTATCACATCGGCACATCGCATTAAATAAGGTGGTCTATATACATTGAAAACTTTTTTAAAACTTAATTAAATACTTTTTAATCTTTTTTTACACTACGATTTTTAGCTTTAACGTCTGTCTATTGTCTAATACAATATAAATGCCTTGTGAGAGAGGAGGTATTTCGCATGATTCAGACCTGCCAACTCACCCGGTTTTGTCGAGTGTCACCCGATTTTTAGACAAATCTCCGTGTTTTACAGATTTTCGAGTCCGTGTTTTACAAATTTTCGAGTCCAGTCCAGTCCGTGTTTTACAAATACAGTCCAGTCCATGTTTCACAACATGACAACATCGGAAGCTTTCAGCAAGCAAATTTGGCTAGAATTAATGGTTCTTTCATTTCCGCATGTTACAAATATTCTATAATTCTACATTATCTTTGCAAAACACGGCGTTATTTGTTTTACTATATTAGTAAGATACGCGTATAAATGTTATTTTCTAGGCAATTCAGACGCGCATTTCTACTGTTTTGATTTTTTGAAACTGCCTAGCTTACACAACGTTTAGACCAAGCAACAACACCTAAGGCTAAGTTTTATTATTTGAATTCCAATCGGTCGCGTTTTACATACCCTTGGCAAAACATCACATTAAGACAAATAGATATTTGGTAAAATTACTAATAGCGTGGGAATGTCAATGTGCCCGGTCTGCCAAGACAATAGATGGGTTAAATTACTAGACTGATAATTTAATACGAAAGCAAAGCAATATCATCTGCAACAGGAAAGCAAAAGAAGTCATAAAATGAAGTGCGCATGTTTTGGAGGCGGCGAGAACCAGAATTCGCATTCGAAGGTAACGTACTAAGGCCTAGTTTACACAACGTGCTAAGCACGCTTTATAAATCAAATCGGTTCGCTGTGTTAATTAGGAACTCTGGACTCTCATAGCACAGACTGTAGTATAGCGTAATACAAGATGCGCACAGGCTATGGAGTCCATATAGTCCATATTTTATTTAATGCGCGCCGGTATTATGTATAACCGAATATTTCAGCACGATGATTTTAGGTGGATCATTTAGTTATCCAAGCATTAGTTATCTATGGCAAGAGAGATCAACCTGCAATTTCATATTGTTTTTGTAAAGGTACAAGAAAATATTCAACTTAGAGAACGTTTGGATGAGGCGGCTCAAAATAGAAAAGGCGACCATTTCATGAAAGTGAAGGTAAATAGTGATTACTTATAAAAAGATAGATAGCAAACAATGGGTGCACACCGTTGGCAAAGCACTATGTGCTTTTGATGGCACTATGCAAAATATCGCAATGTTCATTAGATGTACGGTTTCGCGAGTGAAACGACGTTTTTTTAATTGATAGGCTAAGGACACTATAGCACCGGAATATATTGGATGCTCCATGTCTATGAGTTGTATACATATACACTCTTAAAAATAAGTGTGTTAAACGTGTTAAACGGTGGTGGGTTGCTATGCATTTTGCTCCCGGAAGCGCGGGCTTCCCGATGTCGAAATATAATAATTAGGCCGCAACAAAATAATTTTGTTTCACTGGACATGTTCCTTTATTATGCCGAGGGGAGGGGTGGGGGGGGGGGGGAGGTGGCGAGTGAAGATGTTTGGAAAAGTCCTAAAAACGAAATATTCGTTAATAATTAATACAAATTCCGCTGTCTGTATATAGCAGCATACTCCATCTAATACGAACAACCCAAAACACAAGCTAAATTTAACCTAGACTATTAGAGTAATTTACATAACAATATAACCCTAAAATTATCTCTAACTATAGGTTTTGATTTTTTTAACTTTTAACTAGATATGGAAAAGATATGTTAAATGTCTTGTCATTGGGATATTCGTAACAGCAGCAGTGTTTCTTTCACACTTTATCTGGAGCGCAGTTTCTCTAAATAAAAGGTGATTACATATTGGGATAAAATTTGCATCGATAAAGAACCGGGCGCAAGGGTCGAAAGCTATGCAGAAATAAAAATACGTGTATATTTTCTACAAAACAACGCTTTACTTTTATCGAGTAATACATTCCATTTTTCTCTTTTATTTTAACGGTTAGACAGCAGAAGCTTGAAAAGGGAAAAACTGATATCCATATGCATTTTGGTAAGTCGAGGGAGTGATTATGCCTTTTAAAAACCACTGATAGTGTAGGATAATGTTTGCATAATACTGGTCCCAAGGCGGTTAATTTAACCCAGGGTTAATGAAGATTTCGAGTTTTTCACACCTGTAAATAGTAACGTAATAATGAATCATTTTTCTCGTAGATCTTCGTTTAAGTAGTTTGAATGGAATAGGTTACTTGACCTTTTTCCAGACCTTTTTTCACAATTCATGCAGAATAATATTTTTTGATCGATATTTTCGACTTATCCACCATTTAAGCGCGAAACGGGCTAGGTACAACCGCCCCTTACAACTTTGCGGTGACAAAACAATCTTAAATTTCAAAATTTAGCGAATATTGATTGGTTAGTACGTACTACGGACGTATTGATTTGTGACGAACTTTTTTATTTTGATACGCGAATCAACCGGAAGTACTAGTACTAGTACTTCCGCACGGCGCCATAGCGATCAAAGATCAGTAGAATATCTCCAAGAAAAACGAACTTGGCAAAATTCAAAAAAAGTGATATTTTATTTTACAGGAGAAAAAACTGTTCTGCAGTGTGACGTGATCAGCGAAAATCTAAATCTTAGGAAAACCTTTCCAGATTTAGATTACGCCTTCCTTGGCTATGATATCATCAAAGGCTACCCCAATGCGAACGGTCATGATCCCGGTTTTACCCACCAAATCTTTTCTGCTGATTACAGTGACAATCGAAAAACAAGTGATTGTCGTTACAACGTACCGAAAGGTTTGTTAGTTATCCCCGACGTATCGTGCGTTACATCGTTTATCTCAACAATAATTCAAAATTCATTTGAGTTGTATAAATCTCTTGCAACGTCGGTATCCGCCAGTGGAGGATTTGGAGCTTTTAGCTTTTCCGCTACCTCAAGTTACAAGAAAACCTCATCGGAAGTATCCTCCGGTGAAAAAGTCTACATCACATCAACAGCCAAATGCACCTACTATTTCACTAAGATGGATCTTACCCAACCCCCGCCACTGCACCATGGTTTCTACCGCTGGGCAAAAACATTGGAGAGAAACACTTCTAAAAGTAAATTACTTGAGTTTGTAATGTATTACGGTACACATTTCCCAACAAGTGTTACCTTTGGAGCGAAATTTACAAAACAAAATAGTATGAGTTCGGAATCTTATAAAACGGCATCGTCCAGGGACATCAGTGTTTCTGCGCAAGCAAGTTATTCAGGGCTGGTCAGCGTCAGTGGGGGATTTAGTTTGGAGAAAAGCGAGAGGGAGGCAGCATCGAAATTTGCCAAAGAGGTTGAAACTACAACCATAACTGTTGGGGCAGCCCCACCAGACAATGGAGACGCCATATACTGGGCATCAAAAGTGAAAGAAAATCCTGTACCAGTATCATATAAAATTGAACCAATCGCCAACTTATTTACTGAGCGCTATATGAAAGGTTCTGGGATAAATTACTCTATTTTAAGAACGAAGTTACGTGGGATTGAGAAAATATATTGTCAACAATTGCTGCGGGCTGGAACTGTCAATACCTGTGAGGAATCAATCTCTGTTGGTATTAAGATTCCTAACTACTTTTTGGGAAATCCCATCTCGAAATTTAGTGCTTCGGAGACATCTTGTATTTCAAGGTGCTTTGAAAATCGCCATTGTTTGTCGGTAGCGTATATTACCAATTCCAACGAGTGCCAGTTTTACGATGATGAAAAAACGCACGTTTTGTCGAGTTCAAATGCCAAAGCAAAGATTGTAGTGTTTCCGACCAAGATTAACGATGAGAAAACCTATTTTATTGTGAACGATCTTCGTGTCTCGATCCAAGCACGACCTAAAAGTAAAACTGTCGTTGATGTGCACTCCTGCCAGAAAGCTTGTCTCAACGATACGTCCTGTGATATTTTCAACTTCTGCAGCCAAAAGAAAAACTGCGCGAGTGAAATCAACAATTGCAAATTGTTTTCGTCAAAGTCGGTGGTTAAATTTGAAAAAGCGGATGGAAAATATAAAATGCTTACTTACTTTATTTCCCGCATGTTACCATTAACATAATTACGATTATCGAAAATTCAGGTCGCCTACGCTTGGCTTAAAATTATTTCGAGGTAGGAAACTACGTTGCAGAATTGTGCTAAACTTTATTTCACATATTAAAAAACATCGTTTTATTTAAATTGCCGTTGATGTGTTGTATTATTTCTTTCAAATAATCACCTTTGTAATCATACTAAAATAATTGTTCGCCTCAGGCTCGGTGAATATCGCTGAATATATATGGGGTGTTGGTGGCACAGTGGTTAGCGCACGTGCCTTTCACCTCTGCGACCCGGGTTCAATTCCTGCTCTCAGCAGTTATCTGATTAAAATTTCATCTTGGCCGCATGTGAGAAGAGTGCTTCCAGTTTGACTCTACCAAACATCGCAGGTTTCCTCCGGGTACTCCGGTTTCCTCCTGTAGAAACACTGGACCAATGAGGGATGGCCCTTACTGGACCTCTAGGGAGAACAGTTATCAATTAACTGATAGAGCTATATCCAGTATAAATAAGATTAGTTTAGTTTAGTTTAGTAATAAAAACCGGGTTTTATTCAACGATATTCACCTCGCCTTCGGCGAATAATTGTTAATTATTGTTATAGATCATTTCACATAACTTTTGACAAAAATGTTCCCAAGTTTGTTTCGAAATTGGAAATTACGTTGGGAAGTTCATAAGTTCATTCAAACTGGTTTATAAACAAAGCTCCTGATTGCTTCGTTATTTCGTGAACCAATCAGGAGCTTTGTTTACAAACCAGCTTGAATGAACTTATGAACTTCCCAACAAACTTCGGAATTTCGAAACAAATTTCGGAACATTTTTGTCAAAAGTTATGTGAAATGATCTATAATCAGGTTCTGAACTTAGGTTTTTGATATTATAGGGACAGCCGATAAAATAGTCGTTTATTAAACAGTACTAAAAATCTTGTTACGAACCCATGTGCCCAAACAATGCCAAGGCGTAGTGTAGGCACATGGGTTTAGAAACCAAGTCTAAAACAACCAATATCTTGCGTAATATAACATGAAATTTTTAGGGCAGTGCATTTTTATCACCCGGGTGTAAAGCCTCTTTTCCTCGAAAAAAAGTTTGGCCTTTTGTCTTCCCCTATTTAGTCCGATGATGTCGCTTGTAATGTGACGAAACGTTACTCAATAAATTTTTATATATCAAATGTTTCATTTTGAATATGCCTCTCAGTGGCGTAACAGACGGGTGTCTGGGTGCTCACTGGCAGGGGGCCCCCAAGCCTGGGGGGGGGGGGGCGACAAAAATGACCATAAAATTTTTGCCAGTGAATTGGCTAAATCTGGACCGAACCTCAGTTAGACGGGGCCAGAAAATTTACAACGGGCCAGCTACAAAAACAGGAATTTGTAAAATTGTGAAATTTAAAAACCCTTTGTAGGGATGCAAGGAAGTTTTGCCGATGCCGAAAAATTGTTGTTAACCTTTTTTATGTACACGTTATAGTCCAGAAAAAAATATTTAACCTTTTTTTTACATGTCATAGCACAGGGGGCTCAACTACTGTCAGTAACATGTAAAATAATCAAAATAATAAACTTACTTTAAAATATTTGCATAAATTCTTCGCAACAACATCGATGAATATATTATGAATAGAGAAAGAGCAAAAAATATCTATATGAAGTACTACAGAATCCTCAACAAGGTAAGTGAGCTGAGCTGAGCTGAGCAGAGCAGAGTAGAGCTGAGCAGAGCAGAGCTGAGCTGAGCTGAGCTGAACCGAGCCGAGCCGAGCTGAGCTGAGCCGAGCCGAGCCGAGCCGAGCCGAGCCGAGCCGAGCCGAGCCGAGCTGAGCTGAGCTGAACTGAACTGAGTTGAGCTGAGCTGAGCTGAGCTGAGCTGAGCTGAACCGAGCCGAGCCGAGCCGAGCCGAGCCGAGCTGAGCTGAACAGAGCTGAGCTGAGCTGAGCTGAGCTGAGCTGAGCTGAGCTGAGCTGAGCTGAGCTGAGCTGAGCTGAGCTGAGCTGAGCTGAGCTGAGCTGAGCTGAGCTGAGCTGAGCTGAGCTGAGCAGAGCTGAGCTGAACTGAACTGAACTGAGCTGAACAGAACTGAGCTGAGCTGAGCTGAGCTGAGCTGAGCTGAGCTGAGCTGAACCGAGCCGAACTTGGCTTTGATTAAATAAAATATATTTGGATGATATAAAATGCAAAAACTAGCTGGCCACTGTGAATTTCTTTACGGTACTAGTGGACTTCTATGCAGGGGAAACTTGCATATAACCTGAGGTCTGTTGTATTAAGTTCGAATTATGTCGTACGCAACATCGACTTGAAAGGATATTTGTGAAATTTGCGCCGCAAAGTTAGGTTTGATAATTGAATTAGATTAAATAAAATTTATATGGATGATATAAAATACAACAACTAGCTGGCCACTGTGAAGTGATGCTTCTCAATTTGCTTGGAAAAATGCGCAATTTTTTATTATATTATGCAAATTTCGAGAGGAATACCACTTTACCTTTGTTTCAAAATTAAGTCGCTCGCAACATCGATTTTGAAAGGTTATTTGTGAAATAAAAACACTTTACCGTTAAGAAAATTTCAGTGTTTCATAATTTATAACATGAAAAAATGTAAATAGCCAGTAGACAAAGCAGCTTTTGTTGCACTTTATCGTGGTATATGTTGTTGAAGAACGATCGGAAGTAAGGTCGACGGACAGAACTTTAATATATGGAAATGTTTCAATTATGCAAAAAGTGACGTTGTCAGCTGTTTTTACGTTAAAGTTCGAATTCGCTCGCAAGATCAATTTTGATAGGATATTTGTGAAACTTGCGCTGCAAAGTTAGGTTTCATAATTGGCTTCATAATTGGTGGTCGTAAACTTCACAATTGGAAGGAGTTACTACACGAAGTGGACAGAGGTAAGATTTTTGAAATTTTACCATTTCCTGCGCAAACTATTTTTCAATTTCATCAAAATCGTCGGTCTTGTGCCGTCCGGAGTTTGCCTGTAGCAAATAAAGTGCTTGTTTATTAAAGTGCCACTACGATGAAAAACTCGTCGATCAGATTTTGGTTTTGATGACATATCATTGAAATAACCGTAGAAGGCGTCTTCGGTTTCTCGATATTTTCTCTCGTTTGCAAAATATTCACCGTTTCAGAATATGCAAATTACAGGTTGTGACGTTTAATTTCTCAACGCATACCAATGAGATTTAGAAAAGTAAAATCGGCGATCCAATTTTTATCGCAACAAAAGATCATTTCGAAGTTAATCATAACGGCCTTTTCAGTTTCTCAATATCTTTCCTCGTGCTCGAGATATTTCTCTTTTTAAAATATGCCAATTTGCATAATTTTCTCAACGCATAATAATGAGATTTATAAAATGACGAATATCTCCAGAAGTATCTGACAGAATTTACTGAAATTTTGTATCAGTACCGTGATGGGTCGATTATGCCAGTAGCTGCATTACGTCGCTGCCAAAGGGAACATGTAGAAAGAAATGTCTAACTTGTAGTCCAATATCTGTTTGTTTCTTCACTAAACGCGCAACAACTAGGCAAAAGCGAAGGACAGAATAGTACATGTGTATGCATGTATTCTGTCCTGTGTATTTCAGACGTTTAAATCCTTCTGTTCCTCAAGAAATAGGCGACATGAAACACATGGCTTTCTGGTTAAGTAGTTCATATTTCTAAAAGGTTTCGATGGAGACAGAGTGTGATGATGCAGTGATGGTGACAAACATCATTACAATACTGATGGTAAGTTAGAATGGATTCAAGTATATCCAGTTCTGGTGATGTAGCTAATTTCTGTAGGAAGAAGCATATTATTCTGAAAGTACATTGAATAAATCTTTCTGCAGAAAAGTTCGTCAGTCATCGTTATATTTAGTACTTGTGAATACCATTCTGACGCTTAAAGGCGTGATTTTCTGAAAGTCACGTGATCAATCTGATTGATCACGTGACGACCCTGTGTCTTCTGTGTTTGCAGAAGGTGTACAAATTTACGCCATAAATACTTCTATTCTTTTGAGAACTATTCTTTTGGAAAAGATCCTCAACACATTGTTGTAAAAACAGCTGACAACGTCACTTTTCCCGCCTTTATTATATCTTTAAAAAATCTAAAGCTACTTTTTCGACCCAGAGCTGAACGAATGATTAAATTTTCTTTGCTTTTTGTTGCTTTACACTTTATCGTGGACTTATATGTTGTTGAAGAACGATCGGAAGTAAGGTCGACGGACAGAACTTTAATATATGGAAATGTTTCAATTATGCAAAAAGTGACGTTTTCAGCTGTTTTTACGTTAAGTTCGAATTAGATCGCTCGCAACATCAATTTTGAAAGGATATTTGTGAAATTTGCGCTTCAAAGTTAGGTTTCATAATTGACTTAGATTAAATAAAATTTATTTGGATGATATAAAATGCAAAACCTAGCTGGCCACTGTAAAATGATGCTTCTCAATTTCCTTGGAAAATTGCGCAACTTTTGGTTATATACAAATTTCTCGTGGATGATCCACTTTACCGTAAAGAAAAAATGAAATTTTCTCTTCATCTACCAGATCAAGTATATCCAGTTCTGGTGATGTAGCTAATTTCTGTAGGAAGAAGCAGATTATTCTGAAAGTACATTGAATAAATCTTTCTGCAGAAAAGTTGAATCAATTAACATTAAAAAATTCTGGCGGCAACATATAAATAGTTTCGATGGCATTTGGCACAGCGCATTATGTATTGGGCCCCTATACCTGCGCGCGCTAATTATGCTACAATATTATATTTATACTTAGAAATTGTGTTGAATTACATGTTCTGAGCAAGTTGAATCAATTAACATTAAAAAATTCTGGCGGCAACATATAAATAGTTTCGATGGCATTTGGCACAACGCATTATGTATTGGGCCCCTATACCTGCGCGCGCTAATTATACTACAATATTAGATTTATACTTAGAAATTATAGTAAATTATATGTACTGAGAAAGTTGAATCAATGAATATTACAAAATGCTGGCAGCAACATATATATAGTTTCGATGGCATTTGGCACAACGGATATAGGGTTACTGATCGGCTTGTAACCGTGCTGTTGCAGTATACTACAGTTTGGTCGGCTGGCAGCCGTGCTGTACTGCAGTATACTACAGCAAGATCGGCTGGTAGCCGTGCTGTATTGCAGTATACTACAGCAAGATCGGCTGGTAGTCGTGCTGTATTGCAGTATACTACAGCAAGATCGGCTGGTAGCCGTGCTGTATTGCAGTATACTACAGCAAGATCGGCTGGTAGCCGTGCTGTATACTACAGCAAGATCGACTGGTAGCCGTGGTGTACTGCAGTATACTACAGCAAGATCGGCTGGTAGCCGTGCTGTATTGCAGTATACTACAGTAAGATCGGCTGGTAGCCGTGGTCTATTGTAGTATACTACAGTAAGATCGGCTGGTAGCCGTGGTGTACTGCAGTATACTATAGCAAGATCGGCTGGTAGCCGTGCTGTATTGCAGGATACTACAGCAAGATCGGCTGGTAGCCGTGGTGTACTGCAGTATACTATAGCAAGATCGGCTGGTAGCCGTGCTGTATTGCAGTATACTACAGTAAGATCGGCTGGTAGCCGTGGTCTATTGCAGTATACTACAGCAAGATCGGCTGGTAGCCGTGGTGTATTGTAGTATCCCAGTGGGCACACAACGTCGTTTCGACGTTTAATTTGGGTAGAAATTAGGTCGCGACGTCGAACAACCTAATATCAACGTTGTTTCGACGTCGCTTTTCATGACGTCATTTTCACGTCACCGGAAGACGTTGTTTCGACGTCGATTCACCAGTGACATATCGACGTCTGAAAGCAGACGTTGTTTCGATGTCGATTCGCCGATTAATCGACGTCGCTAAACAAGACGTTTTTGGTTGAGTATCAACGTAGGCGATTTTTTTTCGCCGTTCAATCGAACAATACAAACGTGGCTTATACACCAATATGGCCGCCGTGACGTCAGGTGAAAACGATCTATAGACCAACTGTCATATCGTACGAAGGCTGAATGTCGATGAACCACGGCATAAATATCGCCCATTGATTCGGTAGATTAGTTATTAATGGCCCTGCGATCGAGAACAAAACAAATACCAGCAAACATGATATTACACAGGAATAGCATAAAAAGAGGTGATTACATTCCCCAAACAGCCTATAGCAACGTTTTGGCTTAGTTATCCAGCCGTGACTTCAACAATTGGTTAGTTGAAATATTGCTATTGGTTGTTTAGACGAAAATACAATACACACGTGATGCGACAGGGGCAGGCACTTTGGAAGGGTCGCCGCGGTCGCTCTTCTCTGATTGGCTAAAAACGGAGGCTAGGTGATGTGGCCTTGCCGCCATGTTAGAAGATGATTAGTTTGGTCCCCAGTCGCTTTCAGTGTGTTTCTGATTGGTCGCGCGATCAACGCGCGCGCACAAGTCGCTTTGGTCGCGCGACCACGACGACTGCCCAATGTGTTTCAGCCTTTACGGTATTCAAGTTAAACGATTGTGGTTAACATTAAAATATAAACAAACTAACCACCAGTTCATTGATTTTAAAAACCTTTATTAATGAATCGTTTGTAAATACACTTCCAACAGTAATTAAACCTTGGGTAAAGAACCTTCCAAAAAACGCCCGCCATCTTGCGCTAAATTGGAAATTGTACATGGACTAATTGAAAATTCAACAGATTAAGGAAGATTTTGCCAAACAAAATTTATATGAAACATTGTTCTTCAATAAACTTGCTGATTCACAAATTAAAAGAATTTGACATCACCAAAAGTGGTGGAATTGAAGAACAATGTTGGGTGTTGAATTTTCAAAAATATTTTAAGATAAAAACTACGAAATAGCTATTCGTACGGGATTTTTCTAGGGATACTTAGGGTTAATATGGGGATATTTAGGGTTAGAATTAAGGGTAATGTATGGATAATTAGGGTCAAAAGTACCGGTTTTTCGGGATCCTTATAGAAGAAACTTCAGCCAATTGCCGGGTTGGCATTGCTCGTAATTTTTTTGCAGATAATCTTAAAGATATTCGGTGGCTGAGTAACTTCGCGAAGTTTCATTTCGAAATTAATTGAAGATAAATAATAATAATAATAATAATAATAATAATAATAATAATAAAATCTTTATTTCTATAGCGCAAATTAGCATGAAATGTTCAAATGCGCTTTACAATATTGATAAAATTAATACATACATTAGGCCACACCAATTTTATTTTGTGTTTCACGGGCAGAAACTAATTTTTTTCAGGATCGGAGGCGGGAAAAAAAATAAAAATAAAATTGTATAGATGAGTCATGAATGTTCAAATCCATCAGAAGAAATTTATATATCACAAGTAAAGACTTCTAAAGCATCAAACACAATATAATATTAAATATACATTTGCCTTAATTAATTCAGATCAATAAAGACACAAGAGTTAGCAAGACAAATTTTGCATTGTTTACAAATTCATGTTCTGACCACGCTAAAAGAAATCTGAACGATTACAAGTTACTTCAATATACTACAGATGCCTCCTCATCTCCTCCGCAGGCAATTCTGTGGCTTCTTTTTTCCAAGTCTAATAGCTTCCAAGGCTGTGCGAGCTGGCCAAAACATCGTTGGAAGCTATTTGACTAGGGGAAAAGAAGCCACAGAGTTGCCTGCGAAGGAGGCCAGCTTGAGATACGCTTGAGAGCACACAGATTGTCTTGCAAGCTACAGTGCCTACATGCGTATAATTATAAAGAGGACTGAAGCCAACAGGCTACTATAGTTCCGGACTTCCGGTTCGTGAATATTGCTCAATGAATGGGATCCAAACAAGATGTACAAAACCTCAGGATTTTTAGCGTGTTTTTACAATTCGATTGGATTCAGCCAGCCCCTCTATCTCAGCCAGCCCCTCTATCTCAGCCAGCCCCTCTGAATAGTTTCCCAAAAAATATCATGTACCGTGGCAAAGTTAAAACTTGTTTAAAACACTCATGAAAGCTTTATTTTGTTAATTTGGGTGTTCAAACGACCGCCACAGAAATTCTGACTGCCAACTTGCGATGACTTGCGTTCTCGTTTGATTATGGCTTTATCAAAATCCTGCTAATCCCAATCTGTAATTGATGTAATATATCATACACGAGAAGCTGTTTATTATCTGATTTGAAAACACCGAGACGTGAGTGCAGGGCCGTCCTCAGAAAATTCTGCAGGGGGGTAGTACAATCAATCTTGCCGACTGCCTCATAATCGTCACTCGTCAGTACTAGCCGCGGGTGCCGACTGCTGACTGAAATCTCTTGTCTGCCGACTATAGAACAAATAAAGCAATTATTGTGGGGGGGGGGGGGGGTCACACCCCCCCCCCCCCAATAGCTCGGGCCCTGCGCGAGTGTATGGTATGTGTATGGTATAGATCGTTTTCACTCACGTGATCGGTGGCCCCATTGGGGTGGTGAAACAATACGAAATATTTGAATAAGAAAGAGCTAATTCCCATACCGTACACCAATATGGCCGCCATCTCATTGTTTTGGTACACCAATATGGCCGCCGTGACGTCAGATGAAAACGATCTATAGCTTCTCAAACGAAGTTGTCTTAATTTTTGTGGGTTTATTACCACATTTACAAGCAACGTCTTGGTAACTGATTTCCATTGTGTTTTCCTTATGAATTATTAAATGAGTTTGAGAAAGTAAAATCAACACCCTTTGATAGGCAGTTGAAAGCATTATGTTGTGGTAATAATTTTGTATTAGATTTGAATAACTCATTTGCTTTCTTTACACTTTGTAGAGCACTGCTGTAGAATAGATACTGCAAAAAGTGAAGTGCAGAAATGTACAATTCTTTCACATGAATATTTTCCAATGTTTGCTTAGGCCTACTTACTGCCATTTTCGGTTGAGCTCAGACACAGAAAGTTTTATTGAAAAGTTTGAATATTGAAACTCAACGTTACTAGGGCAATAGCGAAATTCACAGATGACGTCGAATTCATGTTTGTCTGAGTTTATAATTTATTCTTGCATTTCCAACAAAAGAAAATGGGGATCATTAGAAATCCCTCGAGATTATAAATTTTGGTTTGCTTGTCTGAGTCTATAAATAGTAACTGTGCACCTTAATTTCTATTGGTCAAAATCTCAAACATTCAAATTTCCCATGGGGAAAAGTCTCAATTTGTGAAACGATTAAACTTTTCAATTAAACGTCCTGGCTCTAAGATCAACCGTTAAGTTTTATCTCACCTTGTTAGAAATTGGTTTTTATGACATTTATACTTGTTAGAAAGGAAACGTGTGGCATATGTATTTTATTATCCTTTGATGTGTGTGGCTGTATACAAAGAAATATGTCTAATTTGGATAGAGAGCTTTACATGTATCCCATATTCTGGGATATTTTTCAACATTATGCGTTGTCTGGTCAATTAATTACTCTTTGATTAATCGTTTTCACTCGTGTGATCGGTGGCCACATTGGGGTGGTGAAACAATACGAAACGTTTGAATAAGAATAGAGTTCAATTCCCATAGGATAGAGATTGTGCACCAATATGGCCGCCGTGACGTCAGATGAAAACCAAGAATACTAAGGGCCTACTTCATAACGAGGCCAGAATGGCTTATTTAGACCCCTCTATCAGACCGGGTTTTCAAGTACGAGCAATTCATTCCAGTCCGAGGCGAAGCCGAGAACTGGAACGAATTCCGAGTACTTGAAAACCCAGTCTAGTCCGAATTGGGGACCTTTGAATGACTTCTCAAAATCACTTGTATTCCCATGTAGAACTATTTTCTAGTCCTTGGACTGGAAATAACATTTCTAGTCCTCTTCCCTGATATTTCACGTCCTTTCACGTGGTAGAATTCAGCGCTTGTGATTGGTTGATTATCTCATGAATTATTAATGAGTTTGAGAACTATGTTTAAAGTGAAGGCCTTTATGAAAGTGATCTATACTACCCTGCGAGCAGAGCCTTCTTTTCCTTATTTCTTCGCTGAGAGAGAGGAAGAAAAGTAGGTTCTGCTGTATTCGTGACTGGTTCCATTGCGCATGCATGTCAGTTGCTTGGTTACAATCTCGAACCCAGTCCCAATCAGAGCAGAAAACAAAACGAGAACCGATTAAACGAGGACACCGCTGCCAAACGTTTTGCGCATGCGCGACGTCCGAGCTCGTCCTCGGAAAAAGAGCGGGAAAACACTGAAATATTTGGACTGGTCTGAGAGTCCGACACAAAAGTTAAAATTATACTACCGAAAAGATAAGGTAGATAATTTGTGCATGGCTTCCTTGTCAATATTGTAACATATTCTGAATTTACCCCTTCGTAATTTTCTTTACCCTTTTCTTAAAACACAAATGAATAGTCGAGTCTTACTTAGTCTTCGCTGTCTGGTTGTTGTCGCCACGGCTTCTCTTGATATTTATTCTAGAGAATTCACGCATGCGCAAACGTTTGGCAGCGGTGTTTTAAACGGGTTACTTCGTCCTAAATCTTGGACGAAGCCAAACACGAATAGAGCAGAGCCTACTTTTCTTCCTCTCTCTCAGCGAAGAAATAAGGAAAAGAAGGCTCTGCTCGCAGGGTAGGTCTATACTCAGTGAGACGAATTATTTTATGTTCAAATGATTGTTTCCTAGCCTCGTACCCAAGCAATGAGAGTTATAAACAATTGCAAGAGTAAACACTGCAAGTAAGACTCGACTATTAATTTCTGTTTTAAAAAGCCATGAAAATTACGAAGGGGCCATCTCAGAATATTTAAAGATAAGAATAATACAGCAAGTACAAACTTTAAAATTTCAGTAGTTTTTAAAATTTGCAAGAAACGTGTCGTGGCAGTCTTTGTCGAATTACAGAATAACAACAGTTTCCCGCTCTTTTTTGGTCGCGAGCTCGCGCAGGCGCAAAACGTTTCGCAGCGGTGCTGGCCTCATGGTAGTAACCACTGAGCTTTTTTAAATTGATCGGTCTGCGGGCGCGACTGAGCCCACAATCAAGTAAACATTTAGCCTGGTACCCTGGCCCAATTTCAAAAGAAATATGGGCCAGGTAACCACTAATCTCATTCCCGCGTCACCAGGGCTAAATCCACTTATGACGATTGCAGTTTTACTCATAGCCACTAAAAACGCGCGAAATTTCAACCAATAGGAAAGCAGAAATCTTTAGTGGTTACCTGGCCCATATTCTTTGATTGGGCCAGGGTACCAGGCTAGTAAACATTGGGCAGAATTAGGTCAGCGGTCACTAGCATAAGAGAGAAAAGGACATCTTTGTCAGTCATTTTTTGAACAGGACCAGTCAGTGTGTCTAACACCAATGTGCCATCCCATTTGATTAAAAAACCTTATTAAAAAAATACATGTGTAGATACTCTGTGTATACTGTAATTAATATTACATTTTTAGACTTTCCAGCTTCCTTCACAGGCAACTCTGTGTGCTCTTATTGGGTGGTGTGGGCAAACGTGGTTGGAGTGGGGAAACTTGGTTGGAGTGGGCAGACTTGGTTGGAGTGGGCAGACTTGGGTGGAGTGGGCAGACTTGGGTGGAGTGGGCAAACTTGGGTGGAGTGGGCAGACTTGGGTGGAGTGGGCAGACTTGGGTGGAGTGGGCAAACTTGGGTGGAGTGGGCAAACTTGGGTGGAGTGGGCAGACTTGGGTGGAGTGGGCAAACTTGGGTGGAGTGGGCAGACTTGGGTGGAGTGGGCAGACTTGGGTGGAGTGGGCAGACTTGGGTGGAGTGGGCAGACTTGGGTGGAGTGGGCAAACTTGGGTGGAGTGGGCAAACTTGGGTGGAGTGGGCAGACTTGGGTGGAGTGGGCAGACTTGGGTGGAGTGGGCAGACTTGGGTGGAGTGGGCAGACTTGGGTGGAGTGGGCAAATTTGGGTGGAGTGGGCAGACTTGGGTGGAGTGGGGAAACTTGGGTGGAGTGGGGAAACTTGGTTGGAGTGGGCAAACTTGAGTGGAGTGGGCAAACTTGAGTGGAGTGGGGAAACTTGGTTGGAGTGGGCAAACTTGGGTGGAGTGGGCAAACTTGGGTGGAGTGGGGAAACTTGGGTGGAGTGGGGAAACTTGGGTGGAGTGGGAAAACTTGGGTGGAGTGGGGAAACTTGGGTGGAGTGGGGAAACTTGGTTGGAGTGGGGAAACTTGGGTGGAGTGGGGAAACTTGGGTGGAGTGGGGAAACTTGGGTGGAGTGGGGAAACTTGGGTGGAGTGGGGAAACTTGGGTGGAGTGGGCAAACTTGGGTGGAGTGGGGAAACTTGGGTGGAGTGGGGAAACTTGGGTGGAGTGGGGAAACTTGGGTGGAGTGGGGAAACTTGGGTGGAGTGGGGAAACTTGGTTGGAGTGGGCAAACTTGGGTGGAGTGTGCAAACTTGGGTGGAGTGGGTGGGCAAACTTGGATCAAGGGGGGGGGGTTGTTGGCCACAAAGTGCACAGAGACTGAATTAAGGTTCTTATTGCATTTGAGGCAGCACTTCACTTTCGATAGTAATTTCTATTTATTCGTAATATACATACACTAAAAAATGCTTGTGAGAACATATCTAACCAATGCTTACGCCAAGTTCTTTGAGTAAGTCGTATAATTCTTGGGATTGACACGCTATTTCACGATTCTTCTGTGCAACCTGTTGAAGATCAGAAACAACCATAATCAAATATGCTCAGGACTATTACGAATGATAACTGTGGGACAATGAACTCGGGTGGAGAATAATAATGTGTTACTCCGAGTGACGAACCATACCAGACAAGTAGAGAAAACTCTACTTGGCCCAGCTGGGATTCGAACCCGCGACCTTCAGTTTACTAGTCCGATGCTCCACCGACTGAGCTACAGGTCGAATGATAGTACTTAGGCTACTGATACTTCGAAACAGACTAGTTTCTTCAATATCTAGACAACATGCACAGTCTTCATACATGACGATTTCGAATGGTAACTGTGGGAATAGTGGGATGTCCAGTAAACTCGGGTGGAGAATAATGATATTAAGGTGTTACTCCGAGTGACGAACCATACCAGACAAGTAGAGAAAACTCTACTTGGCCCGGCTGGGATTCATTCAAACCCGCGACCTTCGGTTTACTAGTCGATCCGATGCAACTGAGCTACAAGTCAGGTCAGGTGGAATGAATAGTACTTAGGCTATTTGATATTTCGAAGCAGACTAGTTTCTTCAATATCTAGATGCAGTCTTCATACATGACGATTTCGAATGGTAATTGTGGGATGTCCAGTAAATTCGGGGTGGAGAATAATATTAAGGTGTGACTCCAGAGTTTTCTCTACTTGACCAGTATGGTTCGTCACTTGGAGTAACACATTAGCGAGGTTGAGATCACACTTCCACTACAGCTACCGTAAATGTGGTTAAGCTGTTGTAATGTTCGTTTTTTTCGTCCTGTAGTCGTAGCTGGTTTTAATCATAGTACCGTAGAACGCTTTCTTTTTGCACTAGGTTTGAGACCTGCGACCATTACTGCACGTAAAAACAATATTTGACATGCTTAATTATATTTACGGTAGCGGTAGTGGAAGTGTGATCTGAACCTCGCTATTATTATGCTCAGAACTCTCAGTAAAAGTGTTTGTTTTATCTTTTTGTTCATCCCTCCCCCAATACGAATTAGGAATTGGAAAAAAAGTTTAGGTAATGTGTCGTTGGCATACTTACTGTACAAAATCGATCAATTATTCCATCAAGACGATATATTTCTTCTTCGGCTTTTACTAGATTGCTTGCAAGGATATTTGCCTTTAAAAGAAAAGCAAATATTTTGGAAGGAGACCAGGGGCGCAACTAGAAAATTTCGAGGGCAGGGGTTGAACGCAAAAAAAGGGCAAAGTCGTTCAGTATTCTAAACAATTTGGGAGTAGAAGCCAATAGTTGCCGCCTGGGCCCACTGCTAGAAGCCTCTGAGTGTCGCCAGATTTGCGGAGAATTGTATTGCGTACTACAACAGACGATTAATTATCTGTTTATCTAATGTCTAACCTAGTATTAGGTCTCACAAAAAGGGCAGGGGTTGCAACCCCCCCCCCCCCCTAGTTGCGCGCCTGGAGACAGGTATACCTTAACCACAAAGTGAGATTATCTTTAGTCTTTACGACCAAACACCAACAAAAGCCCTAAACTAAACTAACCTTATTTATACTGGATAACTCTATCAGTCGTATCTAAACTGTTATCCTCAGAGGTCCAGTAAGGGCCCACCCTCATTGGTCCAGTGTTACTACAGGAGGAAACCGGAGTACCCGGGGGAAACCTGTGGTGTTTGGTAGAGTCAAACTGGAAGCGCTCTTATCACATGCGGCCAAGGTGAATTTTTTTTTGAATCAGATAACTGCACCGTGCAGGAATCGAACCCGGGTCGCAGAGGTGAAAGGCACGTGCACTAACCACTGTGCCACCAACACCCCCTTGCATATTTTATACGTTAACGCAGTAACCCAGAGATCCGACTTTTATACCATTAGCCGTTTCACCGTTTGGCAAGTCTTCATCAGTATGCCCAAACTCAGGTACTTCATGTAACTAACGTCGGCCTGTTCCATCACAAACCCCAATCCCCATTGAAAACCATGTCGGACAAAATGATAGGTATTAATGATGTAAGGATCCAATGTTAATAACTATTTCAGAATTTCAAACTAGCTTTACCTTGGTTTCCAGTCTAGCATTGTACTGCGCAAACTTCTCTTTTTCGCTCCTGGATTTTGTAAATGAATCTTGTAACTTTTCTACCTAAAAACAAACGTACATTAGGGCCGTGTATACGGGACGGCAATTTAAGCCCCAGCAATTAAATGGTTGTGGCTTATTTTTTCCCATTAAACGGCCTTAATGTAGTGGAATTTGCAACCTTAGCTCTCTATCTGAGCCTCAGTGGCTTAATGGTTAGAGCGTCTAACCGGTCATTAGAAGATTGTAGGTTCAAACCCTGTCTGGGGCTCAGAAATCTTTTCTGAGTAATTGAGCTTGACGAACGTCCAACAAAGAACAAAAAATAGGCACGCGCTAGCGTGCATGTGTCTACTGCATATATCATCATGACATCATTATATCAACAAATCTTTTCATGAAATGATGATCATACTAATCCTTTCCCCAACCAAAGAAATTAATGAACAATAAAAGTAACACTAACCCGAACCTTAACCAGAAAAGCAGAAAAAATAAATGACAAAATGGTGCCATGTCAGTTTGACAGATGGAAACTAGTATTTACCATAGTGGAACATAGTCACCGTAGCTATAATCTTTGGGTCACATCTTCGGAACCAATCAAAGCCCTGAAAATTCCTGATTCGAGAACACTTCCGAATACTTCGGTAATGGCCGTTTGCTATCTTTTACTGTATTTGTGATGTAAATGTTTTTCACAAAAAGACTTTTTACTGGTGAGTATTTTTAGGATTTTTAGGTTTAGTTTTTCTAAGTTAACCCTTTGTTGCATGACCCCTTTATCCTCGATGGATTTTGATGCCATTTGGTGTTTGTTTGGGGTCCAATCGGAGGAAAAACAGTCAAATTTTGCCAACTTCTACTAACTAGGGTGGGGCCTGGTTACAATTGTGACCCCCATGCATGCCCAGAACACCAGTGGCCAAAAATAGAGGCGAATTGAATAAATGGTTTATTTGCCAAAACCAAACTATTTACAGAATAAAGAAAAATACAAGTTGGTGAGGAGACCTCAAGAGGCTAAAGCTTGTGTAAAGGTCACCTCGTTCACAGAATTAAAGTTCAAATAATTAGATATCTAAAGTAAATTGAAAAGAATTGTTTAAAAAATTATCTGTGGACATGTTCGAAGGAAGGAATTTTTGAGACCTCAAAAACCAAGTTTGTGCTAAGAGACCTCCTCATTTACAACAGAGTACAGTTTACCATAACAATTAACATTGTTAAACAGCTAGCTCTGATGTTATGACCATGTTCAACTATATTCAAATATAATAATTAAATAAGTAGTGTTTATAGCAGTAATATATAATGGTAAGGAATTACAAATATAGAGGCAAAAACAACAAAGTTAAAAGCAAAATTACATTATTTACAAACAGAACAAAAATAACAGAACAGTACTTAGCTATATTACATTGGTAGTTTTGGTATTTACATAGATATAGAGAAAATCTTAGTTTGTGTCAACATAAGTAGCAATTTTTCGTTTAAAGCTTGAAAAGGATTTACTATCTCTTATGTTTGATGATAGGGAATCCATATTGAGGCGCCATCAAACATAAGTCTTTTTTTCATATTGTTTGTTCGTGGTTGTGGCAAACACACTTTAGAAGAACTGTCACGAAGATTGTGACTTAAGACGTCTTGCCTGAAAGTAAATAGTTTGTTCAGACATTCTGGCCCCATATTGTTTAATATCTCAAACATGATTTTTGCTTTTGCCTTTTCCCTCTGTTGTTTTAGTGGTTCCCATCCTAATGCATTTAAAGCAGTTTCTTGGCTTACTTCATTGGGTAAATCTGCTATAATACGATCGAGCAGCCCTGTTGTGAAGGTTTTGTAAACGTGTAGACTGGGTTTCACCATTGAAACACATTCCAAACTTCACAACAGTAAATAATTTGTCAACAAATTCTTTTATATCTATCTGCGTTACTTTAAGTTTTTGGCTTGTATATTTTCTATAGCATGTTTATAACTTTGTTACATGCTGATATTTTTTATATGAATGTTGTCAAATCTTTTATTATTAAACTCTGAAAGCGAATAAACAGACTCACCTTCTCCTCGTTCGTGCCGCCATCTTGGAAAAGCTTGATTCCGTTTCTATATATCTCCACGTAAATAGCGCCTGAGTCGCCTGACCGAACTCTTGGTTAGTGCGAACACAACGGCTCCGATAAACAAAAAAGAATTAATACTTTATCGTGCATGGTTTTGAGCAAACGAACAAAATACGACCTCGTGAGCAAAACAAAATGGTGACCTTTCGGGCCAGTTTCGGCGAACTTTCGTCGCGTTCCGTTCGTTTGTGACGTAGTGATACAAGCAAACTCAACAGTAGCCTGGTACCCTGGCCCAATTTCAAAAGAAATATGGGCCAGGTAACCACTAATTTCATTCTCGCGTCATCAGGGCTAAATCCACTTATGACGATTGCAGTTTTACTCATAGCCACTAAAAACGCGCGAAATTTCAACCAATAGGAAAGCAGAAGTCTTTAGTGGTTACCTGGCCCATGTTCTTTGATTGGGCCAGGGTACCAGGCTAACTCAACAGCTCATAGCATAGTGTGCTACTGCGCATGCGCAGTAGACACAAAAACGTCTGTTACATAACTTACATTACACCAAGCTCGCAAACGTACCACATGCACTACATGTATACGTACAACTTATGATAGTAATCTATTTCTTAAATAATTCACCTCTCTTTGTAGCTTTAGTTTTTTCTGAAATAACTCCGTAAAACTCTCCTGAATATTTGACTTCCAGATCTGCTCCTTGATTTGTCTCCAAGGTCTCGCGCAATCTTTCTATCGTCTCACTCAAATCTTTTTCCAACATTGATTTTTCCTTCTTCAATTTCTCACATTCACGTTGAAGGATGCGTATGTTGTCGTTCAAAGCCTTGTAAAGAGGAGAGAAAAAAGAAAAATTTAAAACAAACTAGAATTGAAAATAAGTGACGCGTTATACAGCTTTTTTCATCTCCATTCTTGGCACGTCGTAAAGTCCAACCTCATGTCGACATAGACATTTTAATAAGACTTGTTTTAAAAGGACATTGGCAATATGAATTAAGTTTGTTTAATTTGAAAGAACTCGTAAAATTGTAATAGAAGATCTTTTACAACTTTATAACAAGATATTTCAATTTGTTTGATATGTAAATGAGATGGTCTCTGACGTCAAGAGTAGGGTAGAACATTTTCACATGCAACGAAATCATTTGAAACTGTGCGCATAAAAACTCCTTGAGACGCTGAATATTTCAAGTATTTAAGTGATTTTGCTCTGTATGAAAATAATGTACCCCACTCCTGACATCAGAGCCCATCTCATTCACATATTAAGTAATATTTAAAACACAAGCAGGAGTGTTTTATCAGATTTAAAACCACGAGGGCGCAGCCCGAGTGTTTTAGATCTGATAAAACACGTGATGCGAGTGTTTTGAATGGCTTCAAAAATTTAAACGATTCGTTATTGGATGTTATGTTCATTAGTATTCTTTATATAAAATTGTATGTTCATTAGTATTCTCTATATAAAATTGTATGTTCATTAGTATTCTTTCTGACGTCAAGAAGTTTTATCAGGTATAAGAAGTTTTATCTGGTACTGATTTCCTTTGTGTTTTCCTCATGAATTATTAATGAGTTTTTGAAGCAAATTAAAATATCTTGAAAACGAAGAAAGATCCGAAAAAGTTGTAAAAGATCTTTCATTACGATTTCACGTGTTCTTTCAAATTAGCCAATCCCTTAAAAAAATCGGAAAAAAAACAAACAAAAAACCACGTCACAATTTTGGACATGTGCCCTGACAGGTCGTTCCAACACTTTTATCAATGATTGTAGGTAAGAAGATATACTTGTCAGCCATACCTCATTTTCAGTTTCTTGTTCAATTAATCCAGTATCTCTCGCCAAGTTCTGTCATACGTTTACGAGACGTTTGAAAGTTCTCTTCAGCCGTCTGAAGCTCCAGCTTCAAGCTTTCAATTTCGTGTTGTTTTATTCTCGTTTTCACGCTGTACTTCCCTCACTTTGCCGTACTCGTTCTCCAGGTCCTGCTTCAAGACATCGATTTTTTGTTCATACTCTTGTTTTGTTTCCTCCAGAGAGTCTTGCAAATTAGCTCTATTGTATTAATACAATGAACAAATACGTCAGAACAATTGTACGGTCAACGGAGAAGACAGAAATTATATTTGTGTTTTACTTAATTTTTAATGTAATATAATGTATGTAATGTGCAATGTAATGTAATGTAACATAATGTAATGTAACGCAATGTGCAATGCAATGTAATGTGTAATATAATATGTAATGTAATGTAATATGTAATGTAATGTGCAATGTAACGTGTAATGTAATGTGTAATGTGTAATGTAATGTGTAATGTGTAATGTAATGTGTAATGTAATGTGTAATGTAATGTAATGTGCAATGTAATGTGCAATGTAACGTGTAATGTAACGTGTAATGTAATGTGAAATGTAATATATAATGTAATGTAATGTGCAATGTAATGTGCAATGTAACGTGTAATGTAATGTGTAATGTAATGTAATGTGTAATGTAATGTGTAATGTAATGTGTAATGTAATGTGTAATGTAATGTGTAATGTAATGTGTAATGTAATGTGTAATGTAATGTGCAATGTAATGTAATGTGCAATGTAATGTGCAATGTAATGTGCAATGTAACGTGTAATGTAATGTGAAATGTAATATGTAATGTAATGTGATGTATTGCAATGCAATGTAATGTAATGTAAAATGTATAATGTGTAATGTAATGTAATGCAATGTTCAAGATTAAGGTAATAGAGTTTTTTTTTAAGAATTGGCCTCCTGGCCGAATGACCACTAAAGATAATTTTTCTTAGAGAGCCGTATTGGATTTTGAACGAATGTTTTTCTTTACTTACATTTCATCTAGATGTTGTTGAATAATCATTTGCGCTTGCTCGGTCGCAGCCTGGGCGCTAGTGTATTCCCCCAACTCAACGAGGAGTTCATTAAAGCCACGAGCTCGATCGACGAGAGTGAACTCGCGTGAATCACGACGATCAGTTGCGCTACGTGAATCGTCAACAACCGTTTGACCCTGCTGCTCTCCTTCATCAGCACCAAGTAGATCTTTTGTGTCGGCCTATGTCAAAAAACAAACCGAAATACAATGGAACCCCGCAATACGACCAACTCGTTAATACGACCACCTCGTTATTACGACCACTTTTTTCTGGCCTGAATACATTCTAAGGGGGGGGATGAAAATGTCCATGTAATCGTTTTATTTTCATCCCGGCAAACCGGGCTGAAAAACTGTTGAACTCGCTTCGATACGCGTTCGTTTGCTTGACTGTGTGAATAAATAGTGCTGAAAGGAACTGAAATAGAACATCAAAACGTTGTTTGTGTGTTTCGTGATCATAGCGAAGATTTAATAAATAAATTAGTCTTCGTGAAGACGCTTTCGTGGGTTAGCTAAGACTATAACAATATTTTTATTAACGATGGGGCGGATGGGCTTACAACCGGTTAACCAGGCCAGCCCGGTCCATGTAATCACCCCCTAAGTAGTGTAATACATCCCCGTTAATACGACAACCCCGCGTTAAAATGTTTTTTGGCTCGATTTTTTTCTTCTGGTCGTATTAACGAGGTTCCACTGTACAGTGGAACCGTTGTACAGTGGAACCGTAAAGCTGGTTGCTAATTGGTCATTGTAATGGGCGGTCTCATTGCTCGCGTTGGCGGCCCCGTTGAAGCTATTTGATCATAACTGGCACAAAACTACAATCGTGGAATGATTACATTGGGACACAGCGTATGTCAAGTGACTTTTGTGTGCACGCGATTTATCTTTAAAATGTGCCCTCCCCTTCCTCCTCCGATCAAGGTTGCGACCGAATTTTTATTTGCTAGGTCTCAGAAGTGTCCCCTGGAAATCAACATTGATTCGTGGGGGGTGGGGAGGGGTAAAGCAACGTTATTTATCCCACGATAATGAAATAAGCAAGAAGGAAGCTAATTGATGCTTTAGTGTCCCAATGAATTATTCTCGGATTGAACTATGTATACGTTAGTGACCGAGGTTAAGGCATTGAACTCTAAGTAAACTGGAACGCTAACTCCATAAGTCAGGTCCTATGATTGGATGAAGCCAAAAATCTTTAAATGTTAGTTTTTCTGAGTTTTGAGCTGAAATACTTAACGCTGAACGTTGGGCTGTATATGAAACTGAAGCTATTGAAAAATGCTATTTGCTATAGAAACTTCAAGACTTTAGCTAAAAGGGAAATAATTAAAAAATATAAAAACAACTGCCATTTTGTTTGGCGAACGTTACAAAATGGCAGTTGTTTTTCTATTTTTTAGTTATTTCCCTCGGAATCGAACTGCGAAAACATTTTTTTGAACAAAATGAAACGCTTTTTACTTGAAACGCCCGGAGTGAAGCCCTCTGGTTTTAATTAATTAATTCGCAACTATTAACGGTTTGTGTTTATCGCGAAACCAAATACACCATTGTATTCTACAAATTAATAGCTTTCTAACGATATCAATTTTATTTTCGTGGCATATATATTTGTGTGGCCTGACGAATTGAGAGCGCTTTATAGGAATGACACTACAAACCTATACGAAGACCTTAATAACAAATTAAACAACAAGAACTTTGAAATGAAAGTGAAAATTTGTGATAACACTATGCTTATTATTTATTGCTTAGCTTTTCACCTGTTGATTCAACCCTTCTAGTTGGTTAAGAGGTGAATTTTTTCTATGTCGCGTAACATGCGCTCAAAACTGATTTCTACTGATCATATCTATACATTCATAATTATCAAATCTTTTTATCTTTTGATATGTTTCTCAACTCTCACATGTACTTAAAAAGTTTGTTGACTGTATGAGCTACACAATAATGCTAAAATAAAGAGATTGTGAGGGATACGCCAAAAAGAAAATGTTGGTTGAACAAAAACAAATTTTGCATTGATTACTGTATAAATATGGCGGATTCAACCTTTTTGTAGCATACCTACCTTCATAATTATGATTTTTTTTTATCGTTTGATATGTTTCTCAACCCCCAAGTGCTTATAAAAAGTTTGTTGATTCTATAGGCTACACAATAATGCTAAAATAAGAAGATTTTGAGTGGTACGCCAAAAAGTTCTAGGGTTTTGAGCGCTTTTCACCAGAAATACGTGACATAAAAAAAATTATCCTCTTAATTATTAATCTCACCTTGAAAACATTTTGTATCTCTTTAAACCATCCCAGGTCTCAAACGAATCGTGTTCCATTTAACCGGACTGACCGGTCTAACAGTGTAAATGGAAAGCTCCCATAGAAAAAATTATCTTCTTAATTGTTAATCTCACCTTAAAAACATTTTGTATCTCTTTAATCAAACTTCTCTTCCACGGCGACGCCCTCCTCCGTTATCTCAAAGGGAACACTTTCCAACGCCAAGATAATGCGAAAACAGCAATCATTCTGTTTGTCCTCGGGCACTCCTACAAGAGCATGTTCATTCACAAGTTCACTCTTTTCTCCTTCATCGATCACATTCAGAAGATTATCTAATCTTTTTTCACACGACTCCAGTTCCAAAAGGCAAGTTTCGTTAAACAAAGCTTTTTCGTTCGATTCCTTGAAACTAACATAATGCGGTTTCTCTTTGCGGTTTCTTTTCACTTTTTTGGGAGCAACTTTTGATTTTTTTGCGGATTTCTTTTTGAAAGTTGTTTGTAGTTTTTTCACGACGTAGTCCAGTACTTCGTATTCGTTTTCCGCGTCCTTTTCTTCCTCTTGAACTTCAGCGTATGAGTCGTTAATGATGGCGAGGAACATGTTCATCAGAATAAAAACATTCAAACCAACAAACCCAAAGAAATAAAGTGCTCCTAGAACAGGATTATAACCATCACCAAGGCTTCGATGTAGTCTTGGAGTTCTGCGCGAATACGGTAAACGCGAACATACCAAATGCCATGAACCGAAAAAGAAAGGAAGACAAAAGCTTAAGATTGGTTCCTTCAACCCTTCTAGATGGTTAATACTAAAAGGAATATTTATATAATATACTTTTTATGTTTGTTTAACAATAATTACTGATGTTTTTAAATTGAAGTGCCTATGAAACGAAAATTAAGTTTGTCTTATTTGAAAGAACACTTCAAATTATAGAGTAACATCTTTTGCAGTTTTTCGTTTCCTTGCTTTGTTTTTGAGATATCTTAGTTTGTTTGATACGCAAATTAAACATTTTGACGTCGTAGGTGCATAATGAACTATCGGAGAAGGTTAGATATCTTTTCTATTATCAAACCAAATTAATTTGAATGAAGCATGTGGATGCACAACACTAAACATGTAGATCTTCAAGTGATGATTATATTTGATAATAGCAAAGATATATAACTTTTTTCGATAACTCATTATGCACATGTGACGTTACAATGTTTAATTTGCATATCAAACAAACTGAAATATCTCAAGAACGAAGCAAAGAAACGAAAAACTGCAAAATATGTTACTCTACCATTTAAAGTGTTCTTTCAAATAAGACAAAATTAATTTTCGCACTAAGCACTTCATAAGCACTTAGGTGGCTCCCTACTGAAATTTCAATAGGGGACTGGTGACTAGAAATGGTATCGCTACGCATGCGTAAATAGCGATCTTGTCGATTCGAAATTCTATGACCGCGTCGACATAGATGTTAGACTTTTAGGCATTTTCTTCGGTGAATTTTGCTAAAATTTTGTAAATATGTAGTTTATAAAAAGTTCTAAAGTATATATAATTTTAAAAAATTTTCATAAGACAGAACGTTTTTAAATCAATAATTTTTATAGCGAAAAATCTATCCATACAACCATCTCTGATTTTGTGCATGGATATTCTCCACAACAGTATCTATCATCTCAGCAATTTTTAAAAAAATTTACCGAAGCAAACTGAAGACATGCCGCTTCAATTATGCAATATTTGAAAATATACCAAAGTTCCAACGTCATTATCACCATGGTAACAGCAAATAATTGAACTTTTTTATAGATATTTTATATCTGCGATAGTTCTACTATAGTAAGGTCTACTTAGTATTTATCTAACAAATGTTTAAACTTGTGAATAACATTAAATAATTTCACACGTATACTTTTTCTACACGTATACTAAATCCACACGTATACTAAATCCACACGTATACGTTTTCCCAGCGTTTTCATATTGTTTCAGGTAATGAGACCATTGTTTTCTGCTCCCCTGAGGACCGAGAACAATATAAAAATGCTATGAAAATGCATACATATCACGGCCACCTCGGTTTTCATTGTTCCCACAAGAACATTTAATAGCTCTAAATAACCTGATGCATAAAGATTATATAAGATTAGTAACTAATCACACCTAATCTTTATGCATTAGGTACGATTAGTAATTAATCCTACCTAATGTTTACCTCGAAGTTCGCTTATGCATATAATGACTAACAAATACATGAAGTGAACACTTATCGAATTAGTATTAATCACAACTCAATAATTTATTGACTTTGAAGTTGTTGATTCCAACAAAAGCGTTCTTGTTTACTTTCGTTCTTCTTCGGAAACCGTAATATTACAAAGTGATAGCATGGTGTTTCGGTTGATTAGTAACTAAATGTCCCTCAAGCCTTGGGCTTTGCCCTCGGGACTTTTACTAAACCTCCCTCAGCTTTCGGGTACATTTAATCACTAATCAACCTCATTGCCATGTTATTACTTATGAAAATTAAAAAAAACAAACTAAAAAAGACTCTGGTATTTAGTGTATTCAGTAACCTGATCTTCTCTCTTACTTTCTATATACATTTACTTACCAGTGAGTTTGGTTAGCCTATTATTATTATTAAGACCATAAATTGCATACTGATTTGGGTTAGGACTTTTGTTGGCCTTAGGTCTGCAGTCCAGTCCAGTCCAGATTCCTGTTCAAAGTCAAGTCGAAAGTCCAGACCAGTCCAGTCCAAAACCTAGCACAAAGTACTGTCCAAAGTTCAATCCAAAGTCCTGCCCAAACTACAAATTGCATTCCAAAGTATAGTCCAGCGTCCAATTCAAAGATCAATCCAAAGACCAATCCAAAGTTCAGACAAGTATTTATTCAAACATCCAGCTTCACGTCCTGTCCAAACTCCATTCTAAAGTAATCAAACATTTAGTTGAACCTCTACTCCAAAGTACGTTCAAAAATCCAATCTAACTTTCATTCCAAACTACAGTCAAACATAAAGTCCAACTTTCATTCCAAAGTACAGTCAAACATCCAGTCCAATGATCAATTCCAAAGTACAGTCAAACATCCCATCCAACGTTCATTCCAAAGTACAGTACAACATCTAGTTCAACGTTCATTCCGAAGTACAGTCAAACATCAAATCCAACATTCATTCCAAAGTACAGTCAAACATCCAATCCAACTTTCATTGCAAAGTACAGTCAAACATCAAATCCAACATTCACTATTCAGTACAGTTCAACATCCAGTTCAACGTTCATTCCAAACTACAGTCAAAATCCAGTGGAACTTTCATTCCAAAGTACAGTCAAACATCCAGTCCAATTTTCATTCCAAAGTACAGTCAAACTTCAGTTCAAATTTCATTTCAAAGTACAGTCAAAATCCAGTGGAATTTTCATTCCAAAGTACAGTACAGTCAAAATCCAGTTCAAATTTCATTTCAAAGTACAGTCAAAATCCAGTGCAACTTTCATTCCAAAGTACAGTCAAAATCCAATCCAACTTTCATTCCAAAGTACAGTCAAAATCCAGTTCAAATTTCATTTCAAAGTACAGTCAAAATCCAGTTCAAATTTCATTCCAAAGTACAGTCAAAATCCAGTTCAAATTTCATTTCAAAGTACAGTCAAAATCCAGTTCAAATTTCATTTCAAAGTACATGCAGTCAAAATCCAGTTCAAATTTCACTCCAAAGTACAGTTCCTGGAAAGCAACATATTTTTTTTCTTGTTGTAATTAATTTGTCTTGCACAATTAAGTTTATGATGATTATTTTTACTTTTATAAATACATCGAGGTTTGTCAAGACTACGGACAGCAGTTAACATTCAAGAAATCATATTTTGTGTCGCTGAAATTAAGTCTTCAGAATGAGTGGCAACATTTCTTTTACCGTTAACGGTGACGAGTGTTGGTCCAACAATGTGGATGGAAAATGTGTAATGGATTTAAGAGATGCAGGTTTTGTGAAAGATACTATTCCTCGGGAACTATTGAATCATCCCATGATCAAGGACATCATGCTTTTTCATAGAGATGTGGGAGAGTTTCTGCAATGTAGTATCGATGACTTGGGTAAATATACTTCAGTTAGTCTGTATGACGAATGGAGTGATCTTAATCCTGACAAGAAACACCAGCACAACAAATATGTGGGAAAGTCATGTGAAATCAAAACTGATGAAAATGGCTTTATTTGTTTGGACATACAATGTCAAGCATTAAACCGAGATCCATTTCCCTTACCAAGATGGAAGGAATTGCTGCGGAGGCTGATCATGAAGATGAGGTATTTTAAACCAGGTGCACTTGCTTGTCTAGATCAATGCACAGTTTCTGGTGTGGAAGAACTGGTAATCACAAGTGGGGAACCAGGAGACACATTAACTGTAAATGTTGGTGAATATGAGGATTACCCTAGGGGAAAAACAATCGATTGAATGAAATTGGTAATCAGGATATTATTCTAAAAACGTCGCATAAACAACTAACCCAGCTTCGAGCATCATCAGAATGTAGCACAATTCCGCTTGAGGGAATGACAAACCTTCAAAGGTTCTTGTTATGTGCCAAAGGGGAGAAGATTTTACCTACTGGAATGGATCAACTACACAATCTTCAAGAATTATTTTTCTATGATAATCCGTTGGGTAATAATTTTGAATTGTCGTGTAGTGTTTTAAATCTTCGTAAACTTGTCCTGTTTAACTGTGGATTAAAGTCCTTACCTTCGGCTATAACCAAGATGAAGCAGCTAGAGGTACTTGGGTTATATTACAATGATTTCCACGATCAATCAATTTCTTTTTGTGAACTTGTGAAACTCAAACGACTAGCAATTTTCGCTTGTAACCTGCATACATATCCACAAGGGCTTGAAGATCACACCAGTTTGGAAGCTTTAAATCTTGGCGACAATCCCAAGCTTGGTAAGCAGCCATTTTCAATTACTGGGCTCAAGAATTTGAAAGAGCTTAGAATGAGTTCATGTGCCCTTGACACAGTTCCTGATGGTCTCGAGAATTGCGTTAATTTAGAAGATCTGTTCCTTTCCAACAACGCCAACCTTGGTAAGCTGCCATTTTCAATTGCTAAATTGAAGAATTTAAGAAAGCTGGATATGAGGGACTGTAGTCTTGAAAAATTCCCGGATGGTCTCGAGAATTGCGTTAATTTAGAAGATCTGAACTTTAGCAACAACACCATCCATGTTTTGCCAGATGCTGTACTTGAACTTCCCAATCTTGTCAGTTTAAATATGATGTCAAATAGACTAACTGAATTGTCAGAAAGTTTTACTAACTTAATTGACAGGAATGTGGAATTTAACCTCAAAGGCAACCTGCTAGGTACACCACCACAAGTTATTTGTGAAAGTCCTAGTGCAATTTTGAAATATTTCCAAGACATTGCAAAGTTTGGCAAAGCTCACTCTAAACGGCTTCGACTGTTGGTGATTGGAAATACTGGTGCTGGAAAAACAAGTCTGGTTAATGGATTGTTGTTGGGAGAATCAAGGTTGACCACATCAAAGGAGAGAACAGAAGGGATTGAGATCAGAAAGTGGTTTCCAGATCCTGCAAATAAGGATCTTGAGCTTGAAATCTGGGATTTTGGTGGTCACATGGAGTACCAAACTGTGAGTCATTACTTTATGGAAGAAAAGTCTTTGTTTCTTTTGGTTGTGGATATTTCAGAGTATGAAATTACTGATGAATCATATTTTGAAAATATTGGCAAGTGGATTAATGAAGTAAAGAGCATTGTGCCGCAACCTGTTGTCATGGTGGCTGCAACAAAATGTGACCTTATTCAAGACCCAAGTCTTGTCAAAATTAAATGTGAACAAATGGTGACCAAAATTGGCGAACAAGAATGTCTAGATGTGGAGTTTATAAAAAGTGATATAGAAAAGTTGGAAACAAAAAATGATCATTATTACAAGAACAGGATGGAAAAACTAAGGTTATTGTTAGAAAAACGACCAGTTCTTCCAACAGCTTTTGCATCACATGAGAACAATCAAGATGCTAATGCTAAAACAGTTATTGTTCCAGCATCAGCTGGTCGGGAAGATGAATCCTGGGAAAGTGAAGATGAAGCCTCGGAAGCTGAAGATGGATCCTCGGAAGCTGAAGATGAAGCCTCGGAAGCTGAAGATGAAGCCTCGGAAGCTGAAGATGAATTCTCGGAAGCTGAAGATGAATCCTCGGAAGTCGGAGATGAAGCTTCGGAAGTTGGAGATGAAGCCAGGGAAGAAACTGAGACAAGTCCTGTGCAAGTACATGTAATTGATTTCCTGAAGCAAGAACTGTTTCGAACTGGAAGCAACACAGTTTTATTTCCTCATCTGAGTACCGCTTTGCCATCACTATGGATAAGAATTGAGGAATTGTTGCCAACTTTAAGAATGAAACTGAATAAAGAAAAGCAGCAAAAGTTCCTAACATTTGAAAAGCTTGAAGAGTGGTTCTGTGAAAACAATCAAGAGTTCAAAGAAGTTTTTGACAGGAAAGAGACCTTGAATTCAATTATTCTCTATCTTGTTGGCCTTGGAAAAGTTTTAAGATTCGCACACGTCGAACAGCTAAAAGAGCTTGTCTTTCCAGATCCCCAATGGCTTATCATGTTGATCAAAGATGTCGTTCATCATGATTTGCCTTCTCACCTGCAATACAAAGAAGTTTTTAAAGCTTGTAACATGGATAGTACGAAATTTGATAACGAGAAGGGAGAATTGATTAAGGATGGGCTGCTTTCAGAATCTCTCTTGCGATGCATTTGGTATGATGCTGTTCCTGAAGAAGCTGACTTTAAGAAGCTTGCTCATCTACTCTATTATTTTGATGTGGGCTATGAAATGACGTGGAAAGAAGCTGAGTATGAGGGAAAAGAAATCAACAAGAGATACACCTTTATCCCAGCACTAATGCCTGAAACCCATCCTGATACCATTCAAGATGTATGGCCAACACATGCACCAGTAGACCAGTGGGAAACAAAGAGCACATACGAATTTCATAGTCGTGTCCCGGTTGGTCTGTTTGAACGACAAATGGTCCATTGCCACCTGCGTTCTGACTACATGTTTCATTGGAAGGAAGGATTTGTTGGCGTTTACAACAGTCGTGCCCCAGATGAAGTTAAATTCTGCGTAACCAAGAATGGTTCTGAAATGGATAAGATTGAGTTTTCTACCAGGATAGGGAAACGTGGTCAACTAAATACCATGTGGGAGGCGCTCATACATCTCCACCAGATCTTTGCAAAAATGGTGAAGGAGCTGTGGCCAGAACTTCGCTATAACATTTACAACAAATGTGATCAATGTTAGCAGTGTCATCATGAAATGGACTTCGAGAGGCTCCTGAAAGCTCCAGACAGCTACAATAAAGCCTTGTTCTGCAAAAAGACTGATAAAGTCACAAATGAACTGGTCTTTCCTCCAAAAGGTAATATTCTTTTAATCGTACCAGGTTTTCTATATACAAATAAAAAATATTGAAATGTTGGTGTACGGCTGAAAGATTTCTAAAGGAAAAATGTTACTGTCGTGGCAAAGAGTGTTATTAAAATGTTGTTGCAATTGATTTCCTTAATCTGACCAATTCATTTGATGAAATTTATTTCTTTTCGCCAAAGTTCGCTTCTGCATATATTAACTAACAAATACATGAAGTGAACACTTATCGAATTCCCAATAGTATTAATTCCACCAAGTGCGTTCTTCTTTTACACTCCTTCTTCCTCTGTAACTGTAATATTACAAAATGATAGCATGGCATTTCGGTTGATTAGTGATTAAATGTCCCTCAACCCTTGGGAGGTTTAGTAAAACTTCCTCGGGCACTAAACCTCCTTTGCTTTCAGGTACATTTAATCACTAATCAATGTCAATGCCATGCTATTACTTATAAAAATAACACTATTCCAATTCAAAGCAGTAAGTTGCTCGACAAACTTTATCAAATGAATTTGTCAGGTTGAGAAACTGAATTCGCAAACTCATTAGTATTTCAGAAGGAAAACACAATGCAAATCAGTTACCGAGACGGAGTTTGTAAATGTGGTAATAAACTCCCATAAATTATGACAACTTAATTTTCACCCTCAATTTTCTCTTTAAATATACTGATTCGTTTAGAAGCTACATATAGCATACACTTGAAAGCCGTTTATTGTCTCGGTGTTCAAATCAGATAATAAACGGCTTCTCGTGTATGATATACCGTATTACTTACAACATTTTAGTAACACTTCTATTGCCATGACAACAAAGAGGTAGTTTTTGGATGGCTCAGACAGGATGTCTGAGGATTGTCCCTTTGACGAGTAAAACCGTCTGGTGTTAGACAGAGTAAAACAATAAATGGACCATTTTTGGTCAGCTCAGACAGGAATGGGTTAATCACTTGTTAACTCATTGCTGTCTAGGATGTCTGAGGGTTCTCTCTTTGATGAGTAAAATCATCTGGTGTTAGACAGAGTAAAACAATAAAGGAACCATTTTTGGCCAGCTCAGGTACGAATGGGTTATAATCACTTGTTAATTCATTGCTACCTAGGGTGTCTGAGGGTTCTCTCTTTGATGAGTAAAATCATCTGGTGTTAGACAGAGTAAAACAATAAATGGACCATTTTTGACCAGCTCAAGCAGGAATAGGAAGGCTGAGGGTTCTCTCTTTGATGAGTAAAATCATCTGGTGTTAGACAGAGTAAAACAATAAAGGAACCATTTTTGGCCAGTTCAGGCAGGAATGGGTTAATCACTTGTTAACTCATTGCTGTCTAGGATGTCTGAGGGTTCTCTCTTTGATGAGTAAAATCATCTGGTGTTAGACACAGTAAAACAATACAGGGATCATTTTTAACCAGCTCAGGCAGGAATGGATTAATCACTTGTTAACTCATTTCTGCCTAGGATGTCTGAGGGATCTCTCTTTGATGAGTAAAATCATCTGGTGTTAGACAGAGTAAAACAATAAAGGAACCATTTTTGGCCAGCTCAGGCAGGAATGGGTTAATCACTTGTTAACTCATTGCTGTCTAGGATGTCTGAAGGTTCTCCCTTTGATGAGTAAAATCATCTGGTGTTAGACACAGTAAAACAATAAAGGAACCATTTTTGGTCAGCTCATGCAGACAGGAATGGGTTTAATAATCACTTGTTAACCCATTGCTACCTAGGATGTCTGAGGGTTCGTTCTTTGATGAGTAAAATCATCTGTTGTTAGACACAGTAAAACAATAAAGGGATCATTTTTAACCAGCTCAGGCAGGAATCGATTAATCACTTGTTAACTCATTGCTGCCTAGGATGTCTGAGGGATCTCTCTTTGATGAGTAAAATCATCTGGTGTTAGACAGAGTAAAACAATAAAGGAACCATTTTTGACCAGCTCAGGTAGGAATGGGTTAATCACTTGTTAACTCATTGCTGCCTAGGATGTCTGAGGGATCTCTCTTTGATGAGTAAAATCATCTGGTGTTAGACAGAGTAAAACAATAAAGGAACCATTTTTGACCAGGTCAGGTAGGAATGGGTTAATCACTTGTTAACTCATTGCTGCCTAGGATGAGTGATGGTTCTCTTTTTGACGAGGATAATAGTTATTAAGGGGTCGTTTTTAGCCGGCTCATGCAGTAGGGGATTAAAAATGCTATACCATAACCTGAGAGACACAGTAGCTATACCTTAGCTTGGAAACTTTTGACTTAAAACATGTTTAGCTAACTACTGGTAGTACTAGCTTTTGTCGTCAAACTGTGGCATAGTTTCGAATAAGCAAATTGAAACAAATAGGCTAAACCGAAGCAAATTGAACAATAATATACAGGTGCATATTTAGCAACCTTTTCTAGTAATTGGCTTATAGGTTTGCTTTGAAACTTATATAAAAGACCCAAAATGTTTTTTGTTGAGATTCATCTTTTTCCTGTTTATACAGAAGTGGTTGAGGCATTCACGAAAGGGATTGGTAAAGCTACAGATTCAGGTAAAAATACTTTTATTCTGTATGTATAGGGTCTAGTAGTTCATATATGATCTTAATTGAACTTGTTAAGACTAATATTAACCCATTGCTTCTTAGGATGCCTGAGGGTTCTCCCTTTGATGAGTAAAATATAGTCTGGTGTTAGGCAGAGTAAAATAGTCTGGTGTTAGACAGAGTAAAATAGTCTGGTGTTAGGCAGAATAAAATAGTCTAGTGTTAGACAGAGTAAAATAGTCTGGTGTTGGACAGAGTAAAATAGCTGGTGTTAGTCAGAGTAAAATAGTCTGATGTTAGACACAGTAAAACAGTCTGGTGTTTGACACAGTAAAATAATCTGGTGTTAGACACAGTAAAATAGTCTGGTGTTAGACACAGTAAGATAGTCTGATGTTAGACAGAGTAAAATAGTCTGGTGTTAGACACAGTAAGATAGTCTGATGTTAGACAGAGTAAAATAGTTTGGTGTTTGACACAGTAAAATAATCTGGTGTTAGACACAGTAAAATAGTCTGGTGTTTGACACAGTAAAATAGTCTGGTGTTAGACCAAGTAAAATAGTCTGGTGTTAGACACAGTAAAATAGTCTGGTGTTATCCAGAATAAAATAGTCTAGTGTTAGACAGAGTAAAATAGTCTGGTATTAGACAGAGTAAAATAGTCTGGTGTTTGACACAGTAAAATAATCTGGTGTTAGACACAGTAAAATAGTCTGGTGTTAGACACAGTAAAATAGTCTGGTGTTTGACACAGTAAAATAGTCTGGTGTTAGACCAAGTAAAATAGTCTGGTGTTAGACACAGTAAAATAGTCTGGTGTTATCCAGAATAAAATAGTCTAGTGTTAGACAGAGTAAAATAGTCTGGTGTTAGACAGAGTAAAATAGTCTGGTGTTAGACAGAGTAAAATAGTCTGGTGTTAGACAGAGTAAAATAGTCTGGTGTTAGACACAGTAAAATAGTCTGGTGTTAGACAGAGTAAAATAGTCTGGTGTTAGACAGAGTAAAATAGTCTGATGTTAGACAGAGTAAAATAGTCTGGTGTTAGAGAGAGTAAAATAGTCTGGTGTTAGACAGAGTAAAATAGTCTGGTGTTAGACAGAGTAAAATAGTCTGATGTTAGACAGAGTAAAATAGTCTGGTGTTAGACAGAGTAAAATAGTCTGGTGTTAGACAGAGTAAAGGGAGAACTATGGGGAGCACGGGTGACGAGTGCTGTCAGGGCGCTGCCTCTCACCAAAAGTTAAGCCTGGTTACACGGGGTTAGTACTTGGATGGATGGGTGACCATCTTGGAATAGCCGCGTTCTCGAGCTTGGGACTTATGTTGATAGAGTTTAGTTGGTCTCTCCTGTGCTCCAAGGGTATTTTGCCAGGTTCTCCGGTCCCCCCCCCCCCCTCCATAAAATCAACACCTAACATCTTAGCTGTGATCCGTCGTCTGAACTATGTCGTATGGCGGCAGCCTGGAGCGCCTTTGATATATCGAAACGGCCACGTTTGACCTGCGTCCTTCGCAGGTAAAATGAGAAGAATTTAACTATTTATTGAAATGGATAAAAATATAGAAATCTATGTACAAATTTTTTACAAAGTTATCTTAGTTATAATATTTGTTGGTTAAGTTTTTGAAAGATTCGATTGAGAGATACTCGTATTTATCAACAATTTCGTTTGGTAAAGTGTTCCAAGACACGGCTCCGCGATATGAAAAGCTATGTTTTAAGAAGTTTGTTGTTGGTTTGTGTCATAGTCGTCGGATGGAATAGACAATGGTTTGCTATGTGTGTGCTTTCCTTTCTTCATGACTTTCCATGGTTCGTGACGATGGTGATGGTTAGTGTTGTTGTCTTGATCTTGATAGTATTCTGTTTGACGTAACTTTTGTTGAACTTGACAATCAAAATTTAAACAAATATATATTGCCATTAGAGTGCAGGTGATACACTTCAACTTTATAGTTTATATCCCGCCGTTTGACAGAGAAAACTTCACGATCGACTGGGTATGCGCAAAAACGGTAATTTGACCGTGCGCAAAAGGCCTGAGACAAGCAGCAGAATAGAAATCCATTTTCGTACCTTTATTAACCTGTTGCAACGTTCTGAATTTTTTATGTACTATTTAAAACACGTACTGCGAATGTTTTAAATGGCTTCAAAAACTATCCATATAATAAGCTCATATAGACATCAATTTTGAAAATTTAAGTTGTCCGAGCCGCAAAATCGAAGAAAAAATTCATCGAAAATAGTGAGCGTGTCTCTATCACATATAGAGACACGTCACGGTCATGATTTTCCTTTGTGTTTTCCTCATGAATTATTACTGAGTTTTTGAAGAAACTGTTTGAAACTTCCTACCAATATTTAAATGATGGAAAGCTATATCCAGTTCAACGACGACTGACGATTTCCCAGCAAATATGTGAAAATGACGTAATGTCGGAATCCTGATAAGGACATCCGACATCCTGGCTCAGGGGCCCCTGTTGACAGGGGACCCCCGGCTTTTGCCGGGCAGCGCCTATAGGAGTTACGCCACTGAAATCACGTAATGTTTTAGTTAGCCTGTACGCTAAGTTGAAGCAAAACAAATGCTGTGTAAAATAGATAGCTGTACTGTACTGTACTGTATTGTACTGCACACTAAATTGTCGACTGAAGTACTTATCATCTTATAATTTTCAAACTTCAGTTTCTCTCCTCGATTTCTACCAAACAGAGCCTGGGGGACGCTGTGTTAAACAAAGTTTGTAGTGGCCAAATGACTTACTGTCCAAATCCTGCGGGATACTCGATTATAATTTTAATCTATTTTCTCTGATCTTATGTAGTGCATACCTAATGCGTTGTCGATATAAATAGGTAATTGTACGGAAGCATTTTATAAACATGCTGTTACACGATGCGATTTTTCTTGCAAATTGCAACAAATCACTGAATGTTGCAAGTTGCAAAAAAAATGGCATCGTGTAACACCCCGTAGCAACTTGCAATTTTGTTATTTTTGCCGTGTTGCAAGTTCCAAGAAAAGTTGGATGGGTTCTACTTTTTTCTGCAATTTGCAACAAAGTTCGCAAGTTGCTGAACGTGTAACACCCTTCCTGCAACTTGCAACACAATTCTTTTCAATGCTAGCCAATCCGGTGTGAGAATTTCGGGATACCGCGCGCACTCGAAACTGGGGCCAAACGCTCCTTGGCGGATCAACCTGACGATTCGCTCTCCTTTTGGGGTTGGAGGCTAGCCCCACCCCCAGCCTCAAAAGGACAGCCGCTCGCAAGGTACGTGACGATACATATTCGAGGCAAATGTGTTTGCGTGTAACACCCCTGTAGGCAACTTGTTGCAATGCAAGAAAAATCGCATCGCGTAAAACAGTAGCTTAAGTGTGTCTTGCAATTCTTACATAAATCTGTTATCTTTTGTAACAGGCAAATCAAGTCATTTAGACCAAACCGAACCATCGGTATTGGAAGGAGGTCAATTCATCCAGCCGTCCAAAACATACGTGTCACAATCAATTGGCGAAACGAGTTCAACTGTATCCGTTTACAAGTTTTGTCAAAATGCGTTTTGGTATCGACCGAATCATATACGCAAACGGTAGGTCTTAAACTATATCACATTTTGAAGACGTTAACCCTTTACTGGCCAGAGTTGCCTTTTGGTAACTTATTAATTTTACTCTGGCTTTTTCTCGTCAAGGGGAGAGCTCCCGGAAACCTGGCCAATAAAGGGTTAAAAACTATCACAAAGTAGCATTGGATTCTAGGAGAACCAAGGAGAAGCAAAAAGGCAGATCTTTAAATTTCCAGTAGAATATTGACTAACATTAACCACAGTTCCTTATCATTTCATTCAAGAAAGAGTTCGTCCACAGTACGTCCAGACTACTGGAGATTGGCAACCAAAAACAAAGAGAAGCAACAAGGCAGATCTTTCCAGCAGAATATCGACCAACATTAACCACAGTTCCTTATCATTTCATTCAAGAAAGAGTTCGTCCACAGTACGTCCAGACCATTGGAAATTGGCAACCTAAGACTTCACAAAGGATCGTTGAAGTCTACGGAAACCAAAGAGAAGCAACAAAGCAGATCTTTCCAGCAGAATATCGACCAAGAGCAACCACAGTTCCTTATCATAGCATTTAAGAAAGAGTTCATCCACAGTACGTCCAGACCATTGGAAATTGGCAACCTAAGACTCCACAAAGGATCGTTGGAGTCCACGGAAACCAAGGAGAAGCAACAAGGCAGATCTTTCCAGCGGAATATCGACCAACAGTAACCACAGTTCCTTATCATAGCATTTGAGAAAGAGTTCATCCACAGTACGTCCAGACCATTGGCAACCTAAGACTTCACAAAGGATCGTTGGAGTCTACGGAAACGAAAGACATGTAAATAATCGAGACACATAAATTGTCGTTTCTTATAACAGAAGTAATATTCTGACAATGAATTTGAGAAATAGATTAGTTTAGAAATAGTCATTAGAGAACATTAACTTTTTTTTATAAGATTTATATTAAAGAAGCATTGAAGAATCAGACATAATTTAACGCTACTCTGGCTTAAAAGTTTTTTGAACGTAGCTTACAAAGTTACTCTTCATGACCCAACGTTTCGACACTCCGGTCTAGTGTCTTCATCAGAGGCACAGAATAGTAATACAGCCAGAAGTCCAACTCGCGTCGGAACCTTTGAAGTTTATGTCCTCGCGCATGTCGCCTCGCGCATCTTGATTCGTCGCCATCCTACGCAATCCTGGCAAGTTTTCCCGGCAGTTTTGACCTTCAAAGCAAGGTTAAAACTGCCGGGGGGACGTGCCAGGATTGGGTAGGATGGCGTAGGACCACAGGGAGCCCAACTCTGACGCCTGTGATGTTTCCTTCCTCTTTTTCTTGTTTTATTATATCGAGCTTCTGACTGAAAACCGAGGCCGCTTTACAGTTGTGTAAGCTGGGATCGCGGCGCTTCTCTTAACAGTTGGTAATATATGCATATATATGCAAATTGCAGCGCGCGGTAATTTCAATCTCGAAACAGCTGGGGGCTTCTGTGTCACGTGAATGGCGCGTGACGCTCGCTGAAAGTTGAGACGACTAAACACGCAGTGCGGGAAAACACGTGTTCTATCACACCGCGGGTGTTCCTCCAACGTCAATATTTTCAAGCTCGAATTACTACGACACAGAACGCAGCACTGCGTGTTTAGTCGTCTCAGCTTTCAGTGAGCGTCACGCGCCATTCACGTGGAACAGAAGCCCCCAGCTGTTTCGAGATTCAAATTACCGCGCGCTGCAATTTGCATATATATGCATATATTACCAACTGCTAAGAGAAGCGCCGCGATCCCAGCTTACACAACTGTTAAGCGGCCTTGGTTTTCAGTCAGAAGCTCAATATAATGAAACAAAAAAAGAGGAAGGACCATCACAGGCGTCAGAGCTGGGCTCCTTGTGGTCCTACGCCATCCTACGCAATCCTGGCACGTCCCCCCGGCAGTTTTAACCTTCTTTTGAAGGTGAAAACTGCCGGGGAAACTTGCCAGGATTGCGTAGGATGGCGACAAATCAAGATGCGCGAGGCGACATGCGCGAGGACACAAACTTCAAAGGTTCCAACGCGAGTTGGACTTCTGTGCCTCTGATGAAGACACTAGACCATCACAGGCGTCAGAGTTGGGCTCCCTGTGGTAGGACATTGCGTAGGATGGCGTAAAATATCGCGCATGCGCCTTGAAGAAATGCGGACAAGTTTTCACTCGAGTTGGACTTCTGGTTGTATTACTATTCTGTGTGAGAGGTGATCGTTGTGAAGACAGGTGCTATAATATACTCTCGTACAACCATTGATGACGTTACCTATCAACAAGATGCAAATAGGCTTCCGGCAGTAGACCGCCATCTTTCTCCTCCGCAGAGCCTTTCCGTGCCAGCGGTATCCACGCGAAGCCTCTGCGGAGGGAGAGGACCGCTGTCATCATGATTTAATGGAGCGTGGGCGCTATTGAAGTGCCAAGCTTCCAAACGTCGTCTTTGGCGGTATCGTGGATTGGTAGTAATCATTTTTAATTACTACCAATAATTAATTACTACCAATCCACGATACCGCCAAAGACGTCGTTTGGAAGCTTGGCACATCAATAGCGCCCACGCACCATTAAATCATGATGACGGCGGTCCTCTCCCTCCGCAGAGGCTTCGCGTGGATACCGCTGGCACGGAAAGCCTCTGCGGAGGAGAAAGATGGCGGTCTACTGTTGGAAGCCTATTTGCATCTTGTTGATAGGTAACGTCATCAATGGTTGTATGAGTGTATAAATATGGCACCTGTCTTCACAACGATCACCTCTGATGAAGACATTAGATCGGAGTGTTGAAACGTTGGGTCATGAACAGTAACTTTTTAAGCTACGTTCAAAAAACTTTTCAGCCAGAGTAGCGTTAAACTATGTCTGATTCTTCACCTGCCTGCGTTGGGAATTTATTTGTTGCGTTGAATAATGTTCAGTTACATTTGTGAGTTTTTCAATTGCGTGCCCTGAAAGTTAGCTTGCGGGCGCAGCTAACTTTCAAACCGCTTTATATTCTGTGTGTTCGTTCGTTCGTTCGTTCGTTCGTTCGTTCGTTCGTTCGTTCGTTCGTTCGTTCGTTCGTTCGTTCGTTCGTTCGTTCGTTCGTTCGTTCGTCTTTTTGGCGACATGTCAACATGATCAAGCCCGAAGAGTTTTGCTGGTCAAGATTAATTTGAGCTGGAGAAACGCATTTGCGAAAAGAAATATTATCGAGGTAAGTGAACTATGGTATCCTCATGAACAAAAATATGTTAAATCATTTATGGACCCTATTATAAAGAGCAGGCTGCTTTTGCTTCAATCTTCTCTAAGAATATAAAAACGCTATGAAAACGCATAGGTGTGGACATATTGGCCTAATTCCTACACAGAGCTATACGTAAAAACTCACAACTTGTTCACGGTTGTCAACAGGCGTGAACAATGTTGTGCTGCTCACCGTGAACAATGTTGTGCTGCTCACCGTGAACAATGTTGTGCTGCTCACCGTGAACAATGTTGTGCTGCTCGCCGTGAACAAGTTGTTCACTTATGGTTCGAACAACTTGTTCACGGATAAATCAACAGTCATGAACAAGTTCCAACAGCACATTTTTATAGCCAACAACGTTGTTCGCACATGATACAACATGTTGTAACAGCATGACGAAATAACAACGATGAACAACAATGTTACAACAATGGTGAACATGGTTGATGTATCAACACGTTCTTCAGTTGTTACAACATGCGTGAACAACAGTTGTTGTTTCATCAAGTTGTAACAACTTGTTGAAATAATGATGAACAATGTTGTTCATTTATCAATGTTCACATATGTCAACAAGTTGTTACAGCATTGTTCAAGCAACAATGCTGTAACAACTTGCGAGATTTTTACGCGTGTACAAGGGCGGATCTAGGATTGTTGAAAGGGGGGTGTCCTAGGGCGAAGCCGAACCTTCTTGGGGGTTCCCCCGGAAATTTTTGAGTTCTTGGGTCTCTGAAATGGCATTTCCAGAAATTTGAGAGCCATTTGAGGGCACGTTTGAGCACTCCGCAGTATAGAAAAAAGGTTATATTTTGGGTTACATGTACTTACAGTATAAAATATTTATGTAAACACTTTAAAAAAAAAACACTGATGAAAACTGCAACTTTACGGTCAACTAGAGCTGTTAGACCTGCAATAATTATATTTAGCGTCTTTTAATAATTTTTTCTAGACCAAAGAGGGGTGTGGCTAGCCACCCAATCCACCACCCCTAAATCTGCCCCTGCTGTATACGGATGTGGAATAATTTTCATTCTGAAGCAAAAAGCATTTATAGTGAACTTAAGTTATATGTACTGTTTAATAAACGAGCAGGAGTGTTTTATCACGAACTGCGAGTTTATTGAACGGCTTCAAAAACGAACCACTTGGTAAGTTCATTGGCGTAGTAAGTTTGAAAAATAACCTTGTCTAAGCGGAGAAAATCAAAGCTAAAGTTTATGTAAATCAGGAGGTATCTTTATCAAAATCATGACCGTATCGTGTCTTTATTATAAAGACACGATACGGTCATGATTTTCTTTTGTGGTTTCCTCATGAGTTATTAATGATTTTTGAAATATATTTTAAAACAGCTGTTCTTCGCAGTACTTACTTATCCAGACTAGAAACTGATGATTTCTAAATATTTTTTGTTTATATATTAATTTTAGTTTTTAGTTATTTATGTAATTATGCAAAATCATATTCCTAGTGAAGATATGGAAAATATGTCGCTGTATATTTTCTAGTAAAAACACTCGCATCTATATAATAATAATAATTTAATATTACCAGGTATTAAAGGGATTAAAACAAAACAAATTTTTGATATCTACTTTATTCATTATCATTTGGATTTCGCAGCAAGACAAAGTGAAAGTGAAGCCAAGAAGTTTGCATGCATTTCTCGAGCTACAAAGATGAACATTCAAATCAAAAGAGCAATGAACCAACTAGAAATGCAGTACATGAGTACACAAATGGTGAATCCATATTATAAATGTTCTAATTTTAATATTGAAATTAGAATGTTTAGACTAGAGGGGGCTTATTGATTTGAAGCCAAAAGGGAGTGCCTAATTACAGGGAGTGGTATACAGTATTTAAGGCAGGGGCATAATAGAGTGAGCGACCGTAATATAAGGAGATTTATTTAATTTTCCAACTCGGAGAGGTGGGGGGGGGGGGGTATGGTGGAGGTTAACCATATTTTAAACTTGATCCTTGGTCTTCTGTCAGTGTCATGCCTCCCTACATTGATAGCATGCTTGTACCTTTAGAACTATTTTGTCATACTGTAAACTTCCCATAATAACATAGTACTACCTATAGCACAGAATAGCTGAAAACAAGTCATCCTTCTCTTCGTTGCAGTTATTTACATAATTTCGTGGCTCGTGCCCATAGCCTGCGATCCTTTTGGTCACTGCCAAGACGCACTCTGTTCTGTGACTTGGAGCACGGATCTGGGAGCAGAATGCATGGTTCATGAAGTACACACTGTACCAGTACTAACTTCATATAAATTATTTCCTCTAAAACGTGGGACTTAATCCAATTCAAAAACGAACTTCCCCCGAACTGCAAAAGAATCTACTGACCAGTGCAAGACTTTTGTATTAAACTCTCAACATTTTAAAACATACCATCTGATAACATAGATATAATTCTGTATATTATTAATAATTAACAAATTATTGTTCGATGAATACACTTCCTTGCCAGAATGCTAGCATTATTCTCATTGCTTTTCCATTGCCAAAATGCTCAAAATAATGCTAGCATAATGTGCAATTGTGCAAAAGCCTCGCTGCGTGGTGCAGCCACGTTTGATGCGACATTTTTAACGCAATGTTTTCAGTGGCGTAGCCACGTTTGATGCGACATTTTTAACGCGATGTTTTCAGTGGCGTAGCCACGTTTGATGCGACATTTTTAACGCAATGTTTTCGGTGGCGCAGCCACGCTTGATGCGACATTTTTAACGCAATGTTTTCAGTGGCGCAGCCACGCTTGATGCGACATTTTTAACGCAATGTTTTCAGTGGCGCAGCCACGTTTGATGCGACATTTTTAACGCGATGTTTTCAGTGGCGTAGCCAGGGTCTTGGGTTTGGGGGGGGGGCAAGAACCTCAATCACCTAGGGGGGTCCGGAAAATGTTGTCTCCCCCCGGAAAATTTTGGATTTCTAGGGTCTCGGAAACACTATTTCCTGCATTTTGAGGCAAGTATTTAAGAGTAATCTGAAAGCCATAAATTACATAATTTTGTTGAAATCAAACCAGAACATAGAATGATACACATCAGAATATCTTTACATTTATTTATAAACAAGTCGTAAATGTAAAAACAAGTTGGAGGCATTTTGTATAGACCTTAGTATTGTAATTTATAGCATATGCATGCCTGCAATATATATAACACATCACTATATACTCACTTGGACTTAAAACAACTGTACCCCCCCCCCCCTACAAGTTTCTCCACGGATTTAAACTTCACGAGAACGGTCTTGGAGACCATTGGGGGGGGGGGGGTGACCGCCCACCCCTTCACCCCTCACCCCCTCTTGGCTATGCCACTGGATGTTTTGAATGCCACGGGCACCGCTTTTTAGCACTGTGTCTGGTTTCCTTATGGCTTTCTTACTAAGAACATTAAAGTATTCTTTTTCCAAAGTTCCATCAGCCGTCTCCACCAAGGTTGGTAATTGGCATGTACTGGAATTTAATTCGGCAGTAAGCAAGTAGACCTCTTCTTCATCGCTAATGCTGGAAGATGAATGACTTTCCAATTTTAAAAGCAATAAAACAGGCAAGTATATAATAAGCTAAAGGCCTGCGCTAAACGTCGCACAATAGACGAGTTTAATTCAGACGAATTGAATTCAAATTAACTTCGTCTGAATTCAATTCGTCTATTGTGCGACGTTTAGCGCAGGCCTAAGAATTATAGTCTTAAATACAACATTCACATAACACAGATAATACCTTTAGTTAAAAATATCAAAGCCCAGACAATTACTTTGAAAAAGCCCATAACATTGAAGAAATGGTAAAAATGAAAATATTTATAATAATAATAATATACATTTATATAGCGCTATTTCTAAGAGGTATCCAATAGCGCTTTACATAAATAGAAGATCTAAGTAAATTATATAAATATTAGAATCTATTACAATAAGTAAAGTTAAAGATTATTAACTAAGGATCAACAAAAGCTCGATTAAAGAGAAATGTCTTAACTGTTGTCTTAAAAATGCCTAATGATGTAATACATCTAATGTCTTCTGTGAGGTTGTTCCAAAGCGTTGGTGCAATAACTGAAAAAGCTCGCAGACCATATGATTTCATATTATATTTAGGTACGACTAGGAGTTGTTTATTTGAAGAACGTAATGGTCTAGTTGTTTCATATAGAATTAAAAGTTCCTGTAAGTACTTCGGAGCTATATTATTAATAGCCTTGAAAGTTAACAGTAAAATTTTAAAGTCAATCCTTTCAGCAACAGGTAACCAATGAAGTTCTTTCAGCACTGGAGTGATGTGATCATATTTTCGTGTGTATGTCAATAGACGTGCGGCAGAATTTTGTACATATTGTAGTTTTTCAATAAGATATTTAGGCAGACCAGTTAACAGAGAGTTGCAGTGGTCCAATTTATTCGTGACAAATGCATGAATCAGTATTTCACAGTGATGTAGTGATAGAAATCGCCTTATACTTGCTATATTCTTTAGATGGTAGAATGCCGATTTGCATATCATATTTATTTGCTTTTTCATCGATAGTCTACATCTAGCCAGATACCAAGATTTTTAATTGATTGTGACGTTTCAATACACTCGTTTACAGCATTAATTGAGTGCAGGGGAGGCGATGGTCGGTTGTGAGCATTGATTAGAATGAGCTCCGTCTTATCATTGTTAAGTTTCAACATGTTAGCTGTCATCCAATCGTTGATATCAAGTATACATCTTTCTAATATAGATATAGAATAATCTGGCTCATTCTCGTTGGATGGTTGGAAGATTATATAGATTTGAATATCGTCAGCATAGAAGTGATATGATAAATTATGTTTCTTAATTACGTCGCCAAGGGGAGATATATACAGCAAATACAAAAGGGGTCCAAGGACTGAACCTTGAGGCACCCCACAGTTTAATTTATGACTAGTTGATCGTTCATTATCAATACATACAAACTGACTTCTGTCTGTGAGATAGGACTGTATCCATGTGAACTAACGTTTCGTCACTACATGCAACATCTTCAGAGTGATTAAATTATTACAATTACAAAGACTTTATATACACAAGGTTACTAAGACAACGAGTATAAAATTACAAAATAGCGGTTAAAATTTGAAATTATAATAATTTAATCACTCTGAAGATGTAGTGATGAAACGTTAGTTCAATAAATATTTTCATTTTTACCATTTCTTCAATGTTATGGGCTTTTTCAAAGTAATTGTCTGGGCTTTGGTATTTTTAACTAAATTACGTTTTCCGCCTGGAATCTCTGTCTCGATTAGATAAGACCTTTGTTGAAGTGCTTAGTAGCACGTTGTACCAATGAGAGAAAACACTTTTTGGTGTTATTTTAATTTTTATCCATAGATATATTAACCTTTTGCCACAGTTTGAACATCATTCTTCCATTGCACAGCATCAACATCATTCCTGGCAACGATTTACTCCACGAAGCATCTTGTCCAATTCTAAGGTTGTACTATCGAGTGCTTTAAATGAACGAAATACAGTTAAATTTGTCATAAGCACAATTCAAAATGAAGAAGAACACATGTTGTTAGTTGGTTTGGTAAATTACAGCTTGATGTTAGTAAGTTGTTGTAGTTTTTACTGCACATGTTGTGTTGAGTTGTTAATGTTCAGAAAAACTCTGAGCTCCATGCGGTCAGGACTCAAGTCAGGTTCAAGTACTGACTGCATGAGCTCTGAGTTTTTCTAACCATTGGCAACTCAACACAGCTCAGGGCCTTTTTTAAGGATTTTCCCGTGGGGGGGGGGAGTTCCCAAAAAGGGACTCTTGTAGGGGGTCCGGGGGCATGCCCCCCGGAAATGTTTGAAATTTAGAGTCTCTGAAATGCCATTTCCTGCGTTCTGAGGGGTGATTTTTAAGAACACTGAAAGTCATAAAATGTCATAAAAAATAGTTAAAATACAACACATTTCTGACTGTTTCGCTTTGTTTCAGAACTCATCAGCTTGTTCACTTTCAAATATAATATGGAAAATTTTGGGAGGAACTATAAAAAGATTTTTCGTCACCACATAAGGATTTTCCCGTGGAGGGGCATTTTCAAGAGACCTTCGTGGCCAAAATATTTGTTTACTGTTTCTGAGGCAGGCTTTTTCGTTTATATATAAATCTAAGTTGTTAATTAAGAGCTAAAACTTACTTTCCGTTTGTTTATGTTTTATTCCTTGCTTATTTGTTTGTATTAAATTTAAGAAAAAGGGACTTTTCCTGGGGGGGGGCAAAAATTGATTCGTGGGGGGGGGGGGCACAAGGGGGGCAAATGTCCCCCCCCCCAGCTTATATGTTAAAAAGGCCCTGACACAGCTTGTACAACAAAAACTACAACAACTTAAGAACAAGTTTAATTAAATATATACATATATATACATACATAGCAGAATACATAGCTCACTTGGAAAAGAAACTTATATTTAAAATATAATAATCCCTTTTGAGGCAGCATTTCACTTGCGATAGTAATTTCTAGTATAGAGCGTTTTCATCGACGTCACGGCGGCCATATTGGTGTACCAAAACAATGAAATGGCGGCCATATTGGTGTACGGTATGGGAATTAGCTCTTTCTTATTCAAATATTTCGTATTGTTTCACCACCCCCATGGGGCCACCGATCACGTGAGTGAAAACGCTCTATATTTAACAAATAGATTCCCTTTAGCCGTTGTCCGTTCAGTTATAGATGCACACAGATGACGTCAAAACGTGGTAAGAACAAAAAAGTGGCCCACGAGACGCAGTCGAGTGCCTCACTGATGTTCTTACCACGTCTTCTGTGCATGTATAACTGAACAGACAAACTCTTGTCGGATTTTGGGGCATGAAGAAAGAAAAAAGCAAGTCAGCTGACGTGATCCATGTGTCTGTCCTCTAATAGATCATGGGCAACCACCAATGAAAACACCCATAGCAACCAGGGTATTGTATATACAACAAGACACCTGGGTCAGGTGTTCTCTCGGGCTACTGGAAAGTTCAGAGGTCTCTATAACGCGCGAGGTTTACAGAATTACAGGTCCTCAGAGTTCAGACCAATTCACAGACAGTCGTGAACCAGATCATTTAACAACTGTTAGTATTGCTGAAGCCATGTGGAAAACCTATGAACATCGCAATTGCTCGACCAAAAGCATGAGAAAGTGTATACAGTGCCAATATAAAGATCCAGAATTTTGTTAGCGTTTTGATCCTCATCTCTGTACCGGCGGTATTGTAAAATATTTTTTGTTTAGCCATGAGAAAAATATACTGTATATCGTTGTCGGTTCGGTTGCCACTTGGATGCAACAGCTTCGGCTAGCTTTGCCTTTGACGAAATTGTTGATAGGTTTTCCAAATAAATTGCTTATATGGTTGATCAGTGATGTGCTTGATACAAAGTTCCACAGAATAGGAACGAAGGAACATGACTGTCGATGAATTTTCGAAGTGATGGAACACTCGAAGTGTAGGCTCCATATATGATATATGGGAGGTATTGCGCAATTTTGCAGTTTTGTGTGGCGAAGAAAGCAAACGGAGCCGAAACCTAGACTCGGCTACCACAGGTAGCCCGAGTAAATATATTATTCTTACGTTCTAACCACCGATGACAAAAAGAACGGGCCACAAAACATATTAATATATGTTCCGAAATGGCAATCATTACCTGGCCCTTGGCCAAGGGGGTGCAGGGGGGGGGGGGTGCCAATTACTCAATTATCCAAAATCCCAACTGATTTCGGCAAGTATTAAAACAGCAAGTATATCGCTTTGAAGTCATTTTTATTTTTTAATAATGGAAATGCTGCATTTTGAATACGTCGGCGGGGGTGCATACGTAGCAGCTACCTAAGATTCGATTTATTGGATTTTCCCCCATTATTTTCTATAATTTTAAATGTATTTGTATAATAAAACGTCCACTTTATCCCTAAATTTATTTGACACCTTCCAGGTTTGATAAAATGCGCTATTGAAAACACGATTTAAAACTTTTAAATCTTTCTTCAAAGTACCGTCAGAATGCAGGAAATGCCATTTCAGAGGTCCAAATTTCAAAAAATTAAGATCGCTGTTTAATAGACTTTAGATCTTAGCACTGCATGTGACAACCTGCGTATGTATATGATTGCAGCTTCGATAACACTTCAGTACCTTTTACCCAAAACACCTTCACATACTATATTTGCAGTAGCCCAAGTGAACGCCTGACCAGGTGTCTTGTTTCCTTTTGTTCCATGTTATTGCATATGCAGTTATCAACTCTTCACGTGCTACAACAAATGTTAATCACAACATGCATACAATCACAATCGTTAAAATAGTTTAAAAAATAATATTTACATTATCTTTGACAAGTTATTTCCAAACTACATGTAGAAGAAGTTCAATTTCCAAAACGATTTGCAAAAACCCCTCAAAATCACATCCTTTTGACCGTTGGTCAACTTCAAACACTCCTAAAATGTTTCTAAGCCCCAAGCAGGAATCGAACCTGCAACCTTCTAATAAAGACCAGTTACTAGACGCTCTAACCACTGAGCTATTGAGGCTCAGAAAATAAGAAACATTTACCGAGTACTTGAGTTTGACGAATGTCCACCGTCTAACCGTGCACATACACTACATTTATACTCACCAATACTTGTTTTTATTATATGGCTGGGCTTGTTTTCGGGTCATTATGCCAAACGGCGCACGCTGATTCGTTGCTGAGAGGTCCGGAAAAAGCCGTAATGCCCTCGGCACTGTGAGAGGGCATTACGTCCTTTTTAATGACCTGCAAGTTTTGGCGGGAAAATTACTGAGTTGCAGGGTTTCCACTTTCCGAAATTTCCTATTCCAAGGAAATTTGACTGTAAAAAGGAATTTTTTAGGATGAAGGAAAATTCAAGGAATTCTATCTGACGTTTACTTTTAATTACTTAGTTTATTTTATGCATGACTATGATATGCAGTTATGGTGACATGGTGTACTAACTGTACTGTTAGTCACACTGTCACAGGTAGTGTACTAGTGTACTGTAACTACTGTTTAAGATTCATTTTAAGATTTATGAATGTTTAACTTGCACTTCACTGTTTCTGAACTGGTTAAAATAAATAAAGAAAAGAAAAGTGCTCAGGTAGGAAAAATTAAAAATCAGAAAGTTTGAAGAAATGTTGTGACGTTGCGCGATCCCAGGGCCTGAGCCTAGCAGCCTAACACCTTCCCAGAATACATTGCTAGTTGTGTTTAATAACTTTAAGCTTGCGATTGTTATGATACTAAAATATAATTATGATGTAAAATACTAAAATCTGATGGAGTTTTGAGACTTGGCAGACTAAAACACGACAATAATATAAAAAATTACCTTCTGTTAATCAAGGAATTTGAAGGAAATTTCAAGGAAATTACATTCTTGTTTCAAGGAAATTAAAGGAATTTTTTAGACCGGGAAAGGAAATTTCGACATTTCATTGTGGAAACACTGCTGAGTTGAATTGAATGAAAATAAAAGCGAATTAGATATACTCGTTGGAAAATTTTGAACAATAGTACGTCCTGAAACATTAGTGTTTCTTTTTATAAAAACTTCTTATTTAAAAGCGCGAAAAATAAAAGCCTAACAGGTGTAAACATGAAGCGAAACGAACAAGCTCAAAAGTAAGAACTAAGAACTAAAGTGAACAGCGACACCTGATCAAGACAAACGTAGAACTAAAAACAGATAAGAAAACAAACCAAAAGCCATATAATAAAAGGCTTCTCGGTTTCTCTCGCACAAACCTCGCTCCTTCGTCGCTCGGTCTGCACGAAAACCTCAGGCAAATACTTTCCCGTACGGACCTCGAACTCGGTTAATAAGCCTTTATTAACGATGTATTGTATTATAACTTATTGGATTCATCTAAGCCCAACATGGCAAAATATTTAAGTCGAGAATTCAATATTGGGCGAGACCGAAGGTTGAGCCTAATATTAAAACTCGAGACTTAAATATTTTCCATATTGGTCGAAGATGAATCCAATAGGTGTTTTATTATACCGAACAAATAATCGTGCGATTGACAAGTAAATATACCTTGTGCACTTGTCTAAAGGTTGCTGCCCAATATGTAGTTGTCCTACATCGTAAAATATTGGGCTGGCACGTGATGCTAATGTAGACATTTGATTGGACGATTATTTGTGAGGAAATAATGTTGTATATTGCGCCATCATGTTTCAAGATAAACAGGGCTTTCGATCTTCTTCTTATATGGTAAAGTTAATAAAATCTAATCAAATTGTGACGTCCAAACTCAAAGATTTAATGATTCAAGTACAATATCTGAATATACTGTATTGTGATATTTTAACAGGGATATTAAAGCCCAGCATACTGTAGAATACGAAACAATGGCATAGTATTAAAATATGCCACTAAAGTTTTAATACTTTGCCATTGTTTCGTATTCTATGCTGGTCTTTAATATTCCTGTTAAACATAACGTAAGAGAAGAGAAGAGAAGAGAAGAGAAGAGAAGAGAAGAGAAGAGAAGAGAAGAGAAGAGAAGAGAAGAGAAGAGAAGAGAGGAGAGGAGAGGAGAGGAGAGGAGAAGAGAAGAGAAGAGAGGAGAGGAGAGGAGAAGAGAAGAGAAGAGGAGAGGAGAAGAGAAGAGAAGAGAAGAGGAGAGGAGAGGAGATATAAGATAAGAGATAAGATAAGAGATAAGAAAGATAAGAGATAACATAAGATATAAGAGATAAGATGGGATAAGATGAGATGAGGCGAGGTGAGATAAGGTAAGGTAAGGTAAGCGATAACATAAGAGATAAGAGATAAGAGATAAGAGATAAGAGGGATAAGATGAGATGAGGTGAGGTGAGATGAGATGAGATAAGGTAAGATAAGAGATAAAATAAGATAAGATAAGGTAAGGTGAGGTGAGATAAGATGAGATCAGGTAAGGTGAGGTGAGGCGAGATGAGATGAGAAGGGAAGGGAAGGGAAGAGAAGAGAAGAGAAGAGAAGAGAAGAGAAGAGAAGAGAAGAGAAGAGAAGAGAAGAGAAGGTAAGAAAAGAAAGGTTTATTGAAACTCTTGGCAGTATAGAACTGAATTATGAGTACTTACAAAATATTTAAACACATAATAGCTAGTTAACATTCAATAATACATTACATAAGTTAAAATTAATTACCAACCAACTACCTATATTTATATGTAACAAAGTTAGATAGTTTCAATGTCCTTGGCTGGGATATAAGGCAGTCAGTAGAGTTACTAGACCTTAATAAATTATAACCATGATTTATCTTAGTACTATTAGAATTAAGAAGGTGTTTCAAGGGGCCAGAAGTTTTGTTCCTATCAATAAACTTTTCACATATTTCCGATCTCCTATCACTCAAGGAAATCAGTTTAGCTGCCTCAAGAGATGTACTATATGATGGTATGTCAGAAAATATTATGCGCATAGCCCTTCTTTGTATAGTGCTGTAAAAGTTACATAATTTTTGTAACTAGTTACAGTTACATCGTTAGAAAAGTAACTAGTTACCGATAAAAGTTAATGAAAAGAAAGTGACTAGTTACAGTTACAAAGTTACTTCAAAAATTTTGTAACTAGTTACAAAGTTACATTCCTTTGTCCGTGTTACTAGAATCAACAAAGAAATTACTGGTTTTAGATGCCAGTACCATAATTATGTTTTTACAACTAAATGCCTAAATATAGTTGTCACTAAGCAGAAATAGTCAAATGTGTACATAATGTACCTTTATTATTATATCAAAACCATTTTTATCAAGAAAGAATGACATCCTCGACTGAATATCAGTAACTACAGTATAGTCACATTTTTTAAATATTGTAACTAGTTACAGTTCTTTAAAAAAGTAACTAGTTATAGTTACTTCTTCAAAAAGTAACTAGTTATAGTTACAGTTACTTCTTCAGAAAAAGTAACTAGTTTCAGTTACAGTTACTTAAAAATGTAACTAGTTACTGTAACTAGTTACTTGTAATGAAGTTACTCACAGCACTGAAAATTGGTCTTACTAAACAATAACTATACTACCATAACATACTTACATTCAGGTAACATGTACTTTGTAGTATTGGATAACCTTGAAAGATAACTATTTATTTGTTCCACTTCCTCTCTCAGAGCACGCAGCACCTTCTTGCCACCTTCCACCCCACAAAACCTATAGTGTTTAAGAATAACAACAGAACGTTTGTCAAAAAGGAAAACGCACTGACATTGAACAAGAACCTCGCAAACATCACTAAAATATAATCAACCAATCAACAAATAAATAAATAATACCCAATGGTGAAAGCTAAATTAGATTTCCTTTACAATACATTTTAGATTTACTGGAAAATAAATACCTGAAATATCAAATAAATATCAGGCTTCGTGCTTTCTTGCTCCATGTTGTTGTTCGGAATGTTCTTGGCCCACTTCCAATACTTGCTGATGATATCCTCCCACATAAACTCCACATTATTTGGTATCATCATGTTGAGATGGATAAAATTAGCATAACCATATATTTCTCCTGTAAACATATTAACAGCACACTGAGCAAGACCACAGCGACAACCAGCAATCTCCAATCCCATTTCATCTAGATGAGATTTACGTTTGGTTTTGTTTCCAGCAGCTCACCAATTGGTTTCCCCACACTTTCCATTATCAGTAAAGTTCTATATAAAATTAAATAACTGACTTCAAAATACAGTTACACTCAATTAAAGAAAAAGAAGGGTACATTATATAACTCAGTTCAATATGTACAGTGTGAAACCAGGTCTTATAGCACTAAAAATTAAGTTTGTCTAATTTGAAAGAACTCATGAAATTGTAATAGAACATCCTTTACAACTTTTTCCTATCTCTCTTCGTTTTCAAGATATTTCAATTTGTTTGATATGTAAATGAGATGATCTCTGACGTCAGGTGTGGGGTAAAATATTTTCACATGTAGAAAAACCAGTTATATCTCTAAGTTTGTTCAGCGAAATCATTTGAAACTGTGCACATAAAAACTCCTTGCAACACTGAACATTTCATGTTAGATATGTAAGTGATTTGGGTCTGAATGAAAATATTTTACCCACTCCTGACATCAAAGACCATCTCATTTACATATCAAACAAATTGAAATATCTTGAAAACGCAGAAAGATACGAAAAAGTTGTAAAGGATCTTCTATTACAATCTTGAGTTCTTTCAAATTAGACAAACTTAATTTTTAATGCCAATCCCCTTTAAAATCACTTCACAGATTGTGAAACAAAACTGAACGGTATTGTTTCATACCTGGATATGTGCATGTGTGTAAATTTCCCCAAGGTGATTATCTACGTCATTATTTGATGCAACAAAAACATCCCCATAATATGACTCAACTTGTTTACTACACAAAAAAAACAAAATGAGTAAGATATATTGTTAATTGCTCATTAAAGTCAACTGCACTTACAAAATATTACTTTCAAAGGCCAAACATATAGCCACAAGAGAAAACATACCTGGAAGAAAACAGTATGTACAGAGTCAAATATAACTAGTAATAGAAATACATGAACGCAACAACCCCTCGCACGCTTTTACACACTTTTTTGAAACACCCCCACCCACCCCCTGATTAAAATAAGCACTCCTGATATACAGCCAATATAAAAACAAAAGGTACGCATCATAGCGTACATGTATCTGCACTGAACACATTAGAACAGAATTTATAGCCTATAAATAGTGCCTATTATGAAACAATGGCACAAACTTGAGGTTGACATGAAATCGTAATGCATTCACTATCATCCCTGATATTCAACCTCGACTTCAAGCTATTGTTCATGCCCATTGAAGCAAATTTGGGAAGTGTCTAAAGCACTTGTATTATTATAAGTAATAACATGACTTGAGGGAGATTAGCGATTAAATTTCCCGGCCACCAAGGGAAGATTTTACAAATCTTCCAAAGGATTTAATCGCTAATTCCCGAAAAGTCATGTTATTAGTTTGTAATATTATGATCGCTGAGGAAAACTTTGAGAATCTTACCGACAGGAAATTTACACGGTTGATCAGAGAAGTTGCATCTAATTTTCCCGTGCATGTTGATGAGGGAAAATATGTGCAAGTGGGAAATTTAGAAGAAGACAAAAGATTTCTTTGTCTTCTAATTTTCCCTCATCAACATGCACGGGAAAATTAGAAGACAAAGGATAAATTTCCCTCTTGCATGAGCGATGAGGGAAATACGAGGTTTACATTCCCTCGGAGAACAAAAGAATCCGAGGCGATCATGGTGTTACCCTAGTTATCAATTTACATTTCTTGCATTTTTTGTTTGTTGTGTTTACAAGGATGCTACTAGGGTAACCCAGCTGCCAGGGTAACTCTAGTAGCCAGGTTATGTTTTGTCCTTGTAAATGCATTTGGTAGGGATAACGCACCTACCTGCCTACTTGTTATTAGTGCTTGGTAACCAGGTCTAATAAAGTTGACCTGGGCCCAGCAGGATGACCCTAACTTTGACTCGGGTGCTAGGGTAACCCTACCTCCTTGTAAACAGGCCAGTTCAGTGAACGTAATAACTAATAAGTGAATGAGATAACAAACCAATCCTGTGATATTAAAGAAAATAAATTGTGGGTCAGATCGTGGTTTATTAGATACAACTTTGTCAACTTACAACAACCTAATATTTATTAAATAGGCACTGCAATAAACTTGACTGCTTTAAAAATGTAAAAGAATGCGACCTGTACAAGTTGTGAAATATATACTTGTTATTCTTATTAATAAGGCAGTGAGGTTGTTTACCTGACATGTATGGCACGTATCTATAAGCTAAATAGAAAAATCTAGTTCAAAATCTTGGATTGTTTATCAGATTCAACTTTATACAGCAAGCAGTCAATGAGTACATGTGTGTACTGCTAAATACACTTGATGGCATTAAAAATGTAAAATGATGCTACCGGTTGTGAAATAAATACTTGTAAGTTTCCTCCAAAGACAATTGTTTGTCTTCCGAAGAGTAATGTTTGTCACTTGAAGACCACGGTCCTAATTCATAAACAGTTTTAAATAGTACACGTGTTGGCCTGAGTCGCCTGACTCGATATAAAATCGCCCAACGAGTTGAAAAGCTTTTGTCAACTCTTCAATCGTTCTGTATAACGCACAAAAACTGTGATAGATCACACTTGCAAGTTTACTATAAGTCATGTTAAAAATACTTGCCATTTGTATCAACAATATTGTCTTTCTTCGAAAATAGTGTTGCTCTTTTGATGTGGCGACGAAATATTATAAACACGATTGGGATTAAAGAATATTTGTTTCCATCGTTCAACCTGACAGCTCGTTGACGCCAAAAAATTCTAAGCTTCGATTGTCCTAACCTGAGTATCAGTCTCTCTTGAAAGAGAGCCTGACACAAATCATTGATTCTTCCCCTCCGCCCCCTATTCATGTGACGCGCCATAGCCAATAAAAATCACTTCCTGTTTTGTATTGCGTGTGTCTATAAAAAGCTTCACCGAACAAATTAACGAAATCGAACCTCAAAAAATTCATTGCAGTGCATAAACATCTTCGAACACACGTTTATTCAGTTTTCAAGTAATCTTTGGAAGTGGCAATGCCGAAGTAAAATCTAGTTCTGTATACTGCAATGAACCAGCAATTTGCAATTAGGGAAATTATTTATATGATCGGGTTCGGGAACCACCAAACACTTTAATATTTGATTACAACGATTCTCAAATATATTCCAAGATATGTAAATTAAGTGCACAACGGCAATTTCGATTTTCCGAATAGCCACAACATTTTAAATGTTTTCACCAAAAGTTTTGATGTTTCACCCCATTTCAACAACTGCTTTAGCTTGGCGACGAGATAATAATTCGTCTCACGCGTTTCAGTTCAGATTCAGACATCAGTCAGGCAAAGCGGCCTTGATATGGTTTGTATTCAGACTTTATACGTACAGTACTTGCGTATAAGTTCCAGTAGACTATAAATTACGGACACTGCGTTCGCTTTTCCGATCAGAATGAACTTTCAAGCGCAATTGTTTCTTCCCGTAGTCGGACGACAAGACAACAGCAGTGTTTTGTTTTGACAGCTAGGCTGGCTTTCAATTCACATAGCACAGTTCTTGCTCTTCCTTCACGCATAGTATTACGGGCAAAACGCGGAGGTTCCTTCTTCAGCTTCTTTAATCGCTCTTGTCCATGAAAATGGCAAAAACGCTAACGGTAAATTTGAGAAAACACAAACTTTCTAGTTGGAGTCTGGGCGGCTTCTCGGCACTTCCCACGAAGAAATTTCGATTTTCGAATCAGTTAATTACTTAATTTCAGTTGATGTATTACTTAATTTCGGTTGTTCCTGCACACGGCACGGGAAATTATATTTTAAACTATGCAATAATTAGGTGTAATTTCGTATAATTACTGTGTAAAGAACTGAGTTCTAGTTAATAAAATGCGCAATATACTGCGCATTTTAAGCTAGCCTCCACCAGGGCCATTTGTTCCCGCCATTTTGCTTTCTTCGCCATCTTGGCCAAGATCCCTACAAATGGCCCTGGGTACGAGGTTGGGCTCTGCAATGACCATATGTACATCTCGTACGTTTACCATATATGGAATAGCTTGCCTTATATGTAACAAGCAAATACAAGGCACTGAGGAGCAAATAGACTAGAATGACGAGCAAATAGAACCGATCGTCGACGTTCATAAATCGCCTACATGGTGTACTAATATGTTATATTTCCATTCCATGAAAAGCCAATTGTAGCGTGAAGATTGTGAAAATCTATTGTCCCATCAAGTTGAAACTCTGGTACAGCGCTAGTACAGCCGTGGTACAGCACAAGACGTCTGTGGCTCGTCCTCCGCAGAGGTTTCTTAATTTGTTGTCTTGTTGATCACCAAATTTAGAGGGAAAAAACAGATTGGTTGATCACTTGATCGAGAATTATATAAGAAATTGTGCAGCAACTTTCAAGGGTATTTATAACAACTCTCAGATTATTCTTATCGTTATATCTGCACAATTATAATAGAAAGTCATTATAGAAATTAAAGAAATTATTATACAATACAAAGGCATTCTAAATGGCAAACCATGATTTGTACAAGTTTAGTAAATATATTTAACCCCAACTATGTATTCTGCCTACGTATACTGTATTTAATTTAAGCTTATTTTTGTGAGGTCATCAAATATAATATGGTTCATGAAAGCTGCAAACATGCAATACCAGAACTAGATCCTCACATGTATTATATGAATTCCAGTGTTGAATGTATTATTATAGTTTTACGTCTGGTAAATTAACTTTATTGGGTAATATTGCAGATTACGTGTGGATCACAGTTTACATTTGATTGTGTATTGCAGATGATTATGCATGGCATTGCACATAACTGCTGTATTACTTATACAAGGATTCCTATATTTTTATGGCTGGTGCAACAATCTTAAGCATGAAGGGATGTATAGTATTTTAAACTACAGTGAAATGAATGACTGTAAGCTCACAATATATTATCAGATATTTATTAACACACTCAGGCCAGTAGTGTGTATTGAATTATGCCATGATGTCCGTGTGTATTTGGAAACCCAGTCTAAACCATATATAATTAATTATTATTCATCTGGGCAGGGCTTTCAGCGTTGAAGATGAGAGAAATTTCATTGAGTGGAAAAACAATAGGTATGGATTTATTTAGAAATCTATGACTATAATTTAAGTTTTATAGAAAGAACAAGTACCTTGTTGTTTTTCTTATGATCTGATGACAATTATTTGAACAGCAACAAGATATGAACAGAATTGTGATGTTTGTTTTGTCAAAACAGTTCTCAACTGCAGTGAGACTTGAGAAAACATAATGTGTATACTTAACCTGACTGGTAAGATTGTCAGATATGATCTACATTTTGGTATTTCATATATAGTACATAATTTATTTATTCGCATTATCTTGGTAAGATCAGGGATAAATTTTCCTGAAGAGGGTTCAATTCCCTTTTAATGCGTTGTCTCTTAACATTTACATAATTCATAATCTTCAAAACATTGTGTGTTTGAGATATATTCTAAGGTTGTTTTTTTGTAGTTTTATTTAAATTTTTCAAATTTTCTTAACTTTCAATAATAGTAATTATCATATCAAAATTTCAGTCAAGTTGCCAGTTAAGTTTTTCTTTCTCTTGTCCATATTCATGACACATGACACAGCTTAGTTCACATTGTCTAACGTAATATTTTGTTCTGATTTTTTTACCATCATCATAAATCCCTGAGACAAGTATGATAGCCAAATTTCAGCTGAATTGGTTAAATATTTCTTTCACTAGTAAAATGGGGCGATTTTTGGCCATACTGCCTATGTGGGGTAGCATATTCACTGCACATGACAGAATTTAGTTCACATTGTCTAACATCATATTTTGTTCTGATATTTTTACCATCATCATAAGTCCCTGAGACAAGTATGATAGCCAAATTTCAGCTGAATTGGTTAAATCTTTTTTTCACTTGTAAAATGGGGCGATTTTTGGCCATACTGCCTATGTGGGGTAGCATATTCACTGCACATGACATAGTTTAGTTCACATTGTCTAACATCATATTTTGTTCTGATTTTTTTACCATCATCATAAATCCCTGAGACAAGTATGATATCCAAATTTCAGCTGAATTGGTTAAATCTTTTTTTCACTTGTAAAATGGGGCGATTTTTGGCCATACTGCCTATATATGTGAGGTAGCAAATTCACTACACATGACAGAGTTTAGTTCACATTGTCTAACATCATATTTTGTTCTGATATTTTTACCATCATCATAAGTCCCTGAGACAAGTATGATATCCAAATTTCAGCTGAATTGGTTAAATCTTTTTTTCACTTGTAAAATGGGGCGATTTTTGGCCATACTGCCTATGTGGGGTAGCATATTCACTGCACATGACATAGTTTAGTTCACATTGTCTAACATCTTATTTTGTTCTGATTTTTTTACCATAATCATAAGTCCCTGAGACAAGTATGATAGCCAAATTTCAGCTGAATTGGTTAAATCTTTTTTTCACTTGTAAAATGGGGCGATTTTTGGCCATACTGCCTATGTGGGGTAGCATATTCACTGCACATGACATAGTTTAGTTCACATTGTCTAACATCATATTTTGTTCTGATTTTTTTACCATCATCATAAATCCCTGAGACAAGTATGATATCCAAATTTCAGCTGAATTGGTTAAATCTTTTTTTCACTTGTAAAATGGGGCGATTTTTGGCCATACTGCCTATATATGTGAGGTAGCAAATTCACTACACATGACAGAGTTTAGTTCACATTGTCTAACATCATATTTTGTTCTGATATTTTTACCATCATCATAAGTCCCTGAGACAAGTATGATATCCAAATTTCAGCTGAATTGGTTAAATCTTTTTTTCACTTGTAAAATGGGGCGATTTTTGGCCATACTGCCTATGTGGGGTAGCATATTCACTGCACATGACATAGTTTAGTTCACATTGTCTAACATCTTATTTTGTTCTGATTTTTTTACCATCATCATAAATCCCTGAGACAAGTATGATAGCCAAATTTCAGCTGAATTGGTTAAATATTTCTTTCACTAGTAAAATGGGGCGATTTTTGGCCATACTGCCTATGTGGGGTAGCATATTCACTGCACATGACAGAATTTAGTTCACATTGTCTAACATCATATTTTGTTCTGATATTTTTATCATCATCATAAGTCCCTGAGACAAGTATGATAGCCAAATTTCAGCTGAATTGGTTAAATCTTTTTTTCACTTGTAAAATGGGGCGATTTTTGGCCATACTGCCTATGTGGGGTAGCATATTCACTGCACATGACATAGTTTAGTTCACATTGTCTAACATAATATTTTGTTCTGATTTTTTTACCATCATCATAAATCCCTGAGACAAGTATGATAGCCAAATTTCAGCTGAATTGGTTAAATATTTCTTTCACTAGTAAAATGGGGCGATTTTTGGCCATACTGCCTATGTGGGGTAGCATATTCACTGCACATGACAGAATTTAGTTCACATTGTCTAACATCATATTTTGTTCTGATATTTTTACCATCATCATAAGTCCCTGAGACAAGTATGATAGCCAAATTTCAGCTGAATTGGTTAAATCTTTTTTTCACTTGTAAAATGGGGCGATTTTTGGCCATACTGCCTATGTGGGGTAGCATATTCACTGCACATGACATAGTTTAGTTCACATTGTCTAACATAATATTTTGTTCTGATTTTTTTACCATCATCATAAATCCCTGAGACAAGTATGATATCCAAATTTCAGCTGAATTGGTTAAATCTTTTTTTCACTTGTAAAATGGGGCGATTTTTGGCCATACTGCCTATGTGGGGTAGCATATTCACTGCACATGACAGAGTTTAGTTCACATTGTCTAACATCATATTTTGTTCTGATATTTTTACCATCATCATAAGTCCCTGAGACAAGTATGATAGCCAAATTTCAGCTGAATTGGTTAAATCTTTTTTTCACTTGTAAAATGGGGCGATTTTTGGCCATACTGCCTATGTGGGGTAGCATATTCACTGCACATGACAGAGTTTAGTTCACATTGTCTAACATCATATTTTGTTCTGATTTTTTTACCATCATCATAAATCCCTGAGACAAGTATGATAGCCAAATTTCAGCTGAATTGGTTAAATATTTCTTTCACTAGTAAAATGGGGCGATTTTTGGCCATACTGCCTATGTGGGGTAGCATATTCACTGCACATGACAGAATTTAGTTCACATTGTCTAACATCATATTTTGTTCTGATATTTTTACCATCATCATAAGTCCCTGAGACAAGTATGATAGCCAAATTTCAGCTGAATTGGTTAAATCTTTTTTTCACTTGTAAAATGGGGCGATTTTTGGCCATACTGCCTATGTGGGGTAGCATATTCACTGCACATGACATAGTTTAGTTCACATTGTCTAACATAATATTTTGTTCTGATTTTTTTACCATCATCATAAATCCCTGAGACAAGTATGATATCCAAATTTCAGCTGAATTGGTTAAATCTTTTTTTCACTTGTAAAATGGGGCGATTTTTGGCCATACTGCCTATGTGGGGTAGCATATTCACTGCACATGACAGAGTTTAGTTCACATTGTCTAACATCATATTTTGTTCTGATATTTTTACCATCATCATAAGTCCCTGAGACAAGTATGATAGCCAAATTTCAGCTGAATTGGTTAAATCTTTTTTTCACTTGTAAAATGGGGCGATTTTTGGCCATACTGCCTATGTGGGGTAGCATATTCACTGCACATGACAGAGTTTAGTTCACATTGTCTAACATCATATTTTGTTCTGATATTTTTACCATCATCATAAGTCCCTGAGACAAGTATGATAGCCAAATTTCAGCTGAATTGGTTAAATCTTTTTTTCACTTGTAAAATGGGGCGATTTTTGGCCATACTGCCTATGTGGGGTAGCATATTCACTGCACATGACATAGTTTAGTTCACATTGTCTAACATAATATTTTGTTCTGATTTTTTTACCATCATCATAAATCCCTGAGACAAGTATGATATCCAAATTTCAGCTGAATTGGTTAAATCTTTTTTTCACTTGTAAAATGGGGCGATTTTTGGCCATACTGCCTATGTGGGGTAGCATATTCACTGCACATGACATAGTTTAGTTCACATTGTCTAACATCATATTTTGTTCTGATTTTTTTACCATCATCATAAATCCCTGAGACAAGTATGATATCCAAATTTCAGCTGAATTGGTTAAATCTTTTTTTCACTTGTAAAATGGGGCGATTTTTGGCCATACTGCCTATATATGTGAGGTAGCAAATTCACTACACATGACAGAGTTTAGTTCACATTGTCTAACATCATATTTTGTTCTGATATTTTTACCATCATCATAAGTCCCTGAGACAAGTATGATAGCCAAATTTCAGCTGAATTGGTTAAATCTTTTTTTCACTTGTAAAATGGGGCGATTTTTGGCCATACTGCCTATGTGGGGTAGCATATTCACTGCACATGACATAGTTTAGTTCACATTGTCTAACATAATATTTTGTTCTGATTTTATTTCCATCATCATAAATCCCTGAGACAAGATCCCTGATCATTTTGCCATCATTAGTGCGCGGACCGAGATAACATGTTTGCAGGGTCATCATGAACTGATTTAGTGAAGGTTCACAGTAATTTAGTGAAGGTTCGAGCAAGTTCGACAGTTCTAAACCAAGTCCAGCAATGTCCTTCGAAGAACGGCCTTCTGTTATCCAATTTTCGTCGTCGCTTACTCTTTTCCAACCATTTTTTGACAGGATGAAATCCGAAGCTTTATCATGCACGCTTTGTTTCTCAAGTAAGCAAACCATTATATAATATTCTTTTTTTTTTTCAATCCCTTGCATGCCTTTGGGAATTTGGAAAAAAGTCTAAAGAAAGTTAAATACCTCGAACGTCGGTTTTGAGCCAGATGCTCTTCTCGGTATTTAATAACATAACTTATGATCACGTATACTTCATGACAACCAACGCATTAAAAGGGAATCAAACCCTTTGCAGGAAATTTATTCCTGATCTTATCAAGATAATGCGAATCATTTTATAGTTGGGTATACGTAGAATATAAAAAAGTCCACTGCAGGAGTTTATTGGTCGCACTAGCAACAATAGCTGCTTTGAAACGTTGGTGGGGTCGACTTGGATCTATACTCTTGTGGTAGTCTCGAACAGTATAGACAACTTGCACAAGACGTTAAAACGACCGGTCTAGATTCAACCCACTTCCCAAGGTTTGGATATTGCGTGAAACACTCTTCCTCGCGTGTTTGATCATCATTTAAAAGTTCGGCCTTTCAACAAAGCATGCAAATCTGTTTTAAATTCATTGTTTATAAGCATTTTTTGTCTTCCGCCAAGGGAATAAGTGTAAGGGTCTATTTTTGGATTCCACCCAAAAAAATCATTACTGACAACTAAAACTGTCTATATCACATTCCTACCTTGGTAACCGAGCATCCTATATTTAATTATACCAAAGGCTCAACAGTCTTATTACTTTTCAGACAAACCAACCGCTTGATACCCTTTCTGCACGAAGAGACCAAAATGAAGGTGAGCGCAACCGATGGTTGTTTCCCATGTATAACGAAGTAATAGACTACCATATAACACATCTTTTGTTGTATATCGTCTGAAACTTTATTAAATAATGTTATATAAACTCAGGTATCAAGCATACACTAGAAACACCGCCGTCTTATATCACATGGGTGCATTCAGTTGTAGCTTTGAGCCAAAATGCACTATAGTGCTTTTGGCAAAATCCATTCTCTATAATTATTATAACAAAATTTGAATTAAAACGAGTCTTTAAAGCATTAATAGAATATTATTAGCTCTCCATAAGAAGTTTCGATCATGTTCAGGGTGCTTTGCATGCTGTTTAGAAATTCAGGCAAACAACTGAATGTTCCTTTAATAATGACAGATCCCATATTATCGCCATGTTGGTGGTTGTCGATAAGCATGATATCACTATCTTCGGTACCATACAGCAATACAGTTCGTCTGTTATATACAAATAATGCAGTGGCATTTCGTCCTCGTAATTTTTGGAGTTGAAAACCAAGTCGAGATGAGGTATCTGAATCACTCAGTCGAACACAAACGGGTGGCTGTAGTTGTACTGGAGAGACATTTTCTAAAGTAGACGAAGCTTCATTTGGTAACAGATTACGTGCACCTTGAGTAGAAGAATCGTACACCTTGATACCAAGACGTATGCAGTTGACAACTAAACCATACCACAGGTCAGAGATCACAACATCATCTGGAGGTTGTATGGACAAGGACAGTAAAGCTTTCCCTAAAACAAGGCAGATTATCGTGCACGGAAAGTTCCCACTTTGACTTCGGTTATCTATTTTGTTTAGCGAAATAACCACAGGAAAAATCCAGCAGCGGACGGAGGTGTTAGATACATGCACGTACACTACATCTTTTGGTGTGCTGTTTTCCACCATAGGCACTGGTGACGTAAGCTGGTTACCATCGAGGATGACTTCGGTCGAAGATCCACTAGTACTGGTTGAAGCAGAACTAAAGGAAATACTCGCTTCATCAATCAAAGTAATATCACTAGATGGTGGGACGGACGATCTAACAGCGGCAACCAGGTCGCGCTCATGGTCGTCAGATCTAGCAGCATTCGATGCCGTTGTCGGGGTTCTTGTCGAAGAAAATCCCGACGACGATGAATCGTTGACACTACTTCCACCGTGTTCAAACCTCGGAATCTTTGCTGAAGGTTCCTCGTTGTCTTCTACTTCAGTTGACACGACAACAACTTGGCCAAAAAGGTTGAACTTTAGCTTTTTTCCAAACTAGATTTGATCGTAGAAATGAAATGAAAAGCATATATAATGCATAATTCGACATAGTCAACAATAAAAATGGTATTGCTACTTTGACCTACCTACCTACCTACCTACCTACCTACCTACCTACCTACCTACCTACCTACCTACCTACCTACCTACCTACCTACCTACCTACCTACCTACCTACCTACCTACCTACCTACCTACCTACCTACCTACCTACCTACCTACCTACCTACCTACCAACCTACCTACCTACCTATAGCTACCTACCTACCTACCAACCTACCTACCTATACCTACCTATACCTACCTACCTACATACCTGGGTCGCAAACAGTTTTTAGAATTACATCCATTTAATACAATTACCATACGTTAAGTACATACTTGTCGGATGTGACTGTTGTAAACTTTCTTGTTTAATTTTTCGTTGGAAAAATGTGCAACAAGTCTTTCGACAAATATTGCATTGTGGGCGGTGAACGATGTGGTAAAATAGTTGTCCCTGTTTCTCCTGTTGTTCAACTGTTCTGCTGTTTCAAGATTTGCTTTGCCAGCAAGCTGCTTAACACAAGCCACACGACGTAATGAATCAGCGGGGTTTGTTGTATTCTTTTCGTGAAAAGGATCAAATCTTCTTCTCGTTGAACTGCTTCAACACTTTGGCCACGGACACCATTCGGAAACCAAGGCCAATCAGCACGGAGATCGCCATCTTCAGCTTTTTTTATGTTTTCGGGTGTAGCCGGAGCTACACGGCCTTCATATGCACCAAAAACATCAAATCCTCGGTTTCTCCCATGTGCCACGACCATATTAGCTATATCAGAAACGATTACGTTTGGTACAGCGGCGAAATTCTTGACCATATCAACGTGATCTCTTGGACCTTCTTGACGTAAAAGCCATTTTAATCCGTAGCAAATACCGTGAGGGCACGTCACCCCGAGCCATCCACCTAAACCATTGAAAAGGGCCGTAACAAACTAATTAAGAGTATTTACAAAATTCAGCTGATGCATACACACACTCTGTTCAGTTTAATATGCTTAAATGCACAGAAGACGTCACAACGTGGTAACTTAAACATACAAGTGACCCAGTCGACTCTTTTTGGTTCTTATACCACGTTGAGACGTCTTCTGTACATCTATATATTAAAATGAACAGACAACAAAATCTCTTTGTTTCATACATGATAAAATGCAAAACATTCGTATAACTCTTATAGGACAATTCCGCATGCCCATGCACGAAAGGAAAAAGTAGATAAAATACAATCGTCTGACGTGATCCACGTGTCTGTATGTGCAGTGAAAATCAATGAAAATACGCATCTAGGTTATTGTATAAATTACGTATTACACGTAATGACGTACTGCATCATATTACAACAACAATAAACACATACATAACAACCAATTTCGGTACAGTACGTAATTTCTAAATGGCTTTTATACTAACCTGACCCTCCCCACATTTTTGTAAAACTCTGCAGTAGCGACACAAAAGAATAATTAATTTATTCTATTTATATACTACTCAACTTTTTAATAAATAAATAAATAAATATATAAATAAATAAATAAATAAATGAATGAATGAATGAATGAATGAATGAATGAATGAATGAATGAATGAATGAATGAATGATGAATGAGTGAATGAATAAATAAATGAATGAATGAATAACTAAATAAATATATGATATACCTATTTTTTTGCTATTGCATGTTTAAATGCAGGCATTTCAACAACTTTTAATACACACATTTTCAATGGGCCCCCTTCTGCAGTCATTAAGCGATCAAGCTTGATTGAGGGTCTATCCGTCCATGCCATGTTCTAGTTGATTATCTGGCTTGCATAAACACAGACATTGGGACTGTACATAATTGCAAATTAATATATATATATAGACACATAAATCTCCTGTGTTTGCACCAATGGGCTATGTAAACACAAGGAGAATTACAGGTAGTGTGCAAATATTTGACAATTATACATGTACATGTATCTTTTTTGAGCATCCCATGTGTACTTTGGTCAGCATGTATTATTGAACAATTCAACAGTGGACACACAACACCCATACAGCATATATATTACCAGCACAAGAGTATAATCAAACAGTTCATATACCTGAATGTGTTTTCTTATCATGTCACAGATTCCTAAGCTCATTAACCAGTTATCATTGAAATTGTGGATTCCATCACAGTACTCTTGATACCGATAAGGCATTTGGCATGCTTCACAAAACTTTATATACATGGAAATACCTGAATTTGAAAATATAAGACATTAAACAAGTTTATTTAATGAATGCAAAAACATACAAAGTAACAGCTTGCATCCATACAAACATGTACAGTTAGCAGTGACACAATTACTATCTTTAATAATAATACCAGTAATAATAATAATAATAATAATAATAATAATAATAACACTAATAATAGTAATAATAATAATAATAATAATAATAATAATAATAATAATATATACGGTACTGTACATAAAATACAAAATATTATTATAATCTTTAAATGGGTTATAAGAGATTCATAATTGTTACAATAATTGTTTACCTTGAATTAAACCTTTTAGAGTTAGAAGCTTAGCAGCAGAGGTGACACATTTTGGATCACTTAGATTACCACAGCAGTAATGGCAAGTTGTTTCATTTGGACAATAACTACATTAATTATGAAATAAACCCATATTAATTACATTAAGGTCCTTACATGTACATGTACTGTATATAGCAAAAAATAAGCTGCAAATAATATAAGCCAATAGCTTAAATAAGTTGTGAACAGCTCATATAAAAATAGTCAATTCTTCAATAAGCTGGAATTTATTTTGAAGGTACCACCTTCAACCGAAGGCTAATTTTAGTCATTATGGCTTAATTACTGAAGAATTTACCATTTATAATGTACTGTAAGCATTAATGTTCACTAAAGGGTCAGACGTATTGATCCTTGAATTAGTTACAATACAATGTATTATTACCAAGAATAATTATATAAAGTAAATATAATTAATTATATAAATATAATTATTCTAAGCCTAATACATAATTATATGACAGAATCTGCTTATAGGCCTATTTATTTATTGAGTGGGCTTACAACTGGCTGGGTCTTAAGAGCAAACTAATTTCTTTAGCAATTACACAAAGCATACTACACTGCATGTACAGACACAGTGTATATTCATTTTGGTATTTTAATTATTAGACCAGTATTGCTACAGTATAATTATTCATAAAAGTTTTTTAGTTTTTTTGTTTGTTGTTTCCTGGTTGTTTTTTTTTTGGGGGAGGGAGTTCCTAGTTTTGTTGTTGTTGTTGTTGTTGTTTTTTTTGTTTTTTTTCCCTGGGGGGTGGAGGAAGGGGAAAGGGGTGTGGCTTATATAAATTGGCACTCATGCACTCTGCTCACCAGAGTGTAAAGTGCATGTGAGATTGTGAGACAGTATAGAGTGCTTCAGCTAGTGTTGATGTGATTTGTGACTATGCAGAGATTGCATGGTAAATCTATAATTATAATACATGCACGTACAGTACATTTGAAATTATCTAATAACTTTATACAGCTAATTGTCATTACACATATATTGTTCTCGTGTTATATCAGAATGATTGCGTTATTGCATAAAACGCTGTGTGATGACAATTAAGTATTTAGATAATTTCTTAAATACATTATTATTATACAATTATATTATAATTATATATATTAATACTAATTAGCTCTACACCTTTGTACTGAATATTCTACCCATTCACTAGAAGATGAAATCCAATTGCTTTGGTTTGTTTAACTATGAAATTGACTAATGTAAATAAAAATTATATTAACTAAATTAAATTAACTAACCTTTTCAAGTAGTTATCTTTCTCCACTGTAATTGACAAAGGAAGCTCTGGTGGAATTTTTTTGTGTTGAAAAATATACTCTGATAGTTTTACAGCAGTTTCACCAACAGGAGGATAATAAGAAGGACAGTGATTGTTAGAGGATGCCAATGACTCAACATACTCAGGTTCTTCTTCCTCTGGAAGATGCATCTCTAGTGCTGATCCCTCCTCATCTACATCACCAGCAGGAGTTGGCAATGATCCCATAACCCATGGTTGCCATTGAGCCAATGCCCACTTTGTAACACATTTGTGCAAACATGATCTTCTACTTGAACAACACTTGCAAGTAAACTTTTTATTCTTGGTATCTACAGTTACGATGACCCTGTTTTGAAATGACCAGTAATGATCTACTTTAACATTGGCAAAAACAGAAAAATGAATAAAGCGACTGGAGAAAGATTGTGGCATCTGCACAATAAATGGCACATTTTCCTGCAATGCTTTTAGCTGCCATTCTAGACACTGTGCTTTTCTCTCAGGTTTCAACCATTTAATAGTGCTGGTGATCAATTCCAATGTTTCAGATTTAAGAAGTGAATTGTGAGTAGGTTTAAGGAAACGAGTAGATTGCAAATGTTCACATAAAAAGTCAGATTGTCCACTTCTAACAGCTGTTTCAGCATACTGTTGACATGTACGTGAACTGCATTGCACAGAGGCTGGAGGAGTAACCATAAACTGGCAGTGAATTGGGTGGTCAGCACCATGCCACTGTTTTGTCACCAAGTAAATCCCATTTGAATGATCAACACAAACACCATTTAGGCATCTATTTTGGTTGATCTCCAGATTGTTAACAGACTGATGCTGTGTACGGATGTGACTACTTAGTGAATTTGGATGCAATTCTCTACCACAATCCTTATAAGGGCACTTTACTTTAGCAGGCTGTTGACGTAATGATCTTGCCTCAGGCTGTTTATAGGTGAATGTTTGTGTTACAAAATCATTTGATTCATCAACAAACAAAAACTCATGGGTTAAGGGACTTGTGTGATCACCACTACTCATTGGCAAGTGCTGCTGTTGTTGCTTCTGTTGCTGTTGTACCTGTTGTTGTTGTTGATGTTGTTGCTGTTGTTGTTGTTGTTGTTGTTGCCATTGTTGCTGTTGTTGTTGCTGCTGCTGTTGTTGTTGTTGGTTCTGATGTTGTTGGTGCTGCTGTTGTTGTTGTTGTTGTTGTAGTTGCTGCTGCTGCTGCTGCAGTCGCTGCGGTTGTTGATGCAGATCCTGCTGTTGATGCTGCTGCTGGTGTTGTTGCTGCTCCTGTTGTTGTTGTTGCTGCTGTTGTTGTGGCTGTGTGGCTTCCTTGACTTCAAGGTTCAGGCTGTGACTGCTTTTTAAATGTCTCAGAAGTTCCTTTTCACGCTTAAATCCTCCTGAGCAACCATAGCAATGGTAGTGTGTCACGTTCTTCAGTTCTTTGCTCTGTCCCCTACTTGATGCAAACGTACACACCAATTTGCATCTTAAAATACTGAATCCTATTGTTAATGGGGAGAAAAACACGGAGTTATTAAACTCGCAAAATACTTTTGTTTTGATCGCTATAATAAACAAATAGGCTGCCTACAGTATCAGCCAGTTCACGACTACGAGTCATAAATATTCATGATGCTGATTTGATATTGTTCATAAATATTCACGCAAAATAACCAACCTCCATAATCGATGCGATTATTCCAATGGACATTCTTGAAATGGTCCTTTATCTCGCAAGGTCTTGCTCTGGACAATGGGCACAGTTGACAATGAAAGAGATTTCCATTGCAGCCTGAAGTAGGACAGTCAGACCGTCCACAGCGGAGAAGATTTATATCACACGCTCCTTGCTTTACAACGGACGGATGCGCCCAATTTTCGGACATTAGTAATTCTTATTTTCTCATCATAGTTTAAAAAATAACAATAATTTGAACCTTTAGGAGCGGGTAAACGAACCAGTGAATCGAAAGGGTTTTCGAAAATATCCCGGGAAAATTTCTGCGCACAAGGAGGAACTCCTACTAACCAGACTCCCACCGCGTACCGTCTCGGGTATTTGCTCCTCATTATATTCTATTTGCTCGTTAAAGCACTATATTTGCGCCTGGGATTTGCGCGGTCATCCTCCTTATAAGGAATACGTACTAGATACCCCTATCGCAATGACTCGGCTCCAAAAACTCACCATATAAACTACTCTGGCTTCCAATACCAAGAACACTGTTCGATCGAGTTAAAGTTAACCGACCGTGCGGCATGGGACTAGCCAGGAGACCATTACCAGGACTACTGTTGGCACTGCACGGAGCACTCGCAGTGTATCGCTGTTGGGCATTGAGTCGAATGTTCACTGGCAGGGAAATACCAGGTGGAGAAAACGAGCGGGCTAAATCCGGTGAATCGTCGACCGGAACAGCACGCTTGGCCAGCTCGTTGTTTGAACTGGATGAAATAGATAGTGACGGATTAGAATTCGTGCCAAGGGACGATAGATACTCGCTGCTATTATAACTCGATGGCAACACAACATTGTTCACAGTTGATAGCGCACAATTGTTCACAGTTTGCAACACAACATCGTTCACAGTTTGCAGCACAACATTGTTCATGGTTGACAGCACAACGTTGTTCACAGTTGACACCACAACATTGTTCATGGTTGACAGCACAACATTGTTCACAGTTGACAACACAACATTGTTCACAGTTGACAGCACAACATTGTTCACAGTTGACAGCACAACATTGTTCACAGTTGACAGCACAACATTGTTCACAGTTGACAGCACAACATTGTTCACAGTTGACAGCACAACATTGTTCACAGCTGGTAGCACAACATTGTTCACAGTTAGCAGCACAACATTGTTCACAGTTAGCAGCACAACATTGTTCACAGTTAGGAGGACATTGTTCATGATTGGCAGTACAACATTGTTCACAGTTGACAGCACAACATTGTTCACAGTTGACAGCACAACATTGTTCACAGCTAGTGGGACAACACTGTTCAGTGATTGGCAACACGACGTTGTTCACGTCTGTTAACAACTTAGAACTTAAATAACTCCAGCAATTTATTCTAGTAATATTCATCTCTAGCCCACTGCACTGCACTTCGCCCACATCACCATATTCCACCCCCTCAATCTACTATAAAGTAACTCTTTACCTTAATCTTGACCGTCAGTGATACAGCCTGGTTTGTGGAACAATATGGACAGCTAAAAGAGGAAGGCGTTGTTAGTTTAAACGAACAAAAACAGAAAAAAATATATTCAACCCATACATATCTACAAAATATACTTGAAAACAGACACAGTGCTAAAAGGCGGTGTCCTGTTTCGCGTCAAAAACGGTAAAGGAACATCTAGCTATAATGGTTTTATTTGATTTGTCACAATTTACAAGTTTTACAATTATATACAGTATATTTATGTAGGTTAATCAAGTAACCATTGTTAACTGAGAGGTTAGCAATAATTACTTAGCTTACCAAATGTGAAATAATATGTGACGAGGAAGCCTAAAACAGAAGCCAAAGGTTTATAATGTTTATGCTCCCCCTATAGAATACACTATTATAATAAGGAGGACAGTATAATGTGAAAGATTAAAACTAAGAAAAAAACTGATTATAATCCATTATCCCATATATATCCGTGTAATACAGATATTTACGAGATATACAAATACATTATATAATTAGCACATAATAGTAAAATACATCAAGCTGAATAGTCTAAATAGTCCTGCCTCCTCCACAGGCCCTATTGCATCATGGACAGGTCACACACGCCGAATTTAGGGCCTGCAAGATCCTGTAAAAAATTTGGCAAAACTTGGCACGGAATAAATTTGCATAATTAACTACCATTGTTAATAGCCATGGCTATTTCCGAAGATTTTGAAGGACATTGAAGACTTACGACATACGAATCCTAGCTTTAAAATGCAGGAATTGTTGAAGAAAGCAATTACGGTTGAACTTTGTCAACTTTCGGCAGGAATAATCAATGAAAATACACTTTAGTCTACCCAGAGACTCTTTGGTTTATACTTTTTCGGTTTTCACAACTGAAACTTGAATTACGCTACACTATAGCCTACAATTTAACAAAATTAAATCTCATTAACTCTTGGTCAGTTGACAGTCTTCGATAGCAAAATAAACCAAAAAACATTACAAAAAACCTGTTACTTTCCTGACCGTCGAATTTGCTTTTGTTTGGCAGATATTTTCCCCTTCAATTCCTTTTTGTCGCTAAAAATATTATTGGCAGAAGGTCGGTAATTCTAAAACATATTGGTTTCTTCATTGTCATGATCTGTAAGAAAGTTTAGACTGAATTTCCTGGTGGGTCACAGTGTTTAAATAACTTGGACGTACGTTTGTCGAACAGCGGCCAGAAAATAATTGCAAGCCCTCTCAAAACTATCGCCTCTAGGGCCTAGTCTCACTGTGCATAATGGGATCAGTCACCATTTTGTTTACAGGATCTGGCAGGCCATCTCAACAGTGTGACCTGACCATGATGCAATAGGGCCTGTGGAGGAGGCAGTAAATAGTCTTGCAGAAGAGATTCTTTCAGTCTAGATTTAAACTGTGAAAGGCTTGGTGACATTTTTATATTATCATTCAAGTAATTCCAATAAATAGGACCTTGATATGTTATTGTTTGTTGTTTTAAGGTTGTACGACATTGATGCGGGCGTAGATGTTCAGCAGTCCTGGTATTATAATGATGAATTTTTGAACCCGCAACAAAGAAATTGTCATAACTACGTGGCAACAAATGATTGCAGTACGAAAACATGAATATACCTTTTTGTAATGAGTTAATTTCCGTAACTTTTAGGATTTTAAATTCCTTAAATATTGGTTCAGATGGAGCAAGAAAGGAAGAAAGGAACGAACAAAAAACGAACGAACGAACGAACAAACGAATGAACGAGCAAGCGAACGAGCGAACAAGCGAACGAGCGAACGAACGTAGGGAAACGAATATAGACAAGCTAACGTACATAATGACCTCTAAAAATGTCATATATCATTGCAATTATCAAACAAAATCACTTGTAATCTTGAACTAATCTTGTACAGTATGTGTGTTTTCCACAACACTAAGACCCCGTTTACACTAGAGCAAAAGTATCTGGATACACATTGTTTTTTATTCCCACGAGGATGAAAAACAATGTGAATCTGGATACTTTTGTTCTAGTGTAAATGGGGCCTAAGTATACAATGTTTCAAGTGATTTCGTTCGATAATTGCAAAAATATATATAAGTCATAATTTCAGTAAGTCATTATGCATGTGTGACATCAAGGGGTTAAATCTCCACATCAAACACATTTCAATCAGCGATGTTTTGCTAATTTTAGAAGTGGGGGGACGCTCTTGAAAATCAAATGGGCGTGGTCACTCGATTGGGCATGGCCAATGGCCATGAAATTAAACAATACTTATGACAATAAGTATTTATCTAAGCGGACGTCAATTATCAGACTCTAGTATTTTTGTGCTAGTCTGCTAGAATTTTCTGCAAGTATATCAAGTTTCAGGGAGATTAAAATAGTGACAAAATTACGTTCTGAAGTATTTCCACGTAGGATGCTGAGCAATTATTGCCAAAAATAACACGTATGTAGAACAAGTGATAGCCAAAATTATTTGGACGGTGTCGAACGGCGTTCACTGAACTTCACTCATATTTAATCCCTGCCAGGGGGAACGGCGTTCCCCCATGTTTGATTTTGGCAGGGGGGATGCTGTTCCCCTGGTAAAAAAGGGGGGGGACGGCGTTCCCCCGCATTCCCCCTGGAAAACATCACTGATTTCAATAACTCAAGAACGAAGTGAGATAAGGAAAAGTTATCATAAAAGTCAATCTTTATAATCGCAAGACTACTTGCAAACAAGAGAGTGTATTTAACTGAATTTTTCATTTCATACTTTAAAGTGCGTATGAAACGAAACATAAGTTTGTCTTATTTGAAAGAACACTTAAAATGATAAAGTAACATCTTTTGCAGTTTTTCGTTTCCTTGCTTCGTTCTTGAGATATTTCAGTTTGTTTGATGTAAATGTCGCATGTTGCGACGTCACACGTGCATAATGAGTTATCGAAAAACGTTATATAGAGTGAGCGAAGCGAACAAGTGACATATCCTGGTCAACACGAGAAATAAATTTCATATTTCCAAGCATCCATGTATTGTTCTGTTTATTATATAAAAAAATTATCCTATTGCCTTGCAAAAATTGCATTAAACTATAATGCTGATTCAGCGATAATCGTCACATGTGCGATTATCATAAATAATCGCACATGTGAGATTATCACTTTTATTAGTGGCGGAAAAATCAATAAAACACTCTATTTTATATAATAAAATATTATATCTTCGCTATTGTCAAATATAATCACTTGAAAATCTACATGTTTAGTGTTCTGGGCAAAACACACGCACATGCTTCCCTCGAATTATTTTGGTTTGATAATAGCAAAGATATATAACTTTTTTCAATAACTCAATATGCACATGTGACGTTAAAATGTTTAATTTGCATATCAAACAAACTGAAATATCTCAAGAACGAAGCAAGGAAATGAAAAACTTCAAAAGATGTTACTCTATCATTTTAAGTGTTCTTTCAAATAAGACAAACTTAATTTTCGTTTCATAGACACTTTAGTACATGAAGAATGAAGTGAGATATAACAGCTATAAAAGCAAATCTTTATCATTTCGAATGTTCTTTCACAAAAGAGAGTTTCCTGCACACATAAGGGGGATTTTTCTGCACTTATTTTTTCACTTCACATCACATGTCTTGGGGTTTGACGTTACAAAACTTTGCGTACCTTGTGTTCAGATTAGAATCGTCTGCAGTCCATCCCGCCATAACTTCTTCATTGAAGAAAAACTTCTCACAATTCTTACACTGATTACAGCTACAAACCAACGCTTCGAAGGAGATATCCCGAAGGAGATAGCTTATGATTTTGTAAGCCACTTGAGTGAAAAAACGTCTTGTCACAGACATCACATTTAAACGGTTTCTCTCCACTTGACTGGGAAAATGTCTTGTCACAGACATCACATTTGAACAGTATCTCTCCAGTATGTGTTCTTTTATGAGATCTTAAGGTAGTTGACCGGGAAAATGTCTTGCCACAGACATCACACATTTGAATGGTTTCTCTCCAGTATGTGTTCTTTTATGAGATAATAAGTTACATAATTGGGAAAATGTCTTGTCACAAACATCACACCTAAATGGTTTCTCTCCAGTATGTGTTCTCTTATGATTTTGTAAGCCACTTGAGTGAAAAAATGTCTTGTCACAGACATCACATTTAAACGGTTTCTCTCCAGTATGTGTTCTTTTATGAGATAATAAGTTACATAATTGTCTTGTCACAGACATCACATTTGAATGGTTTCTCTCCACCTGAGTGGAAAAATGTCTTGTCACAGACATCACATTTAAACGGTTTCTCTCCAGTATGTGTTCTTTTATGATTTCTTAAGCTACTTGACTGGGAAAATGTTTTGTCACAGACATCACATTTGAATGGTTTCTCTCCAGTATGTGTTCTTTTATGATTTCTTAAGGTACTTGACTGGGAAAATGTCTTGTCACAGACATCACATTTGAATGGTTTCTCTCCAGTATGTGTTCTTTTATGACATGATAAGTTATTTGACTGGGAAAATGTCTTGTCACAAACATCACACCTAAATGGTTTCTCTCCAGTATGTGTTCTCTTATGATTTTGTAAGCCACTTGAGTGAAAAAACGTCTTATCACAGACATCACATTTAAACGGTTTCTCTTCAGTATATGCCCTTTTATGATTTCTTAAGGTAGTTGACTGGGAAAATGTTTTGTCACAGACATCACATTTGAACGGTTTCTCTCCAGTATGTGTTCTTTTATGATTTCTTAAGCTACTTGACCGGGAAAATGTCTTGTCACAAACATCACATTTGAATGGTTTCTCTCCAGTATGTGTTCTTTTATGAGATAATAAGTTACATAATTGGGAAAATGTCTTGTCACAAACATCACACCTAAATGGTTTCTCTCCAGTATGTGTTCTTTTATGAGATCTTAAGGTAGTTGACCGGGAAAACGTCTTGTCACAGATATCACATTTGAATGGTTTCTCTCCAGTATGTGCCCTTTTATGATTTCTTACTCTACTTGACTGGGAAAATGTTTTGTCACAGACATCACATTTGAATGGTTTCTCTCCAGTATGTGTTCTTTTATGATATAATAAGTTACATAATTGGGAAAATGTTTTGTCACAGACATCACATTTGAATGGTTTCTCTCCAGTATGTGTTCTTTTATGAGATCTTAAGGTAGTTGACCAGGAAAATGTCTTGTCACAGATATCACATTTGAATGGTTTCTCTCCAGTATGTGTACTTTTATGATATAATAAGGTAGATGAATGGGAGAATGTTTTGTCACAAACATCGCACTTGTATGGTTTCTCTTGTTGGGTACGTTTTTCCATATGGGTCATAATATAAAGTCTTAAATTTGACTAAAATAAGTATTCTCTTCAATAGTAGGAAATTCCTTTAGTCCTGTAACATTTTCCAATCAAGATAATAGACTCTCTAAGAGCCCGCGATCGATTAGGTCAGTAAAACAAGTAACATCAAGCTCGTGCTTCATGTTAGCTGCTGGTGAAGTAATCCGAGCAATATTAAAATTGCTGCAACATTCGTTGCATTGCAATTTGCAAGCTGAAAACCGTTGCACGTATATTACTACCCACCTCAAACATTGTCGCGCAACAATCATTTTATTGCAAGTTGAAATAGCATGTTGCAGCAAGTAGAACTGGAGACTACTTTTTTCAACACATTTTTTCAACTTACAACAAAATTATTGTTCCTTCAATAATACCGTCGACAAAACGTTCTCTGAAAAAAAAATTTATATTGTAATTCGTAACGAGCTTTCGGCTGTCAGTGTACAACCTTTGATTGGTTAAAACAGAAAGGAAATTTAAAATCTCACTCTCCCTCTCCCCTCCCCCTCCCCTTCCCCCTCCCTCTCTCCCTCTCTCTCCCTCTCTCTCTCTGCAATATATAATAACTGTAATATATTTTTAAATAGTTCTCGGCTTTCACGAAAAGCAATTTATGTATATATTGATGAAATTCTGAGTTTAAATAAATTTTCTGTCTGTCTGTCTGTCTGTCTGTCTGTCTGTCTGTCTCGTAAACCAATTATACATAGATAAAAAACTTTCAAAACAAACGCTTTTAGGGATATATAGAATATATATAAGTGTTAAATTTAAATATTGTTTCTTAAATAAAATAGCATATCGTGTCCTGGAAGAGGTTTTGAATTATTGTCAGCTTCTTTTGTCATCCTGTGTGCTACAATTCTAGTGTTCGTCGTGTTCGAAAATTGCCCCTGTCAACAATTCGTCTGTTTTCGAAGCATACGACATGATCATAGTCCCCAGACTGGAAAGTTTGCAAACTGCGCAACCTAGATCAAAATTTTCCGATATTTTGCGCGTCCAATTTTCGAGTTTGCGCGTCCGGTACGAAAATTTGCGCGTTTAATTTTTTCCTTCATATCAAATGCGTTGACATTTTATTGAGCATGTGCGTGCAAAGTATACCGTTTTGCGCGGCGACAGCGGCGATACCGATACTGCACCATTAGCCATTAGGGAGATCTTACAGACTTATACAGCATTGCGCCATTGCCACTTTGTGAACAATAATTTTGTATACCACAAATCCACAATCACCCACTCGCCACTTACCTCAAGTTTTAACTCACCTTCTGCTTCTGATCAAGCACTGCAAATACCAAATCAGTACCACTACACATACCGTAAATACCATCATTGGGCATTGGTGACATATTTTCATTCATTCATAATCATAACATCTTACCAAAGTCCAAAGATACATGAAAGGCAGGCACAAAATATATTCGCTTCATTGATGATCAAAATCAGCAGGGAAACCAATTTATCAGGAACCTTCCTCCAAAAGTGATGTCATGATGATCAAAGTGATGATGATTGAGCAAGTGCAACCAGGTTTAAAGGTCTATATTCAGCAATTGGTGGTTAAGAAGGAAGCTTCTGCAGTAATAAAATGTCTATATTCAGCAACCAGATGGTGTCATGGTGGTTTAGGAAGGTTTTTCAGTAATAAAATGTCTATATTCAGCAACCAGATGGTGGATAAGGAAGGTATATCAGTTATTAAATGTTTATATTCAGCAACCAGGTGGTGGTAAAGGTGGTTTAGGAAGGTTTTTCAGTAATAAAATGTCTATATTCAGCAACCAGATGATGGTTTAGGAAGGTTTTTCAGTAATAAAATGTCTATATTCAGCAACCAGATGATGGTTTAGGAAGGTTTTTCAGTAATAAAATGTCTATATTCAGCAACCGGATGGTCAGTGGTGGTTAAGGAGGAGATTTTGAGTTGAAAACGTGGAGAAAGAGAACAGATAAATACAACATATAGCAAGTTAAATTCAGCAAATATAATAATGTTCAAATGTTAATGAAAGGTTTTAAAGTGGGCACGAGGATTACCAGATTACAAGAGGAAAGGCAATTTCGGACGTGAAGTTATAATGCGTGCCAAAACCTTTGACAGTTCTCCTTCGTGCCTTTGCCATGATCGTCGATCTCTGTAGACTGGTATACTATGACTGGCTATGCCAAGATCTTTGTCTCCGTTGATGTAAAGTTTTGCCATCTCATTAAGTGCCGAGTCACATTGAATAACGGACGGAAGACACCAATCTACTTTCGAACGATTCATAAGTACCCGCGTGCTCTGTCCACCTTCCATTTCTTGTTTATCCACCACCCTGTAGAACGACTCTGCAACCGCCTCTGTTCCACTCTTCGCATAAAATATATCAAAAATAAGGCAAAACTCTTGACCGATAGCGGAGTAAAAGGACGCATCGGTGTACAAAGATTTGATGATAATTTCCTCGTCGAAAAGGACTTCAATCTTCTCACCATTGCTCAATTCCACTTCGAAGACCTCTGACAGGGTGAATTGTCGCCGTGTGCCCTCCAGGAACTTTGTCACGAACACACCTTCCGGGACAACCAGGTCTTTCAAAGAGAAATCCACGTTATCTTTGACGGCGATCTTTTTGAAGAAATTGCAGAAGTGTGTGTGAAACATATCACCCCAGACCACGGCAATGAGGACTTTCTTCAGACGCCAAAACACAGTGGACGACAGCTCGCTGCATATCTCCAAATTCTTTTCGCGGATGTGCGGCATCTGTGAGACGTAGGTGACACATCGTCGAAACTCATCTGCGCCAAGCTCGGAAAACTTCTTGTTGTCCACTGGGATCCTGTCTTCAGCTCGTGCTCCACATAACCCAACAAATAGCAGTGCAAAGTCGAAGCATCTTGATAGCATCCGGTTGAGGTCAGAGAAGCTATTGTTGTAACGAACTTCCATCTGGCTGATCACATCTCTGGCCAGCGTTTTCAGATCGTCAACGCTGTCGTCTAGTTCACGCGCAGTCCAATCCGTTGGCACTCCATCATCGCCTCCACCAACAACAAACCATCCCGTCTGCAGATCACTTCGACCATAGCGCTTTTCCCGAATTTCATCGATTCGCTTGCTCAGTCTGGGACAAACATAGGCAGCAGGATCGTCTTTGGATACTTCAAAAATGAAACCTTCAATCTGTCTTTTCACCAAAGGAATATGGGGGCACAACTTCCAGCCAGGATACCATTCAGCCTGTGACTGCAGCATAAGGACAACCAAGGGCCACAACAAATCGAGAACACCCAGCAAGTCATGGACAAAGTCTTGACCACACAACTTGTAGCCAAGCTGTTCTCTATTGTCATGGTCTTTGAAGGTCTCTATGTACACTTCCAAACTGTCTGCGAGGTTCTTCAGCGACAAGTAGCTGGAGCTCATAAATCGCTGATGCGCATAGGAGTTGGTCACCCGAAATGGAAGCTTGAGATCCTTTGCTGTGTGACGTGCTACACTGTGCATCTTACCATGCCTGAAAAGTTGGTGGTAAAGTGCCATTCTTTTCAGCAGGCGATCAACAAAAGACGAATCTTTAAACTCACTGAACACTTTGTCCAGCCAATGCGCAGGGTCCCATTGTACAGGCCACCAAAACTTTTCTTTGCATGAGAGGCCATCTTCTAACAGTCGCATGATAGGCTCGTTCATGCCAGCAATGAACGGTGCATTAAGATATTGGCCATCCATTACTCTTCCTTGCGCTTGCAGAAGGCGATCGTCCTTCATGCCGACGTGCTCATTCAGGTCTTTAAATATAGCAGCTGCTAAAGCATCACCTGTACCACCAGTCGCATCAGAGTTGCTATATACCTCCCTAGCGTCCAGGATAATTCCTTCTCGACTACCATTTACCACGGGACAAATAACGGTGACCTGATTGGTGATCCGATGGTTGGTGGACGTGTCTGCTGTGACATAGAAGTGTGGCGGCATTCCTGTGTTTGGAAGAGGGGTGGACAGAAAATTGGCGGTTTTTATGTCGATGTAGGCACACGCCGCTTGAATCATATCCGGGAACATTTTCCGTGAATGACCGAAATCGCCAACGTCCGCACCAGCTGCTTGAAGTTCGGCAATTCGTGCCTCGTACTGGATTGCAGCTGACTTCGTTTTCACAACTCCTAGAGCTGCACGGAGTTGATTCTTCACAACGATCACCTCCCTGGAACGCCCTTGCCTTACCAACTTCATGTGAGCTACAGCGTTGCTGTGTGTGCTGGAAGAAAGATGTCGATGGAACCCTTGTTTCTGGCTGTACCATTTATCACATTTACCAGCAATCAGTTGTTCATATACATCGTTTGGCAAGTGTAGACCGGTTGCCAAACTTCCATCTGTTCTGCCAGAGGGTCGACGAAATGAAGACGAAAATGAATGAAACTAAAAACAGTGAAAATTGTAGAGTATAAAAATATGGTTACCTTACTTTACTCAACTCAGTAACTCACTTATTCAGATTTACAATACACAGTTTATTACCAGTAACCAGTGTATGCTAATATGCTTACCTGGTTCAGGTTGAACTATCTGGACCTCTGCCATCTTATTAATAACTAAAATGTATGAGAAAAAGTAGAGAACTTAAAAAAAACGAGTTGCCATTGTGGCGTCTCGCCGCGCAAATTATTATTCAGTTTTTTTTTAAATATTTGGCGCACATCGTACACGACGTGTCGACGTTTACATGTTCAGTCTTTAATGTGTTTTCGTCTAGGTATTCCATAGTTATAAAAGGTAAAAAGACTTTATAAAGCTAAAAATTTGTGACAAAATGTCCGAGTCGCCCAAGGCGCGCCGCGCGCCAGAGTGCAGAGTATATTTAACAGTGTCACAGTGTGTTCAGACACGAGTACACGACTACGAGTCACCATATAAATTACCATAAAACGCAAACAAACATATAATCACTACTACGAACAGTCGATTAAGAGTCGAACACTACAATATACATACACTCACCTCGCAAAATTGAACGCCAAAAGTCTCTTGAACGCAAGATCCACAGTAAAAATACTCAATAGCAGCTTGTCACTTCGAAGTATCGATGTTCGCCTTGAAAAGTCAAACCGAAAGAGCGCGATACGGCGAAAAAATTATAATTTGCCAATCAGCGAAGATCGGATTTCTCAATGGCGAATTTCTATTGGCTAAGCCCACCAAATCTGAAGTAAACTGTCATTAAATGCGCCACGTGGGGCGCCTTTGGCAACTATAACGTTATTGTTGTCTGCAGCGCTGCAAGCGCATTGAAATTCGCGGTTAGTGTCGCGCGCGTTTTGCTGCGCGCCCTTCACGCTTACGCGGTTAGGGCGCAGGGCGCTCGCAATATTGCGCGGCGCATTACGAAATCGCGCTGCACATTACGAAATTGCGCCGCGCATTACGAAATTGCGCGGCGGATAGGAAAATCTTCAAAATTTGCGCGTCAGGACGCGCATTTTGTCCGAAATTGCGCAACCTAGATCTAGGTTGCGCAATACAAACTTTCCAGTCTGGCATAGTCCCAAGCGTGGTTAGCTGCATGTATTGGATCCTTTTTTACATGATTTCACATTTCTCATGTGTTCCTTTTTCCTAGTTTGGAAGCTTCTTCTTGTTTCTCCAATATAAGATCTAATCACATTCTTTACAAGGTATTTTGATTCATGGCCAGAAATCGAGGACAACATGGCGGCAAAGCATGCGCACTGAATCCCTTTTTAATTAATTCAATATGGCGTCCTTCAATAGATTTCTTAAGGAAATATAAAGAACAATCATTTTCGGTTATTTACTATTGTAAATTCCGACATGCGAACGTCCAAAACTTCACCAAATTGAACAGTCGTTCAGCACTACAATTTCTATTAAGTTTGGAGCGTCCTAAATAGGTTCCCGAGCCCCTCACAAGCATACCTCTTATTCGCTGTTTAAAGTCTATTAATCTGCTATATCACTTATTTTGGAGCTCCAATTTTGGCTGCTTCTGTGTTGTTTGTCCACGATGCGAACGTCTGAATTTGCTCGGGATGAACGTTACTTTGTTTTGCGGAGTTGTTCGTTCCACTTTTTCGTTGTTTAATAGGTTCCCAAAGACCTTAAAATGTACGATTTATTGCAGCCGAGTCGTTGTAATTTAATCCATCAAGCGCCGAGATAAATACTGAACTCGGCGTGAAGAAGCAATGCATTCCTCGATAATTTCGGGTTCTTGTCCGCCATTTCTTATGGAGCTGTTGCTAGGTTGCCAGGGTCTTAACCGCTGTTATTATTAAATGTTACTGTGGATTCAGAAATAATAACCGAAATTTATTCGGCAATTTTTGTGAGTATGAGGGTACAGGCCTGCCTAGACGATTAAACCTTTTGTAATTTGATATTTGGGTAAGAAATGGGTCAACAAGACATTTTAGCGAATAACTCTACTTTCATTTATTGCTATAGACTTCTGTTTATAGCCGAAATGATCGATATTTAGCCATCAGAATTTTCAAATTAATATTTCCATCTGAATATGAGCCCACAGGCCACTGCCGCTGAGTGTCCTGGATTTCTAGCCATGTATAATTAACGTCTGTTTGTTCTTCGAGAGGTGATCTGTATTTAGGAGAGGGGAAACTCCTGTTGTAACGTCTTGGGTTTGTTGGTCATAATGTCGCCGTGTAATTAGAGTCGTCTCAGTTAATCCCTTAATAATTTAAGGAAGTACTGCGTAAGCGTTGTGTTGTTTCTCTGCTTCTACCCATTTAAAGAACATTCCGACTAATTCTTCAGGGGTTGGTGTCGTATCTTTTGATTGTTCTTTCACTACATCAGAAATAAACTTTCGCGGGTATCCATTTGATCGTAATGCTTCAGTGACATATCTAAGCTCACGTGTTTTCTTCAGTCTTTTGTGCTGGGTAGATCAGGGGTGAACGATGTATCAGTGTTTGGGCAGTGCTAACTTTATGTTTTATGATGGGAGTGAAACTTTAAATTATCATATGTCTAGCCTGCGAGCCGCTGTCCCAGTTAATTTGGACCCCCGTAAATTTCCCCCTGTCCAAATCTCCTAATAGATTTGGACCCCCGGGAGTCCAAATCTACGAGTAAATATGGACCCCCGTTGGCGGATTTGGACCCCCTCCAAATGTTAAATATATGTATTGTGAACACAATAATATAAACGAAATTCATAATAGCGAACAGTCTGAAGTTTTTTTGTCACTTTTATTAGTGATAAAGAACACAAACCGTAAAATAGAAACCACTACCAGAGTTAGTAAAAGAAAGCGATCTCCACGCTCTCCATAGCACGGTGAAGAACGCTGGTGATTTATACGATCGAGCTAACAGCGTATAGAATAAATAAGATATAATTCAGTTGCAATGGATATACCTGCGGGAAACGTAAGAACTAATGTTGTGCACAACATTAGTTCTTACGTTTCCCGCAGGTATATCCATTGCAACATATCCATTTTTCAGTAATGTTTTTTTTATCCTTTACATATTTGGTCATAAACGATTATACCAGTTGAAACTTTCTTAACAGTTAACACAACTATTTATGTATATACATTTTTTAGCGATGTTTATTTTTCCTTGTAATTGTATACATATTTTCCTTTTGGTAACTTTATAGTTTTTTTGTAGTACTTACTCAGTTTAATAATAGTGTTAAGATTTTTGAATTTAGATAATGTTACTGGCAATAGAATCTTATTTGATGCATGTACGTCAACGAACCAAATTTTCGAACTATGAAAATGTCGCCCAACAATGTTTTCTATTCGCTATTGCAACACAGTAAGCTCGATTATATGGGGTTTATAAGTGGCTTTGGATATGAAAATTAATGAATGTAACATATTCATCGTTTTCTGGGTTGTTTTGGGTATAAAAAATGTTTAAAAAGGGTGGTCCAAATCCGCTAAAGTGTGTCCAAATCTACTGGGGGGTCCAAATCCGCTGTGACACCGGCTCTTGGGCAGGAGCGGGAGGTAAAATAGATATCACGCATAGCTATCAAATTTGAATGTCACCCCTTCTAACGGGTTGTCAAAAGCGACCAATCACAAACCAGACGCGCATTGTAAACAAAGAAAACGGTTTTACTTCCTCGCCAGACAAATACGCTAATGAAATATTATTTGGAACAGTGGTTCGCACGTTTTGAACAGTATAACATTCGCAGAATTAAAACGCAGAATTGAACTCTATATCTACGGTGGCTCAGAGATGACATAAACACTTTTTTTATTTTCGCGACTTTTTTCGCTACTTTTAATTTTTTCGCGACTTTTTTCGCGACTTTTTTCGCTACTTTTTATTTTTTCGCGACTTTTTTCGCGACTTTTTTCGCGACTTTTTTCGCGACTTTTTTCGCGACTTTTTTCGCGACTTTTCAGATTCACGAGAAGGAACTAGCCCTTATAGGTGTTTTCGAAAGGAATAACCATGCTTCTATTATTTTGTATTTGTATATTACAAATAGCAACTGTTAAGGCTATTTTACCACAATATTCTCCTGTGAATCAAGCGATAGGACGCAATGAAGCAATCGTGAACTACTTTAGGCTTGGTTTTACTGCAGCAGAAATTTTAGGTTTTCTCGCCAGTATTCACGGAGTTCGACTTAGTCTACGGCAGCTAAGAAGAATACTACAAAGCCATGGTTGTAGGAGAAGGGTGAACCCCACCGATATGAATGTTGTTGTTCAGGCTGTGGAACAAGAATTGAGAGGTAGTGGTAGGCTCCTTGGTTACCGGGCGATGCATCAGAGATTAATTAACGATTATCATTTTGTTGTTACGAGAGACGTCGTACGCCGAGTGCTAAATATACTCGACCCAGAAGGAGTAGCGGGCAGATCTAGGCACAGATTACGGAGACGAAGGTACCACACCAAAGGGCCAAACTATTTATGGCATATAGATGGATATGACAAGTTAAAACCCTTTGGGTTTTGTGTGCATGGAGCAATAGACGGTTATAGTAGAAAAATTATTTGGTTGGAGGTAGCAAGCTCAAATAATAACCCGAGAATTGTCGCACGGTATTACCTAGATTACGTCCGACAAATTAAAGGAGCCCCACGTATCGTAAGAGGAGATCGGGGCACCGAAAATGTTCACATTGAAATCATTCAGCGATTCTTCCGTAGGGCTGCAGATGACGATTTTAGAGGTGAAAAGAGTTTTATGTATGGTCGATCAACTGCAAACCAACGAATTGAGGCGTGGTGGTCTATGCTTCGGAAGCAATGCACAGATTGGTGGATCAAATATTTTAAAGACTTAAGAGATAGAGGTTTGTTTTGTGACGACGACATCATTCATAGAGAATGCTTAAAGTTTTGTTTCATGGACTTGCTCCAGAATGAACTTCACAAAGTCGCGCAACACTGGAACACACATAGAATAAGACCTTCCACAAATCGACAATCGCCTCCTGGTCGCCCAGACATCTTGTACTTTCTTCCCGAAACAAGCAACACACAAGATTATGCTACACCAGTCGATTTTGACGAGATCGAAATTGCTGAAGAGGAATTTGTTGTAACCGCCCCTGTAAGAGGTTGCAGTTCTTACTTCAACGAACTTGCTGAAATGATTATGGTGGATGAAAGACTGCAAATGCCTGAAACGGCAGCTGAAGGTGAAAACTTGTACATAAATCTACTTAGCTTGATTGGTGATTTATCATAAATTGGCTATTTTGTTTTGAAATTGAACAGACTGATTGAAAACCAACTAGGTTGAAAGGGGTTTACTTTAATACTAAACGAGAAGAATGTTCGACGTTTAAGTTGATTTTATTTCGGCTTGATAATGCACTCAGGCTTCTATTTTTATTAAAATTTCAATGTTTAATAAAACTGCAACACTACAAAATGTTTTTACACTTCTGTAGACATTAAAACAGAACAAGAAAAAGTGCTTCTGTATTCTTTAAAGAAACAGAAGCAAAATTAATTAAATAACAATATAAAGTCGACTATTATCATTCCCACGGCATCAAGTGGTTCCGGATACATCTAATAATCCATCGGATGGATAAACTCATCCAAGGCTCTAAATTTCTCGGTTTGTAAAATTTTTCAATATATTCGTTATATCTAGCTTCTTTATATTTTAAAACTTTCGTTATTCATAACAACCAATCAGAATGTACAAATTTTCGGAGATCTCCAGAGCCACTTGACGCCTTAGCAATTCAAAAAGCGTACTGTGTATTATTTGTAATACAAAGTCTACGGCACCTTGTAAGCCACATTATAATCCCCCCCTGAAAGATTTTAGCCGCTCATGACGATTTAAATATGGGATAAACTCAGTTGGGGCAAATGAAAAATCAGATGTAGTTTTAGCACGGACTGTACAACAAATATGATTTGCTACAAGTTAAATATTTTTACCATGTTTACTCGACTCAATCTGGGAGAGGGTATACCCTCTTTCACTGTTGAGTCGAGTAAACACGGTGGCTTCAAGCTCCAACTTGTATAGGATAATTCTGATTTTTAGCCCAGGATTGTAATATGGCAAAGATATTTAACTTGTAGCAAATCGTATTTGTCGTACAGTCCGTGCTAAAACTACATCTGATTTTTACATTTGCACAACATTTAACATAACAAAAATGTACAGGAAGTGACTTCCTCAATAAAAATTCATTGCTTGATTTAAGGTTATCTTAACAAGAAAATACCAGTCTTTTCTTTACATTAAAGTTAAGTAAGTCACAAGATGTCATTTTGCCATTTTTCCTTTGACAATACATTTGTAAACTCGGTGCGTAATTCCGTATAACAGTCATAAGTATATGGCAGTTCCAGAACACAACCGCAAGTGTGCGCAATTGGACGTCTTTCGAACCCTTCCAGCTTGGTGAAATTAACATGAATTGTTGGAACACATATGACATCGGCACCAGTCACAAACATTACAAACGACTTGAGCTTTGCAATGTCCAGCCCCCTGATGAAGCGTTTCAAGTATTCTAATGCTGATCGCTCGGCACTGGTTTCCGGCAGAGCATCCACCATGGCAAGCACTTTCTTCGTTGTAGGCTCCAAAGACTCGTACAAAGAATATACTCCATCTACTGACGATAACTGACTCTGTCCCAGAGTCGTCTTAAAAATGCCTTCCCAGCAATCAACAACGTACTGCGCTTGTTGAATAATCTCTTTGTGAGCCACTTCCATTACCAGACTTTTAATGTTATCTTTGGTTGGCAATTTTCTACATCCAAAACGATCGAGCAGTTCAATAAGATCTTCGTCGTCACAGAGCCGTTCCTCGTCACCTGCCAATGCCCTGCATACAACTTGTTCGTCAATTGGAGCAAGGTACCGCTTGAATGATCGAAGGAGGATGTCATCAGACACTGCTTTCTCACTAAACATTGCAGAGATAAAAAACGCTTGGCTTAGCATCACTGGAAAGTAACCCAGATCTAAGTAACCTTTGACGATGATACGAGCTACTGCAGCCCATTGGTCAGATTGAAAGTCGTGTCTCAGAAAAGGCACCCTTTCTCTTTCTCCAAGGCTGCAAGAAATATAAAATTCTTGCCAAAAATTTGCAAGGGCGTCGCGGTAAATGCCATTCGAATCAACACCTTTTTCATTGTTCCCCTGTCCATCGACCATGATAATCTTTAGCTGACAACTCAGTATATCCACATAGAGGAACTCTTTTATAAGATCTTGCAGGACAAGTGTTCGTCTCAGCCTCACCACTCTGATAAAATGGGAAAAGAAAAAGGAAATTACGTCAGATGTTGTATAGCTTAGTCACTACCACTGTACATTATTTGTAAAATCTATCACCTGATGTTAAAGACAAAGTTAAACAGTTGGGGGAAAAATAACAATTACAGTATCACTCGCGTATATCTTAACCGGGAGGTATAGTAGTTGACAATAATGGCACCAAATTTGGCGACTTTTCATCAAATTTTACGGTTACTATGTGCTGAACCGTTCCCTGTGGAGTGTTTCTTTGCAATCACAAATTGAAAGGCCATCTTTTTTACTTTTTTGAAGAATAATTAGGGCAAAGCTATAAAATCATAAAAATCCCAGGTTTTATGACCTAACAATCGTCACATGCACATATGGTTTTATTGTGCTAATTCGTACTGCTCACTATCCCACTAAACATCAACGCATTTCAGGAATTTTTCCTAAATCTCCAATGTTTTGAAATTAAATTCCAAAGCAACAGCTGTTTTTGATTTTTTTTTGTATTCAGTTTTGTTCAATAGCTATACGCAAACAATTACACCAATATATTTTTTCAATTGAATGTCAACAACAAAAGAGACATAAGAGTTTCTTTTGTTGTCATCAACGATTTAGGAATAATCCCCGAGCCCGGGCGGAGGGCCGAAGGCCCGGAGCCTGGTGAGGGTGCTAATCTCGACGTGCGTGGAGATTGACGATGCCGACCGAAATGTAACTGAAAGAAGAAGACCGAAAACGATTCCAACCGAAATGTAACTGAAAGAAGAAGGATGTGTCCTGAAACTGTTCAAAGCCGGTAAAGAATTTTGCTCTGGTGTATTCTACATAACTCGAGAGGGAACGATGAAGAAATTTTGAAACAAACGGCTTTTTAGATCATGAAGATAACTGAATGATGCCTTGTCATATTTATCTGTCAACAACGAAAAAAGTAAGAAACTTCGAACGAGAAAAACAATCCGAAAAGAGTAGACTGAATTGGCAGTGTATGTGGTGACAAAAGCAGAAGAAAGTTTAACGGTGGGAGATTCGTATTTACCAGTTTAGCGGAGTTAAAACGGAAGAAATTTTGAAAATGAAAATTAATATAAATATTAAATATCTTGTCTAGAGTTGTCTTTGAACGCTAGGACGTTGGCCTTGTGTCTTTTATTGGCCACTGCTTATATCTATTTTTGAATGAAAATTTGTCATTGGTTCATTTCGTTGTGTGTGTTTTTTTAATATTGATTTTGCATGTTCTTTCGGTGTGTCAATACATGACTACAGATGAACCTGGGATGTCATTAATACAACAAAAAACAGAAATTAGGGGAGGGGAGGGGGGTTGTTACGTTCATGCATTTCTAGTTAGTAAATAACTATAAATTTGTACATGCAGTTTGTCAGTTTTGGATAACAAGTATCACTGCCCAAATCTCATCGAAATAGGCTTAATAGTAACAAAATTACGGAAGAAGGCAATCTTGCAGGTCTCCCTGACACAGCAAAAATAACCCGGCCCAGATAGAGTGGATAATTACGTACGCGTATCTTTGTAAAAAGTATTAAGTTAAGACCCGCACCGACGACCAAGTTTTTCTTGACAAGTTCCTTGGTAACTTTCCTTGCTCGTGTGTACGATGAACACGGGTTTTTTTTCAAACAATTTTCCCTGACAAGTTATAATTGCTCGTGTGTACGGTTGGACAAGTTTTCCTTGACAGTAATGATCGCGTAATAAGCTTCGGAGATGAGTTGTCAAGTTTTCCTTGACGACTATACACACGAACAAATTTCCTTGTTCAAAAGCTGGCATGACCAGCTTTTGAACTAGGCTCCTTGTCAAGGAAAAACTTGTCAATTTGTGTCGTGCACACGAACAAATAAAACTTGTCAAGGAAAAACTTGTCAAGGAAAACTTGGTCGTCTGTGAGGGGCTTTATACGCGGGTGCCGGACGGTACTGTACACAACATGAGATTTGTAATTTCTACAAACATAAACATACGGATATAACCCAGCTTAAGAATTAATCGTCAGTTAAGTCAAATAAGGTTTGAGGGACCGTAAACCAAGGGGAAGAGAACTAGTTACCGAATCATGTTAGTGTGGTTACTTCCACTGCCACCCATGGAACCATGGTCATCTTCACTTCCAGCGAATGAGCTTTGGTCATGTTCACGTCCATCATCAGGGCCTTGGTCAGTATTCTCTTCTTCACCCATTGAAGCCTGATCACTTTCACCTTGATAAACTGATCTCCCTATATTCCCACCATCAAACAAACCATATTCTCCATCAGATGAACAATGGTTTCGACCAGATGGATCTTGGCCGCCATCAGACATGTTCTGGCAGTGAGCTTCCGATGCTGTCAAACCCTGGGTATAGAATAAGATAAAATAGTTCAAAAAGTACGTTATGTAAGAGTCACACAATGATACACCCACTGAATAAAAATAAATCCTTGATAATACCACCAGCAAAAAGAATGATATATTGAAAGTGAAACCAAAAAAGATAATTAGACTGCTATTCTTATAAGTAATATATAGCTAGTTTAAAACACGATCGGAAATGGCGGCTGTCGAGGCTCGCGAAATACGGGCTGACCCATATTAGCTACGCATGCGTAGAACGAATATCTTGCGTATAAACGTCATTACCACAGAATAGAAATACACCAGCAGTGAAGTCCAACTCGAGTGAAAACTTGTCCGCATTTCTTCAATGCGCAGGCGCGATATTTTACGCCATCCGACGCCATCCTACGCAATCCTGGCAAGTCCCCCCGGCAGTTTTAACCTTCATTTGAAGGTCCAAACTGCCAGGGGGACTTGCCAGTAGGATGGCGAGGAATCAAGATGCGCGAGGCGACATGCGCGAGGATAGAAACTTCAAAGGTTCCGACGCGAGTTGGACTTCTGGTCGTATTTCTATTCTGTGTCATTCATTACACGGCCGACAACTCACTTGAGCCAGCACACACGTGGACTGCGAACTGCCCCATGAAAGTGGCCGATTTTCTATGCGATTTCCGATCGTGGTTTGGTTAAGAGTATTAAATGCAGACTTACAGCTGATAGTAGCCTCTGCTGACTGCTGGAGTCAACTCTGCAATGAAAAATTAATATTCATGTACATGTAATACACTAATAATTTTCTCGTCATATCTAATGAAACATTTTGAACCATATGATATATGATCAAAAAAAAGGTCCTATAAAGTGTTACTATAAGTTGAAAAAAATAACCCTTGAAAAAAAAGTTAAAAATCTTAAAAAGTTAGTCATTTTTTTTCTTTCTTTAATTTCGGTAGTTTTTTTCTTCTAATTCGCTTCTTTCTTGTCATACCATAAGAAAATCATTTAATTGTTTATTTATATTTTTACACACAAATAATACTCAACACACCAGCACATTAGCTATAATTGTACATAGTAACATTTAAGAACACAATTCTGGCCTCAATCAAAAGCTGTAAAGTAATTTTGTTATATTTTTTTAGTTTTGATACATGTTATATACTGTCAATTGTAGTACATGTATGAATCATTGAATATTTTATTAAGTATCTACACAGTTTAAATAACACATATTGACTATGTCATGCTCATACTGTATCTTCATTTTAACATTACGTTACATTATCAATTACATAACTTAACATAATGTACATGTCAATTTTCTAAAATCCTATGTGTAATGTAAAAGTACAGAGCTACTAGCTAAGTGTACCTTGCTACAATATTTGCATTATTGCTTTGAGTTTCACAGTTACAGTATATTGAACTAAAATATTGCACTTACAGCAAGACATCATCAGTAAGAATTCATTGAGGGGGACTGTTCTCAACTGGTGATACATGTATACTACCTTTGAATTCCATGTGATCATTGATCTTTGAGCTTGGACTGGTGTCCACTAGGCGCATTATAAAGCCTAGAAACTTTGTGAACCACAATTCCTTAACCAAAACGTCTATTGGCCTGTCTATAGGGCCAACCTATATATAGGCAATGCTATTAACCCTTTGAGGCCCGACTTAATTGACCCTGTAATGTAACCCCTGCCCAAGTTAATTTGGCTTCCAGCAACAAATATCATACACGGCTCAAGTTTTTAATAAATACTAGGAAAACTATAGCATTTCACACCTATTAACTGATCAAGCCAGACAAGTCAGTAATTAATGCTTTAATATAATTGAAGTAAAACTCCTTTAGAAACACAGGATACGGTATATATTGTGTAAAAGCCAAAAGTACTAATAATTACAACACACAAAATTCCATTTCTGTCGGCAATATTGAACGAAAATGGCAATGGTTAATGACCACCTACTAGCCGGCCCCCCTGTTGGGGACCTTAGCCCCCGTGTTGGGGAATTCATGGCGCCACCCCTGCTATAGACTTCTATAGACATCCAATCCTATAAGAATGTTTCCTATACATCTCTATAGATACCTAATGTATATATGTTGCCTATACATACCTATAGCCTTTTTTATAAGGGTTGTGCAGTTATAGCAAAACAAAGTCAACATTTAAGCAACACGTAAATTAGTAAACTGGTAAAAAAAGTAAAGATATATTTACTGTAAAGTCATGCAGGACTTACATTTCATGATCATCATCACCCACTACTACAATGTGTGGAAGTGTTTCAAAAAAGTTTGGTGTCTCCCATGAGATCTGAATCTCTTCTTCAGGTATATCTTCATTTGAACCAAATCCAAGAAAATCAATATAATTCCCAGGATATGAAGGCATATTATCACTTTCTAACATACTAAGCAAATGCTTGTCAACAGCAGTAACTGGAAGATCAGGAAGCAAGGTCTCAGGCACATCACATTTGGACAGAATGAAGGATTCTGGAGTGAGGGCTAAACTTCCTGCCCAATCATAAACAGCGGATATGTTTTCCAGTTGACAAAAAGATCGAGTCTGTACACCCACAGATGGATGCCGGATAGAAACAATGACATGGGCTATACCAGGAGGTGGAATATCTGGAACTCTAGATGCTCGTGCACTTTGCAAGCACTGCTGCCTCTTTAATATTTCCACCTCTGCTGTTTTCTGTTGATCTTTAGCTTGGTCCTTCTCAAGTGATCTTTGTAGCTCTTCATCTTGCTGTTCTTTCAACAGTGCCCTTTCTCCTGATGTTCCAACAAGACCATCAATCCCATTGCCGCAAGAACTACCACTTGTAGTAACATCATGTCCTTTTGTTACAGTCTTTCCAAAGTCAAATGGGGCCACAGGTAATTCGTCACAACTGCTTTCTTCATCGTGTTTTGATATAAGATACAGCCGCACTCTTGTCAGTTTGTTCTGCTCAATGTACTTTCCTAAGCAAAAGTTCTCATCTACAATAGTTTTACAGTCAAAGCGGCCAAGTGAAAAAGTCATGTTCAAAGCATCACCATGATAACTTTTTCCATCTGGAAAAAATAGCTCTTTTGCCTTGTTGATAATATCTTTGGCACCCACATTCAAGTCCATAGATATTTCTCTAGCTCCACCACCTTTACTGTATCGAATTGACACGTATTTTTGTGTTGAAGAATTGTAATGCAGCCATCCAACTTGTATTTTTCTAGTGCATGGTTTTTCCTTCTTAAAGCTGCTAGTTTCAGAAGAAGTCAGGGAATTTGAATTGCCTTTGTTCTTGGATGTTCGGATGTCTTTGGCAAGTTGTAGCAACTTCTTTTTTTTCTCTTTACGTTCATCACATACTTGAGCACATGAAGTTTTACCCTCCACAAAAGACCTTAAAGCTAGAAGGTCTCCCCTTCTTATTAAACCAAGTATTTCTAAATCACTGTCAGTAGCTCGTTGAATAGCAACAAAATCCATCTAAAATTTAAATTAAAAAAATAAGGAAAAAAAAATTATTCATCCAGAGATAAATTTGCATAGAAATCCTTACTGGTGTTACAAGTACACTTTGCTGTTTAAAGTATGCTGTTACAATCAAGTATAACAGGGTCTTTAACACTTTGAGGTCTGGACCTCTCCCTGTTCTGAATAAAACTGTCTGGTATTAGCCAGAATAAACCTTAAAGACTCGGTGTCAGGCTTCAAAGTCTTAACATACCACCCATCATTGGAGATTTTATTTCTGTGGTATTTTTCTTAAATGTATTTCCTTGTTTGTTTGTTTGTTTGTTTCTTTGTTTGTTTGTTTGTATGTGTAATGTCTGGTGAATCTTGTAAAATAATGTGTTCAAAGTCTGGCTGCCAGCAGGGGTATAAACTAAACCTGTCAACCTCCCCTTCCTGCTCAGCCTCCACACACAGTACCCCCTCCTGCATGCATGATGTACAGTACATAATACATTATCAAAAATGCACACTAAATATTATAGTAGTACCTTTTCAGTCCTGAACTTTTTTACAACTATCTCTTCAATATTCCTACTCTTCAGGAATTCACACACCTAAAATGTTAATAGTATTTGTATCGTTACTAGAGTGTTGATACAGTTCAGTGGGCTATAAAAACTCGAAATTTCTATTGATAATTTGATATGCCTGCAAATTTTTAAACATTACGAACCTTGACATAGTTTGATCATGAAGAGTAGGTAATTTTGATAAATTAGGTATGTATGTTTTTAATGTAACGAGCTTAATAGAAAAGTTAAAAATATAGACCACACTACCAGTGTCAGACAAGTACATCATTGACTTTCGAAAATGAACTTAAAGTGTTTCATGTTTAACAGTTGAAAGACGAAACTTTGAAAAGCACGAGTAATGTCCATTAACTGTTCTTTTAGGTTACAATCGAAAGCAAACGACAGAAACCCTTACCTTTTCGTTCGAATCTGACGCCATGTTGGTTGTTGTTGAACGTTGATCGATGCTGAGCACTGGCGTGAAAGTCGCGAAAAAAGTCGCGAAAAAAGTCGCGAAAAAAGTCGCGAAAAAAGTCGCGAAAAAAGTCGCGAAAAAAGTCGCGAAAAAAGTCGCGAAAAAATAAAAAGTAGCGAAAAAAGTCGCGAAAAAAGTCGCGAAAAAATTAAAAGTAGCGAAAAAAGTCGCGAAAATAAAAAAAGTGTTTATGTCATCTCTGAGCCACCGTATATATCTGAAATGAAAGCTCATTCAACATATAACAACATACGTACACAATATATTTCAACGAAATAAAGTAAAACTAAAGTGTTTAACAACCGTGGCAAAGCGAAAAGCCGATGTTAAATAGCAAAGATTTCCCTGAGCATCTGACCGCCATATTTATTTACGTTTGAATTCTCTTTGGAAATCCCGCAAAATCTCTACTTGCATGCGATAGACCGCTGACGCATAGGCAGACATATTTCCCTGTTGTTATTTGTACTGTACCATCTGTTCAACTTTTAAGTGCATTCTAACAATTATTATTAATCGGAAACTAATCGGCAAAGCCGATTAATCGGCCAATTTAAAATAATCGGTAATCGGTCGATTATTTTGAATAATCGGCAAAATAATCGGTGCATGTCTCAAATAAAGCTTTTCATGAACGACGCGAACACACACCATAAGTGCGTAGCTGCATAACCCCAAACACAATAGTCCTTATTTCACAATGATTACAGAGCGTTTCACATAACTCTTGATGGAAGAGTTCCGCAGTCAGACGTTTGTCACAAACTTTACGAACTCCTCAAATTCGTTACGTATAGCAGCCGATCAAATAGCGAGCATCAAAACAAAGTTGCAATGTTTGTCGCCAACTTCGGAAACAATGAACCGGAACTTCGGAACTCTAGTCTGTCAAAAGATTTGTGAAACGCTTTTAAAAGTTTAAATTTTAAAACCAACACGAGCAAAGGATCTTCACCGGTTGAGGCAACCTGGTTGCGGCTGGTCACGTGCCGCCTAAACAAATTTTAAATCATGGGAGGGGTGGTTAGCTTTAGTAAGCAGCACACTCAATGACAATGCTACAACACAAGTCCAGTTTTAATACTCATATTCTAAAATCTGATATTAGATTTAGGCGAACTATAAAGTTCACTGAAAGAATGAAAAACGCGATTCAACAACTGCATTTACCTGACTTTCTGTTGATGCCATTCATGTCAGAACTTTTAATTTTCTCGCCGGGAAGTATTTTAAAGAATAAAAAAACATTATTTTGGTCTGGACCGTCTGAAATGGATGAGTCTTAAGTTTGTTTTGCCTTTTGCTGTTTTGGTGTTTGCTATAACCTCAGAAAGACTTCTGGTATGAACCTCAGATATTTCTTAAACAAAAGCTAATTCAAATATGAAAGGAGTGGAAAAGTTTGCAGATTTCTAGTTGAAGTTGAAAACGTTTTTGGTGCAAATTAGTGATCATACCTTTTCAACATATAAAAAAATATTAAAACTTTTATGGTCAACGGTGGGAACATTTTGAACATTTTAAAAAGTTACAGGTAACACTACGATTTGAAATATATACCGAATGAAAGCTTATAAAATTTCTAACAACATACGTACCCGATGTATTTCAACAATGCGTAGTTCCGAAAATTTTAGCCATCTTCTTCTATAAACAAATGTGGAGTTTATACAATTCTGGATTATGCCGACAGCTTCGTGAGTGCAGGACTTTTTTGCCACGGAGTTTTACCCGTAGTATCCGCGTACTGACGTTTTAAATAATAACCCCGTGGTCAAAGAATTTCATATCCAAATAATCGTTTTCTAAAGTAAATTACTTATTTACTTAACTAAATATTATTTATATATATAGATAATAATATGAAGTTAATTAAAAGGTCACAAGACGGCCAAGAGTAATTGATTACAGGAGCCCGAGGGTCGCAAGGACGAGAAGGCTAATTTTCCGGGGACACTTACTTTCAAAATGGCCGACTGGCGCATGCGCATAAAAATAATGGGACACTTTTTCCGCGAGTTGGACTTTCTGGTTGATCCTTATTCTGTGACCTAGCCTAGGAAGTTTGACTTGAGGACTAGAGACACAAGAAAGGGCCACAGTATATCAAAGAACATATACGTACTGTTTACCTACAGTAGTAACGGCATTCTCCTTGTTTGAATAGCTTTACCTTTTGCAAGTGACCGAGTTATAGTTGATCAGTTAAAGCGGCTGCCGGCTGGTAATTCACAATTGTCTTCATCGTAAACATGCTTACAAAGGCTTTTATACAATGTTTACAACTGCACATGCCGGCAATCGCGGTAGACCTATAGTACGTAAAAGATGACGAGCTAGATATAGATACTGATTTCAATTTACCATGAATTTGTAGATAAAATTTAAGCTGCTCGATCGAGGCAAGCAACATGTGCTCGATGATGCAAAATGCAATTTCTTCCATGCATTCTTCGCAGAATCCACTGCTTTCCTTCCTCCGATTGTAAAAGAGTTTCCCCAAAGAAAGAGACTGTAATCACATTCGAAAAGAAAAATGGCTCGATTGCACACTTCTGGTGTAAATAAAGAAAGCTTGTAAGTCAAAATACGTTTTACAGTCGGTTTCAGGTTACTTTTGACGGAAATGTTCAAAGTTCGTTCGGAGGTTCACAAGTTCGTATTGAACTAGGCATTTGATTGGATGCTAGTTGCTCGCCTCCGAACGAACTTCTGAACATTTCCGTCAAAAATAACCTGAAACCGACTAACTGTTTTGGGAGAGAAAATGGTACTGTAGAACCATTGATTTACGCCCGCAATTTCTTCGTTAGCGCAGACAAATTGCCCACCATTGAACTCTAAAAAGACTGGAACGATAAGTCAAAATTCTGCCTGCTAGCTGGGGCAAGTATGAACGTGCAAGAACGTCAGACAACTGCGTCTGATCAACGTAGGAGCGGTGGAAAACAAAACAATGGCCCAACAATAATTATTTAGTTTTTTTGTACTTTTTTACAATTGGTATTGTTGCCCACCTGTTGAGCAGAACTCCATTTCAAGCAAGCTGCAATCGCGTCGCTTAGAAGCGCGTATATACTGCATGTGCATGTCTGTTTCATTTCGGACAATGTCTCATGCCTGTGGAGAAAGAAACAGAACTTGTCAGTCAAATGTCTATGGGCAAAACGCCTGTCGGCCACATGTGCCGCCAAGAAAACATGCACTTGAGTTGATGTTATTGCGTGTAATTACTGTATATATTTATCGTTCGCATACCCCAAGTTTGATACACTGCAGCTGCAACTGCAGTGAACAATTCGAATTTATTAAGTATATTAACATTACGTGTATTTTAATTCCAGTTGGTATTTTAGAGAAACCCTATATAGTAGTATACACGTATGCGAGCTTCTCGAAGTCCTGTGAAATATTACGAGCAGTAAAAACAATATCTTACAAACTCGGCCACTGCTTAAGCCTTATCTATTCTTCCTCTGCACATAGCTTGAAAGCCAGTGATCAGTGGTTAACTATTCCATGCATTTGTTGATCGGAAATGATCATCGTCGATCGTGGAGTAGATATGTCCTTCATTGCTAAGAAACTCCACAGATTCCCTGAGAGAAGAAAAAAGATATATAAATCGAAGGCTTTATAACCTATATACGTTATTATTAGTACTCTCAGCTTGAAGTTTGTGAGGTTTTGTTAGTTCTCGCTGTACAAGATGTCGTTAGATGTTAAAAATCAGAAAACTTTAATCCCTATGACACTGACCGGACTTGAGCACGCAACCTTCCGAAACCTAGCCAGACACTACAAAGCCTATAGTTTCTGAAGTCTAAAGTTTATAAAGTTTATAAAGTTTCAAGTTTCTAAAGTCTAAAGTTTCTAAAGTGTAAAGTCTCTAAAGTTTAAAATTTCTAAAGTCTAAAGTTTCTAAAGTCTAAAGCTTCTAAAGTCTAAAGTTTCTAAAGTCTAAAGTTTCTAAAGTCTCAGTTTACAGTTCGTAAAGTCTATAGTTTCTAAATTTTAAAGTTTCTAAAGTCTAAAGTTTCTATAAAGTCTAAAATTTCTAAAGTTTAAAGTTTCTAAAGTTTAAAGTTTCCAAAGTCTAAAGTTTCTAAAGTGGATTTTGGGAGAAGAACGTCTGCTCTCATTCTAATTTAGTGTGGCTAAGGTAGAGCACGAAAATGTTCAGTGTCAATCCGTACGAGCCGTTAGGGTTGAGAATTCTATTTAGCGCTTTGAGGTTTGGAAAGGGGGAGGCAATGTTATATGATAATTGGCATTTCATAATTATATTTAGCGCTTTGAGGTTTTGAAAGAACGAGGCAATGAGATATGATAATAGCCATTTGAGAATGATATTTAGCGCTTTGAGGTTTTTAAAGAACGAGGCAATGTTATGTGATAAATAACATTCGATAAATGTATTGTGTTTGTGATTTTGAAAGATTGTTAAGAGGAGAGGCATTCATGCCTATAGTTCATATTAATTTTACGGATGGTGATGAAGTATTTGCGATGCATGTGGCGCGTTGAGGAGGTGAAAACACGGCTGGTGATGAAGTATTTACGTGCAGCATACGATTGGTTCGTACGATTGGTTCGAATCGTACGATTGGTACGAATCGTACGGGTCGTAAGGTGTTTCGGTGAAGGTGTCACTTGGATTCTCAGCTGGAGTTCATTTGTAATGCACAGCATGAGGCGTTTTGACGAACTGAAAATGGAGCCTTATGGGTCGTCAATCAACGTTTACGATCCGTATGAGTTCGACAGTATTGGGCATGTATGGATGGTTTATAAAGTCCAAAATTTCAAGTTTCTAAAGTCTAAAGTTTCTAAAGTCTAATGTCTAAAGTACAAATTTGAACGTATAGAGTTAAAACTTAAAAGCATAAAGCAGAAATGACAAAGTACACAAAAGTCTAAAGTTGAAAGTCTAAAGTTTTAATAAAGCAAAAAGTATAAAGCATAAAGTATACAGTACAAAGTACAAAACAACAGCTTGTACAGCAAGATAGCCTGCGAGTAGACGTTCTGGGAGTTTAGATAGCATTGGTGAGAAAGAACGTCTGCCGTCAAACCCTATAATTGGCATTCGGCCCCTTGACACCTGGCATGTAAACAAGCTGCAAGGCGACTCGCCTTCGACGTATCTACACAGGCGAAATAAACGTCTACTTACACACCATATCGTTGACTGTCGTTGCTCTGCAATAAAAGGAAACCTCGCGATTTCCTTCTAATTCTATTTAATTAAGTATCCAAGACAGTTGATTTGCCAATTCTTTCACTGGCCGCCTTTTGCAGAAGCTCACGCTGATTTCACTCGGGATTTTTCTGCTAAACTGAACCCGTTGAAAGTCGAGCAAAACGTCTCGGCTTCACAGCAACGGACCTTAATTATTTATTTAACAGTTTTCTGAACGATTTTGTCTCAACACGTAGCGAAAATATTATTAAACGATCCCAGTCACATTCTGATGAAAGTGAAAGTTAGAAAATTGTTATTAACCGTTGGCCAATCATAATAGAAGCGGAAGTAGCAGAGACGTTATAAGCCAATCAGAACATTAGTCCGTCACACGGACTAGAGAATTTATTTTTTGAATGGATTTTCCACAGACTGTCTTCCCTTCTCCCAAAGCCAACACCCCCCCCCAAGACAGTCTGTTTATGGGCTAACAGCAAGAAAGCACAAAAGATTTATAGCTGACTAATCAAAAGTAAAAAAAAAAAAGAAAAAAAAGACATACCGAATGTTTGAGTCAGTGGCTCCGGCTACTTTCTGTATAATTTCATTTCTGCTCATCCCTTCATTGGAGGTTGCGCTATTGATAACCTCGAGAACCTAAAGTGTAACACAGAAATAACTGAGTTAGATCTCAAAAGAACTACCTGTACAGTGCAATAGTAGCGGTGAGACGAAACCTTCCAAAGCTCTTTAACATACAAATGTTTTTTCGGCTCTTTGAAGATTCGACCATACCTATATTAAGGCCTGCAGGATTAAACGCCGAGCTTTACCTGAGTCGCACTTGATTCAAAAAATGAATATGAAGAAGTGAAAAACTTGTTGGCATTTTGTGTTTTAGTGAACAGAGCAGCATGACTGGAGCATTCAACCAAAAATTTAAAGAGAATCAGACGTATAGTCTTCGAGCTATGAACTCTCAAGGTTTGCCATGACTATTTAATTTCTGGAGAAATTTGGGCTGTTAGTAACAATGCCTTAGGACGTACGCAAATGGACAATTAACTATGTATAAGAGCAATGGATTCATCTGCGTACGTCATGAGGCATCGTCACCGAGGGCCCACATTTCTCCAGCAACAAAATAGCCATGGCAAACTTTGAGAGTTCATAATTAGAGAACTATGCGCCAGATTCTCTTGAAATTTTCAGTAAATGCTCGTACTATGCTCTTATGTTCATTAAAACAAAATAACGTGCCAACGAGTTTTTCACTTCATAGGCACTTTAAGTCCAAATCAAATTCGGCTGAGGACACGTTTTTATTATCTTCACGGCTGGCACCGACCAATCGATAAAGCTTTGAACATTTATTGACACAAGAGAAAGTACGGTTTTACAATCATACGTTAAATTGAAATTTCGTCATGCCAGTGCTATCAAGATTTTGTCCAACTCCTGGGCCAGAAGAGGTCTTGTTACCAAACTGCATCCCACCTGCAGTTCCGGGTAAAGTGGTAGTATTGTTTGCGTTCGCTGCTGCCTTAAATAGAAAGAAAAACAAGCAAATATAAAAACAAGTATGCATGTATGTATGTGTATATATGTGTATATATAATAATAATAATATATAATAAGGTGTTACTCTGAGTGACGAACCATACTGGACAAGTAGAGAAAACTCTAGTTGGCCCGGCTGGTTCGTCACGCGGAGTAAACTCGTCACTCGGAGTAAACACATTATTATTCTCCATCCGAACGTGAAGTGCGCATGGGCCCAGAGTGCTCAAACTTCCACAAGGGTAGTGAGCGTTGCATTATCGCTAATAGGTACCCACGGCAACTTCACAGAGTGCTATATATATATATATATATATATATATCAATATCTGAAAACCTACTGGACCAAGCATTATCTTGGGCCAGAAATTTGACAAATATAGACAGCGATGAAATTACAGTTATTAAACATGCGAGAAAATCACTCCTTTTCAACAAAGAAAAACCATGGATTAAAAAAGACAGCCAAGATTTATTTGACGTCACCATGGGTAGCTACATGACGGCGCCGAAATTTGCAAACTGGTTGGCCTTTTTATTTTAAACAGCCTTGGAAAAAAGTTTGGCAAAGAAAATGTCGGCCTATATAGAGATGACGGATTGGCCATTTTAAAGAACAAAACCACGAGATTGGCAGACAAAACAAGAAAAGATCTACACAAAATTTTCGAACAGCTCGGCCTCAAAATAACAGCCCAGACAAATTTACATGCGGTAAACTTTTTAGATGTTACTTTCGACCTTCAAAACGGAAAATACAAGCCTTATAGAAAGCCCAATGACGATCCATTGTATGTAAACAAGCAATCAAACCACCCACCTAGCATTTTAAAACAGCTACCAACATCAATCGGCAAACGCATTTCCTTTCTCTCATCACATTTAAGGAATCCGCACCAATTTAACAAAATGCATTAAGACACAGTAATTTCAATCAGGAATTAAATTACACACAGCAAAACCCACAACAACCACGCAAAAACCGACATCGCAATATCATTTGGTTCAATCCACCATACAACAAAAATGTAAGATAAACATAGGACGCAGCTTTCTTAACCTAATCGACAAACATTTCTCACCAAAAAACAAACTCCAAACGCCAAGTCCACAATCATGCATGAAGCACAACGCACACATACTTAAACACATCCAGTTGCAACTGCAGGGATAAAAGTGCCCACTTCATGGACAGTGCCTGACAAATAGCATAATATACAAAGCAACTGTTTCCACAAGCGACATAAATAACACCAAACACTACATTGGCATGACAGCAAACAATGTCAAAGAGCGATACAGAAATCACACTAAGGGCGCTTTCCAATTGACAAGGTTAGACCGGTCAGTCCGGCCAGAATGGACTTGCTTTTCATTAGGACCAAATTTTCCAGTCTGACCGTCCTAAGTCTCAAACGAATCGTGTTCCATTTAACCGGACTGACCGGTCTAACCTTGTAAATGGAAAGCCCCCTAAGTCTTTCCAAACCGCGCGAACGTTCGAAACACGTCTGGGATTTAAAAGAAAAGAAACAAAATTTCAACATAACCTGGTCTATTTTAAAACGCGCGGCTTCCTATGCAATTTACGTTTGGAAGAGAAACTTTGTATCATGAAAGCAGACAAACACTTTTTACTCAATAAAAGATCATAAATCATTTCGACATGCAGGCATAAAAATAAATTTAATATCAACAATCTAAACAACAATCAAAACAAGGAAAGGAGTTTGAGGAATCCACCTCCCACACACCCACCTTTCGACCAAAACCATTTGAGGGATGCATTCATTGTTTCACCGCCCACACGCCCACCTTTGACCAAAACCATTTAAGCGGCCCACGAATCGAAACTACTCAGTCGCCTGAAGATCGCCCCGCGTGAAACTGACAGTTGCGACACTCAACATTTTGAGGTAAGCCCACTTAAACTATGCCATATTCGCTCTACCTTTATGGTATTGAGCACTTTCCGACATTCCGTGAACAAAATGAATGAGTGTAATGCTCGGAAATTGAATTTGAAGTGAGTTTTTGAATTTGTAAGTCTTTGTTGAATGTTTCTTGCTTTCGAGAATTTATTCTAACTATTCGTTCGTGGTGAACGTAGTGTTGTCTAATTGTTAAATAGAAACACTTGTGGAAGTTTGGAAGAACTCGAAAGAGTGACACACACTGCATGTAATTTCTCGTTCTTCCTCGTGTTTCTATAACTCTATAGAAACACGGAAAATGTTTTCCATTTCTTAAATATATAAAATAATTAATAAATTGTAGAACTGATTTAGCTTTTAATATAAGATTGTGCTATCTGCTTGTTTAGCTCTACTAGCTACTCAGATAGCGTGTGCTACAATTTTTTTGTTGTTATAAATTTGATATACCATATTTTCTGTAAGTCTCAGTGGTATTGCAAACAAACAAACAAACAAACAAACAAACAAACAAACAAACAAACAAACAAACAAACAAACAAACAAACAAACAAACAAACAAACAAACAAACAAACAAACAAACAAACAAACAAACAAACAAACAAACAAAATTTCAGGAATTTAAATTCAAGCAACAAAATGCGGTTTGACAGGTTGATGTGTTGCAATCCCCTACCTTCTTCAATGCCAGATTAGCATGAATAACCGATAACATATGATATGTTATCTCATTGAAGTCGGTTATACGAGCTACATTGAAGGCAACTATCGTCTTCTTGCCGTCCTGCAGTACCTTAACATAGCCATAGATGCGCACATATGTGTCTTCCCTAAGTGTTGAAAAGAGGAACGGTAAATGAAGTGCAATTAATCAAACAGTACGGTCAGTTGGTAGTATAGGTAGTTGACATGAACATTCGCTCATTCATTGAGTGAGTAGAAACAAACTTAACAAACAAACCAACCAACCAACCAACCAACCAACCAACCAACCAACCAACCAACCAACCAACCAACCAACCAACCAACCAACCAACCAACCAACCAAACGAACAAACGAACAAACAAACAAACAAACAAACAAACAAACAAACAAACAAACAAACAAACAAACAAACAAACAAGAAAACAAGTACACGAACAAGAACATGGACAAGAAAACGAACAAACAAAAAAAAAAGAAAATAAACAAACAATCACACAAACTAACAAACAAACAAACAAACAAACAAACAAACAAACAAACAAACAAACAAACAAACAAACAAACAAACAAACAAGAAACTAACACAACACGACAAACAAATAAACAAACAAATAAGCAAACAAACAAACAAACAAACAAACAAACAAACAAACAAACAAACAAACAAACAAACAAACAAAAAATGTGTCAGACAAATACTGTAGGGCAATAACAGAGAAAGTGACATACAGTACAGTACCTAAACTGTGATTGTTGGTATTCCTCGGGGGTTTCCTAAAGAAAAAAAAGTAAAGTAAATTTAGTGCTACTAATAAAGTGCTTTCAGCAAGAAAAGCAGCAAAACCAGACAGTGCTACAAAGTGGTGCCCTGTGGCGTTCAAAACATCGCGTTAAAAATGTCCCGTCGAACGAACGAACGAACGAACGAACGAACGAACGAACGAACGAACGAACGAACGAACGAACGAACGAACGAACGAACGAACGAACGAACGATCGGAACGAAATCACACACCGAATATTGTAATGTGATCTGTTTATAAAAGCACAAAAGCGAAGAGAAATCGCAAAGCGGATCGAACAGAGTATCAGAACCTATTCCAACACATAGAGTAGACGGCCAGCCAAGGCTTCAAAATATTACTTTTGATGGCATTTGTTGTTACAAGCAGGCAACCATGCCAAATCGTATCGGATAGTGCATACTTTGAAGGTGAGGGGGGTTGCCATCTGTAATTATTGATGGGATATCTGTAAAGAGCAGTCTAATATACGTTGGTATAATTGCTAAATTCAGAATGCATCCAATCAGCGTGCGTGAAGTTCGGATTATTCTAATTCGCATAACTCACAATCATAAACAAACAAGAAACATGGCGCAAATTCACCTAAATATAACACTTCGAAGAACAGCCATAACAAGCAGCCAACGTTTTGTTACAAGCAGGCAACCACCATAGAAATGTAGCTTAGACATTGATCAAGATAACTAGACCGGTTGCCTTTCGTGTATCACAAGATAGCACTGTTGAACCGCCAGAACCGGTGAGTTAAATGTCTAAGGAACAATATAAGTAACACTACACTGTAGTACAAAAGCTCAGCTTTATAACAGTTGATACATGGCGGTATCGGCAAATTATCAAAATAATACAAGGTAATTTACGAATATGAGACTTTCCTGTAGCTGCCAGATCTAATAAATTTCTGATTCTTTGCAAGCTTATGTTGTTGTAGCTTTTCTTCGAAGTGTTATATTTAGGTGTATTTACGCCATATTTCTTGTTTGTTTATGACTGTGAGTTATGCATCAGTCAATTCCAGCTGCGACCATCCCCCCCCCGGGACAGTGTGGGGCATTTGCACGCTTACTTGTCCCCACGGCCGGGCATTTGCAGCTGCGTGTTCACCCGGGGGCCGGGCATTTGTCAATATCGGGTTATTACCCCCGGGCATTACTCACGGAGAAAAGACCGCGGCCACGAGTTTCCTTTGTTATATGCCAAAATGGACGACTTTATCGGCAAGGACGAGAGCGTTTAGTTTTAACAAGGTATATTATATGTGAGAACATTTTAATAATACGTTAAACAAACTTTATGTTATATTATATTATTGTTGAATGTTGGTTGTCAAGTGTGAATCAATGTTTAAGAATTTCCTTCAGTCCATATTATATATATTGTATTTACAATGAAAAACTTTCTGCAATATTAGCAAGTGTGTCGTCGATGTTTTCATCTGAAGTGAACACGATAGTTTTCCTTGTTTTTTTAAAAAAAAAATCCCCAAAAGAACAATGAACAGAGGTATAAATATAAATTGTTAAAACGCATGTAATTAATTTAGTACATTCTTTGAAATTGACTAATTTGTCGGCCCGGGGGTGGGGCATTTGTTTTGCTTTTTCGTCCCAAGGGTGGGGCATTGTTCCTTCTTTTTTGCCCTACCCCCGGGCATTTGCACGAAAAAAATTAAAATTTACCAATGCCCGGGGGTTGTCCCGGGGGGGGGGGGATGATCGCAGCTGGAATTGACTGATGCATTATGCGAATTAGGTTAATCATAACTTTACGCACATTGGATGCATTCTGAAGGGAGCCATTCAAAATAGAACACCAACGTGACTCCACAGAAATCCCATCCATTCCAATATGTTTTTAAAAAACCATAAATTTTAGTATATAAATTCAAAATTACGGCTGGCAACCCCCCTCACGTTCAAAGTATGTACTATCCGATACGATCTGGCATGGTTGCCTGCTTGTAACAAAAAATGCCATCAACGGTGTTTTTGAGACACTTTTATCGAGGTTGGCCGGCCGTCTAACAGTTGTTGAGAATATATTCTTCAAGGAAATGTCAGACGCGGAACAAGCAAATGAAGGAACGCTCGTGCGAAGTTTCACAACATATCAAGTTACACCTCCATCAAAATTTTCGTTTAAATCGTCGGAGTGGACCACAGGGAGCCCACCCCAGCAGTATGAACGACTTTTACTTGAATTTACACGAAGTACTCTTCGATTCCGTGTCGAATGAATGCCCAGCAGGGAGTGCGGGCGCAAGCGAAAGCTGGGGGGTAAGAGAAGAAAGAAGAAAGGGATGAAACACTGAGTATAGTTATCTTCTAAAGCACTATTCCAGAATATATAAATAAAACTTTTAGAAATTACTAGTATTAAAAGCTCCACTAAGGACTGCTATTTCATATCATTAAGTTAAAAGTTGTAAAATGTTTGCTTACGACAGTTATTTTCTCGATCGATTAAATATGTTGAAAGTTTGCGATGTGTTCCATAGGTTGTGGTGACAGTTAATTGCATACGTCATCTTCGTGTACTCGTCCGCGTTTTTCACATCACGATCATGACAATTTGTAGTATGACTATAAATATCCGCGAGAATTCGTTTTGTTGATTTGAAACCGCAGACCGTTTCCGAAATCCGAAAACCAACCGACGAGTTGACGAACCTTTGTGCATGTCATAGCAACCTCTGGAACACATACTTCCGCCGAGTTCTCGTGTTTCATCCCTTTCTTCTTTCTTCTCTTACCCCCCAGCTTTCGCTTGCGCCCGCACTCCCTGCTGGGCATTCATTCGACACGGAATCGAAGAGTACTTCGTGTAAATTCAAGTAAAAGTCGTTCATACTGCTGGGGTGGGCTCCCTGTGAGTGGACCCGATGGATTCGTCGTTTTGAGAGATTCAGAATAGCCACGGAGCTATAGACAAGAAAGAGGAGGAGAAACAAGTCAACGCGCTTATTTACACCATGGGCGACGAGGCGGACGACATCATAACATTGTTCGGTCTCAACGAAGGTGAAATGAAAAGCTACGAAACCGTGAAGAACAAGTTCGAAAACCACTTTATCGCCAAAAGAAATGTAATTTTTGAAAGAGCGAAGTTCAACGTTCGGGTTCAAAAAGAAGGTGAACCAGTGGAAAGCTTCATCACCGACCTGCATTGTCTCGCCAAATATTGCGAATTTGGCGCACTTAAAGATCAGTTAATACGCGATCGCATCGTCATCGGACTGCAAAACAAGAAACTATCCGAGAAGCTACAGCTCGATCCGAACCTAACATTAGCGAAAGTATGGCTCAAGCTAGACAGAGCGAAGAAGTTAAGAAGCAATAAAGCTTTATTCACGGCCCAAATTCTACCGGAAACGACGAACACAACATTGATGACATTCTCTAAGAATAGACGACAAAAGTTCACCAAACAATTCGAAAGAAGACAAAGCAATGGCAAATCAGATGGCAAAAATAAATGTATGCGATGCTTGGCACCAGCACATTCATGGCAAATGTGCCCCGCGAGCGACTCCATTTGTAACAAATGCGCGAAAAAAGGACATTGGGCCAAAGCGTGTCGAAGCCAAGTTAATCAACAATACCGCAATAAACAATTTCCCGCCAAGAGATTGAGGAAAGTTCATCCGAAGAAGATGCTTACTTTATGGGTGAAATCGTAAACCTCGACGCTGTCGGTAATGCCTCCAACAAGCCATGGACCGCAGACATCGAGATAAACAAAACAGCCTTTTCGTTCAAAATCGACAGCGGCGCCGACGTCACGGTGATGCCTCTCAGTATAACATACCAAACCAAAACGACCTCTCAAGCCGACTGGGAAAATACTTATGGGCCCGTGCAACTACAAAATGGACTGCATAGGAACATTTACTGTAGAGCTATGTCACGATGACAGAACAACTACCGAGGAAGTATTCGTCATCAAATGACTAGAAAGATCATTATTAGGACGACAGGCAGCTCAACGTCTGAAGTTAATCAACCGTGTCGATACCCTCAACAGCACTGAAATGAAAGCAAGGGTCAAAGAAAAGTATCCGAACCTCTTCACCGGCCTTGGACAAATGAAAGACCAAGAGTACGACATGAAAGTTAGGGAAAACGCAACGCCTTTCGCAATTACCGTTCCTAGACAAGTTCCGATACCACTTCGCAAAGAAACCGAGCTAGAGTTACAACGAATGCAACGAAACGGAGTAATATCTCGAGTTGATGAGCCTACCGACTGGTGTGCCCCGATGGTCGTAACGCTAAAAGGCAACGGCAAAGTTCGAGTATGTGTAAACCTCCACAAACTCAACAAGTTCGTGTAACACGAAAACCATCCACTTCCAACGATCGACACGACATTAGGAAAACTCGCTGGAGCTCAACACTTTTCACGATTAGATGCCAACTCCGGATTCTGGCAAATCAAACAGAGAGATCAAGACCCTTAACAACGTTCATCACAACGTGGGGACGATATTGCTTCAACGTCCTTCCTTTTGGAATAAGTTCTGGATCTGAAAAGTTTCAGAAGTGCATGAGCCAAATTCTAGAAGGCTTAGATGGTGTTGAATGCAACATTGATGATGTTCTAATCTATGGCAGAACACAAGAGGAACACGACCGACGATTGGAAGCGGTTCTCCAACGACTCAGCAACGCCAAGGTCACACTAAATCTAGCGCGTTTTCAACGTCTCAAGCGTGAAATTCCTAGGTCAGATCGTGGGTGCTGATGGCATCAAACCAGATCCGAAAGTACAAGCAATCCTTGGTATGCCTCACCCAACCAACCTGCATGAAGTTCGCTGCTTCTTAGGAATGGTAAACCAATTTAGCAAATTCACCACCAACCTCGCTGACCTGACCAAGCCCATCCGTGAGCTGTTAGTCAAGAACACCGCATGGACATGGGGACCTCCACAGCATGATGCTTTCAACAAAGTCAAAACGGCCCTAACAACAGCGCCAGTGTTAACCTTGTATGATCCCCAAAGAAACAAAGATAGCAGCCGATGCAACGTCATACGGCTTCGGAGCAGTCCTATTACAAGAAGAAGAACCAGGCATGGAACCTGTATCCTTTATACATGTATCCAGATCCATGACAGACACTGAGTCCCAGTATGCTCAGATAGAAAAAGAAGCCCTCGCGGTTACTTGGGCATGTGAACGTTTAAGCATGTACATTATTGGGAAATCGATAACGATAGAAACTGACCATAAACCATTGGTACCTCTACTAACCAAGCATACAATCGACAAGTTACCACCAAGATTGCAACGATACAACATGCGATTGATGAGATTCCACCTTAAAGATATTCAACATGTACCTGTAAAGCAACGCCGACACCCTGTCACGGAAGATAGCAGAGCAACAAACAGCTCAACCAGTCATCGAGGAAGATCAAATGGATGCCTACATTGCAAGTGTAATCAAAGCCCTGCCAGCATCAGACCCGAAGTTGAGAGAAATCCAACAAGCACAAGATCAGGATAAAGTATGCCAGGAGATCAAGAAACACTGTTTAAATGGCTGGCCAGACAAAAAACAAATCAGCAACGCCATGAAACCATACTGGCAAGTATGCGGAGAGCTAACCATCGTTCAGGGGATACTGCTAAAAGGAACAAGACTGGTCATTCCAGCCAGCATGCAACGCCAAACCCTCAACCAAATACATGAAGGACACCAAGGTATCACTAAATGCCGAGAACGCGCCAAGATAACTGTGTGGTGGCCAGGACTCAGCGCACAAATCAAAGAACTGGTCGAAAATTGCAAGACATGCAGCCAACAGCATCCAGAACCACTCATACCAACGCCACTTCCTGAACCGTGGAAACTGATTGCAACCGACCTCTTCATCCTATTAAAGAAAATTACCTACCTACTCGTCGTAGACTATTATTCCCGTCGAAGTCATAACACTGCCCAAAAGCACAAGTTCATCTACAGTCATCCAAGCACTGAAGACAATCTACACCAGACATGGTGCACGTGTTCCTGACGAGGTACGTTCAGATAATGGTCCTCAACCACAGTGAAAAATTTGCCCAATTTGCAAAGGAGTGGGGATTCAAACACACCACGAGTAGCCCCCGATAACCTCAAGCGAACGGAGAAGTGGAGCGTGCAGTAAGGACGGTGAAAGAAATTTTGAAGAAAGAGAATGATCCAACAAAGGCGCTACTAGCATACAGATCCACATTGGCAAGCGGATACTCGCCAGCAGAACTCCTTATGGGAAGAAAGATAAAGTCAACAATTCCAATCATGCCAGAACAGTTAGAACCCAAACTGCCAGACCAAAAACACTTCACAGAAAAGGAAGAAGTCTACAGATCAAAGCAGAAGAACAACTTTGACAATCGCCACAAAGTACCTCCACTGGCACCTCTACCATCAGGTGCAACAGTCTATGTACATCACAGACATGGATTGTACCGGCACAGTCATCAAGCCATCGAAGAAGCCAAGATCATACCTATAGTGGATACACCTACCACAGTAGTTAGACGAAACCGAGTACAACTGTGGAATATCCCGAATAACGCAGACGAACAGAAACCAATGCCATCACTAAATGTAAATAGTACACCAAAGAGAATTAAGAAATTGTCATTAAAAGCAAGAGAGAACCTTGGGTTAAAGTGACAGTTAAGATAAGTAAAAAACTGCACTGCAAATTCCCAAAAACTTGTTTTAAGATAAAAATACTTGTTTTAAGATTTTCTTGTCCCGTTTGCAAGATAATAATCTTACTGCGGTTTCTTGACAAGATATGTTGTCTTAAAACAAGATTAAATATCTTAAAACAAGAAGTAAAATCTCAAAACAAGAAAAATTATCTTGACAAGAATTGGAGGTTTTGCAGTGTGAATTGACACTAATTTAACATTGATGTTAAAGACAGAACAATCTTGATATTATGTTTTAAAATATCTCAAAAAGGGAGATGTAATGTGTCTGTTTAATATTCAACTAGTGACGTAACTAGCAGCATGTATATAAACTAATGGGATTGATAATAAAGCCTCTTTTCAACATTACTACAAATATAAAGCGGTTTGAAAGTCAGCTGCGCCCGCAAGCTAACTTTCAAGGCACCGCAATTTAATGCGTTGGTCATTAGTCTACAGTGAACCCTTTCACAAACTTAAATGAAAGATTAAATGAGACATCCTGACAGACAGCGGCAGACCAAGGTGAAAACATAACCTCCTGGCCGAGGTTATCAATATTAGAGGAATGCAACCTTGGGCACAATCCTACTGTGTAACTACTGGTACACTGTACAGGATATATTATATTTTAGTATAAATTTACAAGTTTATAATGTAAATCCTCGAATTTCATTGGCTATTGCAGGAGTTTATAATTAACAATTATTCACCGAAGTGGAGGTGAATAGTGCTGGATATTCACCGAGCCGCTTCGGCGAGGTGAATATCCACACTATTCACCGACACTGAGGTGAATAATTGTTTTAGCATATACCTCATAAATGAAATAACAAGTTTAACATTCTTATATTTTTCGGTATTTTTATACAAGAGTATAAACAAGACACGGCCGCCGCCGTCGGCCACCAGCAACTCGGTGTACTCGATTATTTGTCGACAAAACAGTTTTTACAGCTTTTGAATATATTAATGGCTAGAAAATTGTAAAGAAACATACCTGTGGACACTCTTCTACTTAATTTTGTTGACTTTTCTCGTTATTCTACTACATCACCCTTGTTTATCAACAAAATCTCCTGCCTCGGTAAACAAAGCAAAACTGGTCGCCATCTTGTTTTGCCTGCAGGTGAATAGTGCAGGATATCCCCAGCTAGAGGAACCAATCAGATTGCGCGAAAAGCACTATTCACCTGCGAGGTATATGCTAATTGGTGTTAGTATAAATACACCGGTGATTATAGAAAATCACGCGCGCTGATTGGTCGAGCTACTTCGGATTAATTCTCGATAATCACCTACAGCGTTTATTCAAAATGGCCGCCAGATAAGTTGTCAATGCGACAGACGAGGAAATTAACAATTTCAAAGAAAATGTTGTTCCTAAAAGTACGAAAATGTGTATTTATACTAAAACAATTATTCGCCTCAGGCTCAGTGAATATCGGTGAATAATAACCTCGACTTCGTCTCGGTTATTATACACCGATATTCACCTCGCCTTCGGCGAATAATTGTTAATTAGTATAAATTTACAAGTTTATAATGCAAATCCTCGAATTTCATTGGCTATTGCAGGAGTTTATAATTCGTGATATAAACCTCTGGGATAAACCAATGAAAGTCATTCTTTTAAAAACATTGACCAATGACAAAATGCGTAGTATAGCACGAACAGTGATCATTAGAGCCAGCGGTTGTTCTGTTAAGCAACAATGGCGCCGAAATTATAACGGAGTGGGCAAATGAAAGAAGAAATTGGATATTTAGGCGAAGCAATACGTTCTACAGAAAACAAAAACGGCTACAAAATGGTTAGAATGGAAATTATTAATGGTAAGATCGTTAAATTGTTTATCTGTGTTCGTTTAAAACGAAATAACTGCAAACAAAACACATTCCAAAATTACGCTAGCTGTTGACAGGATTTCGTGATGTAAACTATATGCTAAATTGAATGTTTCTTTCAACTTTTTGTCACTTTTACAAAACAAATGAGTGGATATATATATTGTTTCAATATTGTACATGAAAATCCATGCTAAATTATGCAAGAAAACTTTTCTTTTCCATCAATTACTGTACGGGCCAAGGAGATGTCCGAAATGACTGTTGAACGTTTGTTGTTGGCTGTTAAAAAATGTATTAAACGAGCTTCAAAGAATATGTTATGGTCGAGAATTATTTAACTTTTGTTGGTAAATTTATACTAAAACAATTATATTATATTAGATATATTATTATAACATTTACCTGTTTATCAATCCACCTCTTTACCGTTATTATACCTCCTGTCATATCATCGATCTCATACGCCAAGTGTGTCGCGTTCTCTTGAATTTTAGTGACTATTCCAACTAATGTGACCTGTTATTACAACGCAAAATTGCAATACACTTGAATTATAGATGATTATTCCTCAAACCTTCCAATTATAAGATTATTACAACTAGTAAACAGTTTTTGTGGGCAACCAGGTAAAAGATAAGACATGCTGTATGGTGCTAGTCTGGTTTAAAGTAAAAACCAGTCAAGTTTTCTATCATAATTACAACACTTGTAGATATCTCTCAAATGAAGGTAAAAAGAGAACTACAGTATATGGCGTAACCACATTAAGTAGGTATCTCCCCGAAATTAAAATTACGACTATCTCCCTGAGAATAAGTTAACTGACAGAGGTCTATTAGCTGTTTATAAACCAAGGGTGTAGCCCAGTATTATAAACAGCTACATGTAATAGAACGAGGAATCAAGTTTAATAACTTTCTTATTAGATAAGTGGATGGACAATTGGAAACACTGCTGTATACAGGTTATAGCACTGATTTTCATGATATTCGTGATATAATTTACATCCTGTGGAAGATCAGAGAAAGCCGAGATAAATACATGTAACGAGAAAGTGCCATGTAATTTAATTGTAAAAAGCTTTCTTTTTAATAGCTCATCCCCATTCCGACATCACTTCTGGTAAGTAGTTACCAACTTTGACAGCAAAAAAGTCCATTATTAAGATGAAATTTTCCAGGCCCCACAATACATACTGTATACAGTACCGCTCAGCACTTAGAACAGCATAATGCTTTTTATTACGATGCAGTTTACATATTTGTATAATTCATATACTGTATGTTTCTTAAACTCAAAGCATGTAAAATTACAATTTGATTTTGTGAAAATACTATTTCAGGGCGACATGGCCCTGTGGCACCAGCTGTAAGCGAGCTGCCTCTCACTGCTGCAGTTAAGCCCAGTCAAATGGGGTTAGTACTTGGATGGATGAGGTTCTCTCCTGTGTCTCGGGTCCCCCCCCCCCCCAATTAATTCTACTAACTAGGGGCCATTAGGTTATCAATACTGTTGTGCATTACCCTCAATAAATAACGTCGGTTAAAGTGCCACTAACCTCAAAAACATTTTTTCGCAAATCTAAAAGCCCTTATTGAGTGAATTAGGCCAGTGAATAAATTATTGGTATTGGACATTTCTTTGGTCTTCCGTAGTCCACCAAAGTTGCAAAAATTGGCATCTGCATGTCCCATGGCGGAGCAGGAAAGGGAATGGGTATATTCCTGGTGTGACGTCAGACAAATCAAACAAGGAACTCCTTTGAGCTCCGTCTGCTGAATACATAAAATTTTTACATTGCGTTAGTTGGGAAAATGAATTTTCAACCCAAAAAATTCTATGTATTCACCAGACAGAGCTCAAAGGAGTTCCTTGTTTGACTTGTCTGACGTAACACCAGGAATATACCCATTCCCTTTCCTGCTCCGCCATGGGACATGCAGATGCAAATTTGGTGGTCTACAGAAGACCAACGAAACGTCCAATACCAATAATTTATTAACTGGCCTAATCCACTCAATAAGGACTCTTAGATTTGCGAAAAAAGTTTTTGGGGTTAGTGGCACTTTAAGCAACTGTATATTTAGTGCAATAGCTTGTACTGTAGGAGTGAGCAATGACCCCTCCCAAAGATTCAACTGTTTCAGAATATAAAATTCATGAACAGACCTGATAAATGTTAATCCCATCTAGTTCACAAATATCATTTTCTGCATCATAGGTTGCATTCTTTAGAAGTGCCACAGTCACTGGCATCATATCAAGGTTTTTCTTAGCTTTCTAAAAAGTAGAAAAATTATTATAGATACATGTAATGGAAACTCCAAAAGTTTGTATTAAAATTACAGCAGCTACTATACTGATTTTAATAGCCAAGTGATATTAAGCATACAGTGCATCTATTTCTTCACATTTATAGATTAGTAAATATTTTTTTAAAAAATTGCATAATTATTAGTATACTGTACATGTTTAAAATTACTTATTTAGATCTAATTATTTTTATTATTATTATTATTACTATTATTATAATTATTATATTTATTTATTATTTTGCTAGAAGTCACCAACTATATAATTAAATTAATATTAGTTTGAGCAAGTTGTTTTCTAAACTAATCAAACTGGAATGCACATGTATACTTTTCTGGAATGGTCACCTTAACTCAGAATCTGAAAGCCCAGGCTGCTGCCCTCACCAAAAGTGACTGTACTGTAGAGTTTAAGAACAATGTACAGTACAATCATTTATTGGCTTCCATATGTCTGAAGTTCACAACTCAATTTGACCCTTGGTTTCTGGTGTAAGACACCATGACAAGACCATACATTATACTCCAAAAGTCTCATTAGAACAGATTTCCCATGCAAGTCAGTGTACAGTGCACCATGAAAAACATCATCACATGTTGTGGTGCTTCTGCTTCATTATTATGTGTCCATAGAATTTACTTTAATTCATAAAAGAAATTCCAATTGTCTTTCAACACAACATTACTAATTCATATTAAAAGGCAATGGAGCTTCCAAACTATGTATTTGTTTTGAATGAATGAATGAATGAATGAATGAATGAATGAATGAATGACTTTATTTCAGTGTCGATGTATTTAGTTTTTACAACTAATTGGGGACACTTATTACACTACTATATCATACACAAGTCAACAAGTAAAACTCTTAATTTAAGAAGCTAAAACCTACTAGATTTAAATGAAAACTAAATTAATTTGAATTACATACATAGAATACAATACAGTTAGAACAGTTATTTTCTAATAAAACGGTTAGGTGCCTTTTCTTAATACGTTGTTTAAAACTTCCTTGCATTACTGGTACTGTACAAAACTTAAAATGATACCTGTTTGTCCTGAGACATTGCAGAAGAATCGAAGCTTGTGTTTGCCAAAAAACCTCCAGGACTTCCAAAGCCACCATCATCCATACTCTGAAACAACAATATACATGTACATATACAGTAGGTGTATTGTGATTGCCTGGAGGGGAGCCAATAAAATATGTTGCTATGTTGTAGGTAGGTGACCATCAGCATTGCTGCCTAGGATGTCTGAGGGTCTCCTTTTGACAAGTGAAATCATCTGGCATTATAGACAAAATAAAAAACTACAGTGTATTAAATGGGCCATTTTTTGCCAGCTCAGGCAAGAGTGGGGTAAATGATACATTGTGTCCTATTACAGTATAATTATGTACAGTATGTTGTGTTTATTAGATTTTCTCAGGAGTGTATTTGACTAGAAAAAATAATGAAACTATAATGGCTACATACTGTACTGTACTGCAACTGTACTGTACTCCTAATCATTCATAAGTCAGTGAATGACCAGTCAGTTGCTCCAAAATCCCTGGGAAACTAAGCAGGTCCACAACAATTAGTAATAATGATATAAAATATATCTAAAAGATAACAAAATTAGTATACTGTACATTAATCCATGTGTAGCGGTTGTTATAACTTAACTTTACTAAGGCGTTAAAATGTTTAATCTCTAGCGTGGGTTTGTATCCGCATTCTTGTAAGTAGGTTTCCAGATCATTAGTTTTACGTAGTGCATTGACGTATAGATAATGTTTGTATACCGTATTTGGCAAAGAAGGTATTGGTGAATAACCACGCAGTTTGTTCCTACGTAAGGACTGACGTAATGACCGTGATTCAGCAAGCTGACTGTCGCTGAATTGTAAGATATATAAACACAGCAACTCGATGTATTAGATTAGATTTAGAAGCGAGAGTTGTGAGACTGAGTGACCGAGATGTGAGAACCGAAGGTGCGATGTAGCTAGAGAAGACGTTTGTAACGTTCAGCTGTTCACTCTCGTTTGTCAATAAAGTTGTTCCAGAATCAGAGAAGAAAGTCTCTTCACTATGGCCCAAAAACACGCTACAAATTTGGTGGCAGCGGTGGGATCACTGAGATAATGGTTCACTGGACAGCAGTATATTTCGGCTTCGAGGGCAGCTCAACAGAATGTTCATACAAGACGGATGATATCTGGCTACATCAAACGAAAGAAAGACGCAGACAACGCTATATATATAAGTTGCCCAAGTTCACATTGACGAGACTACGATTGAAGTGGTGAAAAGAGAGAGAGAGAGAGAGACCGACCGAGAGAGACGGACGACCTGATGTATCAGTGAAAATACGAATCCAAAATAGCACAAGATCTAGAGGACCTGAACAGAAAATGCTCGAGGCTCAGCAGTGAGCAGAGATCAAATGACGGAGACAAGGAAAATGGTACTTGAAAAGATTGGACAACATGATCGACAACGAGACAACTTTAGGAACAAGAAAGAAGAAAAAGAAAACATGAACAATCAAGAACGATGAAGAAAAATGCGTAATCAGACTGTTAATAACGTTTATATTTTGACATTTCTTTGCAATATCGAGTAACATTTTAAGATTAATTAAATTAGTTACGGTAGTTAGGTTTTGTAGTTCGAGACGAGATAGCATGATCAAGCATTGGTCATAGCCATAAAGGTTCACTGAGCGATTCGTCGGTATGATCCGTCATCCGATCCGTTAGTTTGGTAAGTTAGTGAACAGAGTAAGACGAGTAAGACAGAGGTTCGAATTCACTGTACGTTGGTGCGGCAGTGTGAGTTTAAGACAGCGATGTTCGCTGCGTATGTCGGTACGATTGTCGGTACTAGTTATTTCGACGTTTATAGTAAGTTGCAGAGTCACATAGTGAAGTATAAGACTTAGTTTTTAATTTTTAGTGTGATCCTTGCCATGACACACTGTTGCCCTTATAAACAATACTATTTTTGACCTATACTTAGCTCCGTTATATAGAGTACAGTAAGTTTTCGAATGAATTCCAATATAGGTATGCTATAGAGTAGCTCTAGGGCAAGTATTCGTCACATTAAGTGTTTCCAGGCAATTTGGCTTTAATCTTTTTATTTGTTTACTTATGTTTATTAATTTTAGTTTCTTTGCAAAATCGTTTTATAGTTGATAATTTTTCTGTTTATTGCATGCGCGATTTAGGTTCAGTTTAGGATCAATTTTTCAGTTTGTTCTTGAGGACAAGAACTTAAGGGAGGGGATAGTGTAGCGGTTGTTATAACTTAACTTTACTAAGGCGTTAAAATGTTTAATCTCTAGCGTGGGTTTGTATCCGCATTCTTGTAAGTAGGTTTCCAGATCATTAGTTTTACGTAGTGCATTGACGTATAGATAATGTTTGTATACCGTATTTGGCAAAGAAGGTATTGGTGAATAACCACGCAGTTTGTTCCTACGTAAGGACTGACGTAATGACCGTGATTCAGCAAGCTGACTGTCGCTGAATTGTAAGATATATAAACACAGCAACTCGATGTATTAGATTAGATTTAGAAGCGAGAGTTGTGAGACTGAGTGACCGAGATGTGAGAACCGAAGGTGCGATGTAGCTAGAGAAGACGTTTGTAACGTTCAGCTGTTCACTCTCGTTTGTCAATAAAGTTGTTCCAGAATCAGAGAAGAAAGTCTCTTCACTATGGCCCAAAAACACGCTACAATTGGACAAATGTTGTTTGCTTCTCCCATTGCATTCATTGAACCTAAACACCCCACACACTCTGGCAGCACAATATCCCCAAAAGCACCTGGGTACAAGCTAGCTATTTGACATGATTTGACAAGCAGCAAATCCAAAAATATATACTCTATAGTCCAAATATTTTACACCCAGCTACACACGTTTAGTGACCAGTCATGGCTACATACATGCAAGTGCAAATTTTTATTACTTTCGATAAGCACTCTCAAAGAAAATCATACTTTTCTAAAAAGTCATTACCATATTTGCCGGACTATACGTCGATTTTCTACGACCCAAAATGGATGTTCAAAAGTAGACCTCGACTTATACACAGGATCGTAAAATTACGAGCAAAAATTAGACCGGATATACTAGTACCCAGTCTTTTCTGTGAGTCAGAAAATGGGCCGGATTAACGCAGAAAACACAGACCTATGTGTTATTCCAGGTGGTCTAACTAGTGTGGTCCAGCCGCTAGATGTGTGCCTCAATAAGCCCTTCAAAGACCGACTTCGGGAGAAATGGTGTCAGTGGATGGCAAGAGAAGACCAAGACCTCACTTCGACCGGGAATTTGAAACGCGCATCCTTGCCAACTGTTTGTCAGTGGGTGTTACATGCATGGGAAGGGATTAAGCACGAAAGCGTGGTATATTCCTTCAAGAAGTGCGCAATTTCAAACAACATGGATGGCACAGAAGATGACATGCTGTGGGAAGATGAACAAAGTAGTTCAGACGATGATGAAGAAATTAACGAGGAAGTCGAGGCTCATGACCCTTTCGATGATCGGGTCACCGCAGAACAATTTTGCGAACTTTTCGGTAATTCTGATGATGATAGTGACAGTGTCTTTGAAGGATTTTAGATTTTTAGTGTGTATATTATATATTTAATTGTTTAACTTAATATTAAATATTCTAGTAAGTACTATTCTGTGTCTGGTAACTATTTGATTTGAGGGACTCGACTTATACATAGGGTATCGTCAAAATAACAATTTTTATTTTATTTTAACAAAAGCTGCTTTTTATGATTTTTTGTTTGTTTCCGATCGCAGGGCCTTAACAATTTTTATAATGCCCACAAGCATTATGGAGAAATCTCACCACGTGAGTAAGTAACCCGTGCTATATAATAATTAACAATTATTCACTGAAGTGGAGGTGAATAGTTAACAGTTATACCATGAGCTCGAGTCGTATATGAGCTCATAGCCAACGAGGCGTTTCGCCGAGTTGGCTATTAGTTCGTATACGACGAGAGCGAATGGTATAACTGTTTTATTATATAGCCAAGGACTGTACAAGAAACAAAATTACAGCGAAATGTTTGAAACGACAAACTTCCGGCATAGGCAACAGGCAACTAATATACTTCCGCCATGCGTAATGATACATTCACACAGAGTTTCTCGCTGAGCTGTTCGGCAAACAGCTTCAGTGAAATGTTGCATAAATGTTGCTCGAGAGGCAAAAAAATGTGTTAAGCAGATCAACAAAAAAGATTAAAAGGTACCTTTATGAAGTCAAAAGGTGGGTCAGTTGTTTATATTAGCGTTGCTGTCGTGAAAAATGTTTTGATTTCATGCAAAAATGAAACTGAAACACCTTCGGCAGTGAAACTAAATTACTTAGTTGGTTGTTTTTGAAAAAGAACATGCTTTTTACTACTCCAAATGCTTATCTAAATAAAAAAAGTCTCTTTATTGGTGATCTCCTACGAAATGTGTGTTGTAAGCTTGATTTTAACCGTGAGTTTCTTTGTTTGGCAGCAAATTAATATCAACCCGCTAATTTAGTCGTGTTTTTGAAGTAAAAAGACGTAATTGTTAGGTGAATTTTAACATGCTAAATTGTGTATTTGTTAATGTATTTTTACACAATGTTGTTTTTTTATACATTTGTTTGAGGGTGTTGATGTTTTTCTGTATAAAAATCCGTCAATTCCAACTCTTTTCGGCAGTTTAAAAAAACATGCCGCCATCTTCTTTTTCTTCTACTAGTAGGATATGAGCTGATATCCTGGTAGTAGGGAACCAATCAGATTACGCAAAAGCTCATATCCGATAGCATGCTATATATTAATGCTGGATATAAGGATATTTACCGAGCCGCGAAGCGGCGAGTAACTTGGTAACTTGGCGTACTCGATATTTGTCGACAAACCAGTTCTTACAACTTTTGAATATATTAAATAATTGTAAAGAAACGTACCTGTGGACACTCTTCTACTTAATTTCGTTGACTTTCCTCGTTATTCTATTTGTCAACATTCGTTGGAAGGTTGGGAACTTGGTACGGAAGTTCGTCGTGAAGTTCGAATTTAATAAGCTTTGAATTGAATTCCTTTGGTAATTAATTGTTGTATAGAATATAATAATAGATACTTGGTTAAGCAGAAACAAATTGCGGACTTAAATTTGTATCTACCTCGCAACCGGTAGTTCGGAACATTGCAACGTAACTTCGGAATGTTCATTTCAATTGTACGTATATTACTACAACGTTCGTATTTGGACATTCTTACCATTGTCTCCACGCTCAGCAATCTTGGACAGACCACAATGCATTGCGAATTCAAGATGGCGCCGGTAACCCTAATAATTACAACCCCCCGAGAACCACATCCCCCCCCTTTTACGTAATTAAACCTTTCATGCAAAGTTCATTCGAATTAAATTCGTCTGATTAAAAATTCGTCTATTGTGCGACGTTTAAAGCCCTAATCAAACGAGAACGCAAGTCATCGCAAGTTGGCAGTCACGCTATCTCAGCCAGCCGCTCTGAATAGTTTCCCGAAAATATCATGTACCGTGACAAAGTTAAAACTTGTTTAAAACACTCATGAAACCTTTATTTTGTTAATTTGGGTGTTCGAACGACCGCCACAGAAATTCTGACTGCCAACTTGCGATGACTTGCGTTCTCGTTTGATTAGGGCTTAACGCAGGCCTTAGAGTAGATAGGTAACGTTTTTCCACAACAACGCAGATGAAAGGGAGTTCCACCTTTGCCTGTTGGTGCCAATTGTGAAACGAAAATTAATTTTGTCTTATTTGAAAGAACACTTAAAATGATAGAGTAACACCTTTTGCAGTATTTCGTTTCCTTGCTTCGTTGTGGAGATATTTCAGTTTGTTTGATATGTAAATTAAACAACTTGACGTTACATGTGCATAATGATGAGTTATCAGAGAAGGTTATTTATCTTTGCTATTATCAAACCAAACTAAATTGCGCGTGTGTTTCTCACAATGCCAAACATGTAGAATTTCCAAGTGATTGTTTGATAATAGCAAAGATATACAACCTTCTCTGATAACTCGTTATGCACATGTGACGTCAAGTTGTTTAATTTACATTTCAAACAAACTGAAATATCTCAAGAACGAAGCTAGGAAACAAAAAAAACTGCAAAAGATGTTACTCTAATCATTTTAAGTGTTCTTTCAAATAAGAAAAACTTAATTTTCGTTTCATGTGCACGTTAAACCAACGGGTGTATATTTAATCAAATGTAACACGTTTATAACCAAAACAAATATTTATTCAACTTGAACTTGATACAAGATATTCAACTTCTTAAACATTAAAATCAATGTGATTTTTACATGTCAATTTTGCTCTATCCATAATAGCTTGCTCTATATTAAGTTTTGAAAAGTTTTATCGTCCAGAAGAGCTTTTGGAAGTTGTTGAGAAGCATTTTCTTTCATCAAGGAAATAACTGCAAAGAATCTTTAGCTCTGAACTGTAGTCCACTGGAGCGATTTGAAACACGGCTCATATTTTTGCAGTATAACTCTGTAAGAAGAATGTTAGGAAAAAGCGGACCACACACACGCACAAAGACTTCCAGATATTTGTAAGTAATAACATGACTCGAGGGAAATTAGGGGAAATTTAATCGCTAATTTCCCGAAAAGTCATGTTATTAGTTTGTAATATTATGATCGCCGAGGAAAACTTTGAGAATCTTACCGACAGGAAATTTACACGGTTGATCAGAGAAGTTGCATCTAATTTTCCCGTGCATGTTGATGAGGGAAAATATATGCAAGCGGGAAATTTAGAAGAAGACAAAGGATTTCTTTGTCTTCTAATTTTCCCTCATCAACATATGCACGGGAAAATTAGAAGACAAAGGAAAAATTTCCCACTTGCACGAGCAATGAGGGAAATACGAGGTTTACATTCCCTCGGAGAACAAAAGAATCCGAGGCGATCATGGTATTACTACTAAATATAAAATAGCATTTCTATAAACAGTGCCGTATGAACGAATTTTGACGGGGGGGGGACACTCTGAAATGTCAATTTCTGCATTTTGGAAGAGAATTTTAATACCAAATTTGAACCACTCAATTGTGAGTGTCTAGTGATGATTTTCAAATGTTAGTGAAACATAAATAGCATAGTAAATACTTTTCCAAAGTATACTTTATTTATTCTAAAATAAAATTAATTGTGAAAAAGTGCCCCCCCCCGGCTCGTACGACACTGAAATATAGCTGGCATAAGCGACTCGGAAAGGTATTGCTTTGATATTTTATAAACTATTTAATTTCTTCTTTTTTTTTTCCAATTATTTTTATGTCTAAAAACACATGAGCATCAGATTTTGGGATTCCGATTTTGGGATTCCTTGTTTTAAAACATGAGGTAATGGCCAACTGATTTAGACTTAAAAAAATGTGCTGCGAGTATTTTTAATGGCTTAAAAAATATGATCAATTTTATTGGGTTCATCTATTAATGGCGAAGCTACTTTGATAATCAACGTAATCTAAAGTCATCAAAATTAGTTATGGTCTGTTCTCTTGACAATCGCATCCAAAAAAGCCAAAATTTTGTTTGTTGTGCATTGAAGTCAAAGTGAAAAAGTAAGTTGAAATCGGAGGCACGATTGAATTTAAGTGGTTCAAAAATTGGATATCGCAGACCGATGATACAATCAAGTTCAGTAGAGAATGCCTTTTGATTATTTAACACATTTGTAAGTGAAATTGTAAAAACAAGCACAAAATTATTGTGGTGTCAGTTGATATCGGTAAATACAGTTAACAAAATCACAATCATCTTTGTTGTCATTTTTTTAGTTAAACCGTTACTTAAAAATGTTCTTGAAACGCGTAGTACGACATTTAAAAAGTTCTAATACGCGTGCGTGCCTCGGTGGGTACACAGTTTGCCTCTGCATGGTCCGGCGTCAGGTCGTTAAGCTTGCTGGTAGGAGCGTAGAAATGACAGGTTAAGTTCAGCGGTGGTTACGTTGTAAAATTTTCCTTGCTGAATAATATTCAAAACACGTTTGTTCGATGTCCAAGCTTCCATTTATTAGTCTATTTTAATCCAGAAACTAATAAAAGGCCTACGAGTTTAACAATTTTTTATTTTTCAACCAAATTTTAGAGGCGAAGGCCGTTTTATATATGAGAGGTAGACCTCTTATTTGTCTGTCACTACCCTTTTTCTTTACTTTTTCTTTCATTTTTTCTATTTAGTTTTTCTGTCTTATTATATTTATATATATTAATTTTTATATATTAATTTATTTATTAGCCTTGCTACGGGAGAGAACAAGGGCGTGGGGGGAGGGCCCCAGACTTGACAGGTATAGGAGGTGGCTCGCTCAACGACCCAGTGTCCGAGAGCGACGGCGGGAGAGGGAGATGAGGCAACATATCTGGGTGGACATGGAAAGAACACGATGACGAGCACAATACGTGTACAACCGACGATGACTTTACTTCCTAAGTATACACCGAGTTTATTAACTTTATATGTAGCTTTGTTAAAGGAGCTAAAATATATAAAATGAAATTGCAAAACCAGAAAATTAACTTCCACTCTAACGGAAATATTGATAGACGAATGGCCTGTTTGCCAATATTACAGAAATTAATGGAGAATACCTTACCTCTTCTAGCGAGTAGCTCCGCTCCTCTATACTAAAATACAAATCACTTAATTAACATGACATTTTTAATACTGTCTACTGAAAATTTATTGACTTGAGTTGGAGTTGAACTCCCAATTTTGGATTTTCTTTTTTGAAAGCAAGAGCAATGGATTACCGCCCGCCCGTGTTCGTCAATTTGGCCTGTACTTCGATGATGATCAAGTAATCAGATGCAAGGGGAGGATCAACAACGCTAGTCTACCGCCAGAAAGCAAGAATCCCACCTTACTACCTCCGAAACATTCATTTATCGACCTGCTCGTACTAGACGTTCACAAAAGAGTAAAACACAACGGAATAAGAGACACGTTGACCACGATTAGGGAACGGTTTTGGATTTTACGTGGAAGGGAAACGGTTAAACGGATTATCAAGGGATGTGTTGTTTGCAAAAAGGCCGAAGGAATGCCGTTCCAAGCCCAACCTTCACCTGACCTGCCATCGAGCCGAGTTTCAGACGAGCCTCCATTTACGAACGTAGGACTTGACTTTGCTGGGCCCATGTTCATTCGAGGAGAAAACGAAAATTTGTCATCAAGTAGTTCTTCGAAAACCTACATTCTATTGTTTACATGTGCATCAACTAGAGCTGTGCATCTGGAGCTGACGCAGTCGTTGGATGTACCATCATTCTTAAGAGCTTTTCGTAGATTTGCAAGTCGGCGAGGTCTCCCGTCGTTACTGCTATCCGATAATGCCAAGACGTTCAAAGGAGCATGCAAGGAGATCTGCAAATTGAATCGAGCACCAGAAGTTTGGCAATACTTAACAAACAATCGTATAACGTGGAGATTTATCACCGAGAAAGCACCATGGTGGGGTGGCTTCTGGGAACGCCTAGTTCGAAGCATCAAGAGGCCTTTGAAGAAAACAATCGGCAGAACAAGTCTGACCTACGACGAATTGAGTACCATTTTAATAGAAGTGGAGGGACTGATCAACGCGCGACCGCTTACTTACATCTTTGATGACAAAGAGTCCATCTCCTATCCGTTATGTCCATCCCATTTGATTTATGGACGTCGTATCACCGCTATGCCTTCGAGTGAGCATTACGAAGTAGTCAGCACATATTATTCACTAACGAAAAGAGCGCGTCACCAACGGAAGTTACTGCAACAGTTTACGAAGCAATGGAGAAAAGATTATCTACAAAGTCTACGAGAGCAGTCAAGTAAATCGAACAGCAGCAAGAATATAGATATTTCTGTGGGTGATATTGTTATCTTAAAGAACGATCAAACATGTCGTAATTTTTGGAAATTGGCGAAGATAGAGCAGCTTTTACCAGGAGACGATGGAGTAGTTCGTGCAGTTATCGTTAAAGTTTTGGGTGGTAAAGGCAACGACAAGGTGCAATTGTTGCGAAGATCAATTGAACATCTTATACCGGTCGAAGTGAAATCGTCAACGGCAGAGATCAACGATGCACCAACTTCGTCAAAACCAGAGGATACTGTACCGTCAGCTGCTGAACCGTCAACCGGTCGACCGCGACGCAACACTGCTGTTGTCGGCGAATTACGGAGATTAGAACAGATGAAACTTTCGAGATAAACGTTATTCGTTAATGAATTGAACAAGTTCGAGTATAACTTTTATATTTACGGTTATCCTAGGGAGTATTGTTGAGCACTTGATAATGGCTCAACCCTGGGGAGTGTTATAGACTTTATCATTAGCATTTTGACATTCATCGGAAACACGTGTATGTTCACGTGATCAGACAAAACCTGTTTTAACCTGTTTTTGTAAATAGTGAAGTGAGTTCGGTAGTCTGCATTAAAGTGTCTGTGATGTCGTACGTTTTGGACTATGTTAAAGTGAGAAATTCATTATCAGCGAGATAGCGAGAAGTTTATGACAATGATGAAGCAACTCACTAATTAAACCCGATCGTTGCTATTGGATGACTGCTTCATTATACAGAAAATACAATACCGTGAAATTGCACAAATTTCCATAAACGTGAACAAAAACATAGAACAATCACTTTGGACGAGTTTCCAAACCATGTATATGTTCTATTGAATATGATTAGCCTTGCTACGGGAGAGGAGCCGAGAGTGGGGGGAGGGTCCCAGAGTCGAGAGCTACAGGAGGTGGTTGGCTCAACGAACTAGTGTCCGAGAGCGACGGCAGGAGAGGGAATTGAGAAGGCATACCAAGGGAGCACGTTAGAAGAGAGTATTCGGCTCGCTCGTCTTGGGCTCATATCGTCAGCGGTTTTATCGAACTCAGCGACTCGCACAAAACGTCTCCTGGTCAACAACTTTAGGCAAGTAAAGTTTAGTTTATTTACAAGACGTATCAACATTCTAACGTGCTCCCTTGGGCATACCGGCGCAACCAACTCTCTACGACAACAACAGAGACGCGAACGACGATATAACCGACGGGATATATATATATATATATATATTTATTTTTTTTTATTATTTTTTTCCCCTTTATCTTTCACTTTCCATTTATTTTTTTTCTGTTTATTTTCTTTTTATATTCAGTTTGTATTTCATATTTTTATATATATTAATTTTTATATGTCCATTTATTTATTAGCCTTGCTGCGGAAACGAGGAGACGAGAATGTCGGGGGGGAGGGTCCCAGACTTGAATGCTACAGGAGGTAGTTGGCTCAACGACCTTAGTGTCCGAGAGGGACGGGGGGAGAGGAGGAGGATTTCTTTCTTTCTTTCTTATATATATATATATATATATAATTTTTTTTTCTTTTCAAGGGATTCAACCGGTACCGCAAGGGCATCGACAGATGCATCGAGAGATGCAGCCGCAGGGGCACCCGCGGGGATACCAGGCGGCTCGGCTACCAATGAAGTATTTCATACGCCATCACAAGTGACCACAACTATCCGGTTACTCTTCACTGTTTCAGACAAAAACGTACCCGAGTTATTAACATTATTTCAAGTTAAATATGTTTCGGTATAATATATAATTTATAGACCTTTCGCTCGGGGTAATATTTTTCATCGAATTCCCCTCGCTCCAGGTCTATAAATGCTAATTGTTTCTAGTACATATGACGTAACCGAGAACTTCGGGAATCAGTCGGAGAGCTATCGGTTATGACCAGTGGTTATGACGTATTACACGGGGGCTTGAGTAGCAACTAGGGTTAGGGGGTTTCGGAACACTTGGGTTAGACGCTAATGACGTAACGCGCCGCTATAAAATGAACACTAATGAGATTAGGTATGACGTAGTGAAAACTGGGGGTTGGATAAAACAATCGAAATATAGTAAGGTTAGATTACAGCTAAATCAATTAAGGTTGTCCCCGAAAAAGCCAAAAGGCCGAAGCCAAGCGCGAAAAGTACGATGGGAACGACAAGTTTTAATTCCAGTTTGTGTCAGAACTATACCCTATTGGCCGTTGATGCAAGGAAAACTTGTGGTCGAGAGCTAAAAGTTTGACAGAAATGGTGGGGCTAGATGTTGAGGAAATTGATTTGCACTTATAACTGTGTGCTTCGCTATTTAAATATAGTAATTCCCATCGTACTTTTCGCGCTTGACTTTGGCCTTTTGGCTTTGTCAGGGGACAACCTTAATTGATTTAGCTGTATACTGCCGAAACAGAGAACGTAGGAGTCTAACGTTCTCTGTTTCTGCAGTATATCTAACCTTACTATATTTCGATTGTTGTTTTAATACTGCCTACGCAGCACGCTACTTTTATTTCAGGGTTGGATAAAAGCTAGGGTTAGGGGCTTCTGGTTAGGTATGACGTAGTGAAAACCTGGGGTTGGATAAAATTTAGGGTTAGTTAGGATGAGGGTCAAGTTAAGTTCATTCATCACGTTAAGTTCATTTTAAGAACGTTTCCAAGGGTGCCAAGCCGAGGTTGTCGCAGGTCACGCCACCTAAATTTAATGAGTTTAATTTAAGAAACTCCAAACACAATTCTCTTCCTGGGATCCCAAGGTTTGCTCTTCCCGGGCCTTGAGATATAGAGATTTTGTTGTATAATAATCAATGTGTTTTTTTTTAGTTTTCATGATAGGATAAATTGGTGATGTCCCAAGGTGTTCATGACCAGTTGCTGCAAGATGCTATTGGAAAAGTAATGCGTTTTTTCTATTTTTCCTTCGCCTATATTATCACCCTAGTACAAGCAGGCTCATAAAGTTGATGATTGACATTGTAAATTTCAATTTTAGGCTTTGCGTGGTCATGTGACAAATATAAAATTTATTAAAATCTTGATAAAATCGATCTTGAAATCCTCAAAACCTTAAAGGACATAGCGGGATACACAATTTTGTTTATTTTAAATTTGGCATAATTAATTTTAGGATAAATTAGGACGTATGCAAATGTGTCATATTTATAATTTATCTTTTTACGGTTTTACCTACTGACTATTTATTTTTATTAACTTCATTTATTAAACTTTGACTTCCTCCAAAGATCCCAAAAGTTTGCATGCTTAATTCATTTTTATTCAGTAACTTTTTATCTTAAATTTTTAGCTTAACGAACAAAAAACTCCAAACTAGGCAACCCAAATTAAGAACTCGACGTCGTTTTGATATACCGAGTCTGGTGGTTGTTTCGCCGTTTCATCAAGCTTTCCATATTTTGGAAAAGATCAAACATGAAGACAGAGAGTTCTTTTACTCGACAATCCGATGCATTCGAGAGGTGTTTTTAGGACATACTCCCGTAGCAGGCCGTTTTTTATCAGAGAATTAGCTGTCTTTGGGGAGGTAATGGGAGATCAAGCCTTCGAAAAGATGCGAAAACGAGTGCATCGAGTCTCCCACGAACGCTTTTTATTATAGAGCGTGTCTGTGTACCCCGAAGCTGGCTGGAAATTGTGAGAGAGCATCAGAGGAAGATCTAAGACTTAAAAACTCTCTCTCATTTTTCCAGAGACAAAACGAAAAGGAAAAATTTATTAACTTATTAAATTAATTTATGAACTTTTTAACTTCCAAAAAAAAGAAGTGCAAAGTGGAACTAAAATCAGTCAATCTGATGAAAATTATTTTTTATCGGTCGGTCGGTCGGTCGGTCGGTCGGTCGGTCATTTACCCACCATATTTTATAAATCAGAAATCCTCATTCCTTTCATTTTCTATTTGACCAACTGTCGTTAATAAAAATACCTGTACAATAAGTGCATTTATACTGAAGTATATGGTTTTGCCATAGTAAAGTTCCTTCATTCCTCTTTTGAGTATTACAGCCATGCATATATCTTTTCAAAGAATTTGGCAGCTTTCTTCGATTCGCAGTACGTCTTTATAAAAGCTTTCTAAGATTGCCATTCATTTGTAGTATAAATACAGGGCATGAATAACTGGACATTACTTTAGTGTCTCTCTGTACTTAGGCTTGAGTATTTACATGCAAAATTACTGAGCAGTTTATTGTTTAAATTTACAGCTAGCCAGTTGAGTTTTCAACAACAAGTCGCTCCATCACCGTCAAGCGAACCCCAAAGTCAAGCCATGCAGGGCGATCCTCTGGCGTTTGGATACTGGGCAAAAAACGAATCTATCCCTACAATTGAAAACGACCTTTTGTGGATCAACTGTAGGATTAAATCAAATATTCCAGGAGACGATTCGGTCCATTTACAGTGTGTGGTAGACACTGGTAGTGTGGTCGTTACTTGTAAGGAAGAACTTATATAGCCAGAGTCTTGGGTTTTTGGGGGCAAGAACCTCTCGAGGATTCTTGAGTACACAGCACATTATGGGGACATGCACGGGTTACGCACGTACATTGTGAGGACCTCAAAGTCCCCACAACTACGATGTATGCGTTTGGGAATGACCCCGTTGTCGAGCTTGGGACTCATGTGAGTAGAGTTTAGTTGGTCTCTCCTGTGCTTCGAGGGCTTTTCGCCGGGTACTCCGGTTTTCCTTCCTCCGTAAAACCAACACCTAGACCTTAGGAGGATAACCTTGTAAGGGACCTAGAGTCCTATTGTTACTTCTCCTGTACCGCTAGGTACAAATGTTGATAAGACGTTTACGCCTGTGAATGCACAGATGATCCATACATGGTTAAATAACAATAATACCAAATTAACTTTAGTCATTTTCTTGTATTTTGTTGGTTAATTAATTCTGTTTGTGTCTACACAGCACTACTGCTCAGAGACCAGTCTGCTGCTTTCCAATTCCAACTTCACTACTACTTAAACCCAAATGGTCCAATGAATTGGAAAGCTTTGGCAGCAGTTGTCCATTTTACACCCACCGAAATCGCTAATTTTGCTGTCGAGCGTGATAAATCGGCGGAAAAGATGTTGGACTATTGGAAGACAGCGAATATCGCCACTGTCGACCTACTTTATGACACGTTGTTGTCTATTGGACGAGAAGACGTCGCCGAGTATGTATACGACTCAATGTGTGAGCAGGAAACTGATGTGTAAACTCAGTCACTTGTAATTTTCACGGTCTATTCTTCATTATTTTCAATCAGGTAAGAACAACGCTGCGGAAAAATGTTTGCACATGCGTTAGTTACTAATAGTTTATTGTAAAATCACTAAGGCTGGAAAATGGTGGGTAAGTATGAATGTCACTTTCCAAAACAAATAGACTTGGTATGATAACATCTCTAAGGTAAACAAGATAGCGAGTATCAACCAATCAGCGTTTAGTATAATGCTTATATTTCATCACATGTGATGAGTAGTAATGTACACACTTTTAGCTTGATCTATACGTCCGTCTCCATTGCATCACTTTTCATTCCACAGTTGGCCTTTTGTACCTTTGATCACTTTGTATACTACTACTCTAGTATTCTACATCCGTTTTGTTTCTGGGCCAAGCACTAGAGATCAGCATGAAGTATTGAACATAATCCAGAAGCAAGCCAGTATGTGTAATGTGTTATATTTATAATTTAACCTTTTTACTGTTTTACCTACTGCAACCTCCACCTCCACCCTCAACAACACCACTTCCACTTCACCATCACCACCACAACTTTTGCACAACTTTTGCACCATGACCAGCAAGCCCCATTATCACTACCTTGCATTAAAAATTAAATAAAAAAATATTTTAAAAATTTCCCCAAAAGGTGAAAGAAAAAGATGGAGGTATTTCTTAGATTATTTTTTTTTATAAAATTTTTTAAATGATGAAAATTTTTAAAGGAATTGCTGACATTGTTAGCTCATTTTGCAAGTGTGCCTTTGGTGAGGAGGGCGCAGGCACGCCATTATTTAAACCTAAATTTAATGAGTTAAATTTAAGGAACTCCACACACGTGTCTCCTCCTCAGCTTCTGCGGCTTGAGATCTTGATATTTTAATTCTTTATTTTTCTATTTTTCGTGACAGTGTGTTCCAATGCACACAGCATTCGAATTACATACATAAAAGAGTGGAGGACATGAAAAAAGTGTAATGCGTTTTTTTCCAATTCATCAACTTCCAAATATGGTTGGGAACGTGCACGTCAAAAGTAACCTGAAACCAACTGTACCTTAGTTCTAATTAATTCTTTAAAAAAACAAACTACAAGCAACTACTGTATGCTACGGCTAGTTTGATGACAGTATATCAAGTAAATTGCTAAAATATTTTGAAATGTTTACCTCGAATTTAATATTTTAGTTTGTTTATACATATATGTACAAAGACATTGACTACATAATGTTTCATATGTATTATGTTGCATTTACCTTTTTACCAACTGATCAACACTGTATAAATACTAATTGTTTCTTTTGTAGGTAGCAGTTTGAAATTAAATTTGGAGAGGGGCCCCCCACCTGGACAACTATCGAAGATGGTTTTAGATTAGTTCAGTCAACAACTGAAAGCACTCAAGACACAAAATGACTGAATTAACCACACTGTAGAATACTACAATAATTGTTTCTTTTTTAGCATTGTTTCAAAATAGACAAAGTTGGATACACCACCCCCCACCCCCACCTGGACAACTATCGAAGATGGTTTTAGAGTACAGACCAATTTATCTGAGAGAATGGTGGACAAGAAAATAAGCAAAGCAAAGACAGAATTGAGCCTCTGACATTCTTAATTTCCATAGCCATCGACAATTAATGCAAACTTGTTCTTGTGTGTTCAAGGACTTAATTATCATTAATTCCAAGCTTTTCTTTTAAACTATAAAACTGCGTTGGACCACCTGTTATCCAATACTGCTGTTTTAGCGTCTATTTTCCTTTAAATAATGTATAATGAATGTATAGCAAGAATTCCCTAGATAGGCTTTTGGAGTAACTGCTAATAAAAATATTGTTTAAATAATAAAACTAGAACCCAAGGATATAGTGCAAAGTTTCTAGTCAAAGATAATAACAATTTTTGCCACGTGTAATGCATGCATGGACAGAGCTGCCAGCCCCGCAGCCTGCCAGCCCATTTTCTAAAGCAAAGCCCTATTGTTTTCCAGTCTGTTTAATAACAAGTTCTTTTTGAACTCTCATTTTTAATTTTCATACTGATAGCCATCAACAAGTAATGCGAACTTGTTCTTGTGTGTTCAAGACTTATCATTAATTACAAACTTTTCTTTTAAACTATAAAACTGCGTTGGACCACCTGTTATCCAATATTGTTGTTTAAGTGTCTGTTTTCCTTTAAATAATGTATAGCAAGAATTCCCTAGATAAGCCTTCGGCTTTTGGAATAACTGCTAATTAAAACAAGCCTTGAATTTCATCGAGGACATGTCCTCCAATAATCGTCATTTGGCCGCCGTTTCTTTTTTAAGTTTCCCTTATTTTATCTATATTTACTTACTTTATTTTTTATTTTTTCTTTACTATCTTCCTTTTGTTTTCTGCTGATCAAAAAGATTTCTGGGACCAATGGTCCTGCGGTCCGCTATTTTTTCCACCCCTGTAAGTTACACCGATTTGATGATTCAATTATTATTCTCAATAGAATATATATTGCACAACAAACAAAAGTTTGTCTTTTTTGGATTTGATTTGTCAAGAGAAGAGCTACCATAACTAATTTTGATGACTTCAGATTATGTCGATTACCGAAATAACTACATCGTTAATAATCGAACCAATAAAATTGATTATGTTTCAAGCCAATGAAAAAGCTCGCAGCATATGCATATTTAATTAAGTCTAAACCAGTTGGTTATTGCCTCGAATTTTAAAACATTAAAAAAGAACTTTCAAGATAAAGTTTGTGGATAAATATTAAACTTGGTGTTTTGACAAACTTTAATCTTGAATGTTATTTCGCCATGAAAAAATGAAAAAACTGATACTCACTAATTCTCTAGACATTAAAATAACTAAAAACTAACAGGGTGTTAGCCAAAAAGGGAGGAAAAATCTGCATTTACCTTTTTAGCATTAATTGGCATTTTAGTACGTTATGAAATTTTCAAATTCTATATTTTATAAAATAGTTGTTTTTGATTTGGCACACCCAAATTGGAAAAATTGCATTTAACACAAACGTACGTTTTAGCAGTAGCTAACACCCTGAAGAAATTAAATACTTTATAAAAAATTTAAGCAATACCTTTCTTGACTTGGTTATGCCAAAGATGAGACTGTTTTGATTTTAAATCGGTAGAAGTTGGAAGTCTTTATAGTGTGATCAATCCACATTTTCCTAATACTTTCTTACGATATGATAAGCATGATGATCGACTCAGCCTTGTCTGTGATGATCGATGCTCATGTGGCGACGGTTAATGTTGTCACCTAAAATAAATATATATATTGTTTAGGTCTTAAGTCTAATAGTATAGCCGCAAGTACTGGTACTACTAGCTCAATTTCCTACTCACTATCTATAGGCACAGAATAGAAAATAGAAATACAACCAGAAGTCCAACTCGCGTCGGAACCTTTGAAGTTTCTATCCTCACGCATGTCGCCTCGCGCATCTTGATTCCTCGCCATCCTGGCAAGTTCCCCCGGCAGTTTGGACCTTCAAAAGAAGGTTAAAACTGCCGGGGGAACTTGCCAGGATTGCGTAGTAAATTACGTAGGAGCGCGTCGGATGGCGTAAAATATCGCGCCTGCGCATAGCCTGCGTGGCAGGCGTTCTGTTTGCGGGCGGGAGTTTGCGGGTGGGTGAAAGGAACGCCTGCCGTAATTCTATTCATAAAAGCGCTTTTGGTTTCCAAAATCTCGGCTAAATAGCCATTGGCTGAAACGCAAGCTAATGTAAACAAGACGTCAAGACCTTATTAAATTTATGGTGCAAGGAACTGAATACAAAGTGTAGTCAAATGAAGCTGGAAATGTTAATACGGAATGTTCTTTTTAAGCTTTCGAAGCGTTTGGAGAACATAAACCTTAACTATACGTAAAATGAGAGATCAGCTTGTTAGGCAAAACTATATCTATTGAATATTCTAGGTGGCTTCGTGCTAATATGTAAACTGGAGAACGACGCTATCGCTGGGTCGCTAGAGTTCAGCGATACATTTTATACGATATTACCAAGACTTGTTGTTGTACTTTCTGCTATATTACCTTCTTCTTACGGAACTCTGTTAAACAAGGGGCAGTGTCATCCAGGTATAGAATACAGATTCGTTCATTATAAAATCGCGTCGGAGTTTACTGGTTACAACTGTAAAAAGTCGATCGTTGCAAATCGTGTTGTCAAATTTAATTTGGTCGAGAAAATATGATTGGTCAAACGGACAATCTTGCTAGTTAAAGTGTCAATCAAATCCATGGGGGCGGAACGCTTATATGAATAGAATTACGGCAGGCGTTCCTTTCTCCCGCCCACAAGCAGAACGCCTGCCACGCAGGCTAGCCTGCGCATTGAAGAAATGCAGACAAGTTGTCACTCAAGTTGGACTTCTGGTCAACTCCTTATTCTGTGCTATAGGTTCAGACTTCAGAGCCTGAAATAACGGTCGGACATCAGCCGTTTTCTGACCAAATTACAGTTTCCAGACAAATTTGACAAAACAGTGCAATCAGTTTTTTCAAAAAGACTGGGTCTGAGCATCCCGCAAAGAGTGCGGGCTCAGTAAACACAAGATGGCGGCGTGATAGTTTTATTTGATTTGCGAAACGTGAGTCTTAATTTGCTTTTTAAATCACTACTGAATGACCTGCTGGAAAGTGCTTCTTGGCATATTTTAGAACAGAATTTTGTATATTAAAAGATGTTAAAATAATTTATACAGATCAAATTTTGAAATTATTTCAGGCTCTGCAGGTTGTGTGCAACCAATCCCGAGATTTGAAGAACAAAGATTAATTTTCACCATGTTGGATGAAATTATAATTGCAGATAATGAAAACATGCAGCAACAATGGTGTATAAAGGTGCACACTAACAACTGACAAACGAGGTTTTAAAATGGCTTTTCTCAACATTGTTAGTTTAACTAAGAAATTAGATGAAATGAGATTTTCAATGTCAAACAAACACATTGATTTATTAGGTCTTAGTGAAAACCAGATTAAATGAAACCATAACTGATAACTTCATTGATCTGGATGGTTATGATATTGTTAGAAACGACCGTAATAGAAATGGCGGCGGCGTTTGTATTTACCTACGTAGTTCTATTAATTACAAAATTAGATCAGATCTAATTCCTCCTGAATTAGAGGCTGTTTGTTTAGAAATTAACAAACCACATAGTCGACCATTTCTTGTTACTACGGTCTATAGACCACCAAACACACCATCTGAATTTTTTGATAAATTTGAAAATTCAATCAAATCTATGGATGATGAGGACAAGGAGATTTATATTCTTGGCGATTTAAATTGTGACATGTTAAAAGCAGTTTCTGATGCCGCCAACCAAAAAATTAAAATCATTACTTGAGGTATACCAGTTATCTCAACTGATAGAAGAACCTACTCGAATAACCATGACAACGTCTACTCTTATTGACCACATAATTACAAATAAACCAGAGAAAATCTCTGATTCCGGTGTTATCCATACAGGAATCAGCGACCATAGTTTGGTGTTTGGAATTCGGAAAATATATGTTACTCAAAAAAAACAGGAAAATATTGTTGAGATTAGGAACATGAAAAATTTTGATAATCAAAAATTTATTGATGATTTACTAAATCAACATTGGGAATATGTTTACTTTTTTGGCGATGATCCAGATAATATGTGGGAAATTTGGAAACAATTATTCTTTGAAATTTTAGATAAACATGCACCACTTCAACAAAAAAAAGCAAAATCAAATAAACTCCCTTGGGTTACAAGCAATGTTAAATTACTTATAAACACAAGAGATAAATTAAAAAGAAAAGCCATTATTACAAACCTTGAAATGGATTGGATAAATTATAAAAACGCCAGAAACAAAGCAAATATAGAATTAAGAAATGCCAAAAAAAGAGTATTACTCCGAGCGAATTGATGGTCAAAAGTTCAATCCTAAAGAGGCTTGGAAAACAATAAATAGTTTACTAGGCCGGAAAAATAAACCAACAATAGTAAATGAACTTACTATAAATGGTAATAAACTAACAAATACTAAAGACATTGCAGATGGCTTTAACAAATTCTTTACTGAAATAGGCCCTGATTTTAGCTAGCAAAATTAATACTTCAAATCACAACTTTCAGGACTATGTTAAGAGTTCAGAGTCAGAATTCAATGTATTCAAGCCAATAACAACCGACATACTTTATCAACTACTTCATGGCCTCTGCAGTGCTAAAGCTACTGGCATTGATAAAATTTTCTAATAAAATTCTTAAGATTGCGGCACCAATTATTTCGGATTCATTAACATTCATATTTAATCAGGCTATTACACTATGTTCATTTCCAAATGAATGGAAAATAGCTAGAGTAACACCACTTTATAAAAGCGGTCATCGAAATTCGCCTGGGAACTACAGGCCCATTTCAGTTTCTGCCAGCTATAAGTAAAATTATGGAACGCATTCTCTATAATCAATTATACGACTACTTGACAGAAAACGAGCTACTTTCGGAACATCAGTTTGGTTTTCGTAAGTTTCATTCTACTTCAACTGCATTACTAGACTGTACAAACAGCTGGTATATTAATATGGACAAAAAACTGTTTAATTTAGTAGTATTCATAGACCTAAAAAAGGCTTTTGATACAGTCGACCACCAAATTTTACTAAAAAAATTAGAATTATATGGAATCAAAGGTAAAGCACTTTCCCTATTAAAATCTTATTTAGAAGAACGTAGCCAAAAATGTCAAATTAATGGCACTGTTTCATCCGGGCGGAAAATTAAATGCGGTGTTCCCCAAGGCTCGATTTTGGGGCCACTATTCTTTTTATTATACATAAACGATTTAGCTGAATGCCTGAATGAAACCAAACCACGATTATTTGCTGATGACACAAATCTAACAGCCTCTGGTGAGACAATAAACGATGTCGAGATTGCGATGAATTCTGACTTAGAAAAATCTAAGGAAATGGTTAATAGCTAATAAACTTAGTCTGAATGTAGCAAAAACTGAATTTATGTTAATCGGTTCAAAACAAATGATAAACAATGTCGAACAACCAAATGTCAGTATAGGAAAATAACTCAATTAAACAAGTATTTGAAAGCAAAGCGCTAGGAGTAACTGTTGACCAGCATTTGTCATGGAAAAATAATACTGGGCATATCTGTAAGAAAATCACATCCGGGTTAGGTGCTCTCCGACATGCACGAGAATTTGTTGACAAAGAAACTCTTCTTTCCATATACAATGCCCTTGTTAAACCATACTTCACCTATTATTGTGAAGTATGGGATGTATTTGGTGCAACTCAATCAACACGTTTGCAGAAACTCCATAACAGAGCTGCCAGAATTATAGGAAATATGAGCAATGATGTAGACCACAAAATTGCATTAAATGCACTAGGGTGGCAGCCTCTTCAAATTCAAAGAAAAAAATCAAAAGCTAAAATCATGTTCAAAGTTCTAAACAACATGGGACCAAAGGGTCTAACAAAATATTTTACTCAAAAAAAAGAAAAAATCAGATTACAATCTTCGGAATATCTCAAATGCTGTTTGTTTGCCAAAACCGCGAACAAATAACATGAAAAAGAGTTTCATATATGATGGGGCATCTATATGGAACTCTTTGCCCACAGAAATTAGAGAGAGCAAGACACTGTCGCACTTCAAAAATAAAATCGCTACTCATACCTTTGAATAAGCTTTATGTAAATAATAATAACCATGTAAATATAGAAACCTTTAAATAGACTTGACATTTAGTCTTACTATCTATATATATAAATTATCTGTTGTTCATTACTTAGTGTGAACTCTGCTGACCTATATATAACTGTGAATGTTTAAAACTGTTATGTGTGGGTCAGTGGAGCGTGCCCATTACTTCCCATTACACCATGTAAATGTGTTCTTTGCTTAGTGGGCACTCCACTGACCTATATAACTGTGAACGTTTAAAACTGTTATGTGTGGGTCAGTGGAGCATGCCCATTACCTACTTTTTTATTGTAGCGTGTAAATGTATTAATTACTTAGTGTGCACTCCGCTGACCTAGTGTATGTATAATCCGAGTCACGCGAGTGGCCGGTTATATAGATGTTATATGTGGGTCAGTGGAACACGCCCATCGTGGAAATCAGCTTTTGTTGACGTTGTCAGCGTGTTTAAATAAAATTATCTATCTATCTACAGATAGAGGTAGACTAGCCAATTAGATTGCAGCATTTGCAATAGTACGTACTCTCTAGTAAGTTTCAACTAAGTATAGATCGTTTTCACTCACATGATCGGTGGTCCCATTGGGGCAGTGAAACAATACGAAATATTTGAATAAGAATAGAGCTAAATTCCCACAGGATAAAGATGGTACACCAATATGGCCACCATTTCATTGTTTCTGTGCACCAATATGGCCACACCGTGACATCAGATGAAAACGATCTATATATAATATATCTAAATTATCTTTTCATCCATATTATAATTTCATTTAGTTTATTTACCGAGATTAAATATGCATGGCTGCAATCAGCTGCTTCAATAAGTTGAGTTCAATTTTTTGTTGCACAACTTCTTTTTCAACTGTATACATACAATTTTGTTCGGCATCCATGACCAACTGGTCGTGTCTGCCTAATGGGACATAACTAAGGTATCCTATCATGAAAAATAAAAACAACATTGATTATTATACAACAAAATCTCTATATCTCAAGGCCCAGGAAGAGCAAACCTTGGGACCCCGGGAAGAGAATTGTGTTTGGAGTTTCTTAAATTAAACTCATTAAATTTCGGCCTGCGCTGAACAATAGACAAATTTAATTCAGACAAATAAATTCAATGCACCAATTAAATTTATCTTTATCGACATGCTTCTTAAAGTAAGCTGGTACCACCTACATGCATGCATGTACTGATGACAACAGGGCTCTCAAGGAAAGGCGCGCTAGCGCCCGCGCGCCTGGAAAACGCGCCTCAAAACGGTTGGCGAGCTCGAAAAATCAAGCGCCTTAAATAGAATATCTTACAAAAAAAACCTACCAAGTAGTATTGAATATACTGTGGGAACTTGAAGTGAACGACAAAACACTATAAAGTTTGGATTTTATCAATCAATTTTGCAAACTTTTTCTTTAATCGCTGGCAATCTCGTTCCCAAAACGTGCGTATCAGTGCCTGAGAACGAGAATTGCTGACATGACAGTTTGTGGCCGAGTATTAGTACTGGAACTAGGATGTCACCATGCTCCTCAAAATCTAAAAATGGCGTCGATTGAATATATGAATAGTCAATCTGTCAATGATGAATGTTAATATATGGCGGCATTAAATTCAAAAGGGGTCAAAGTTAAACTATCCACCTTCAAGTCGTGGGGGAAAGAAGACATCTTGGGTTTCAAAACCGAAGAAGTCGAAGGTGCAACTTCAGTAGTGTCGATATGGTGCAAAGTTTGCAGTCGAAATCAAACTTCAATCTTACAGCACCCCACATGTCGAGGAAACGCAAAAAAGGCGATGATGGTTTATTTACTGTAATAAAACTGTTACTATGTTCTTCTATAAAGTATAAACTATCCACTGTGCAAGGACTGCAGTGCTAACTCGTTCTCAAATAATCTCAATGTCATTAATTATGCTAGTAGACCCTGCATCCACTACCCAGTTTCTGTATAATTCCCAGGGGCTCTAAAAAGAGCCCCTTTACCACTTTGGCGAGCTCTTTTTGTCAGGCTCCTCTTGTTTCTTCCCGGAGAGCCCTGGATGACAACCAATATTTTTGTTGCCAATGTCGTTATATTTAATAAATATAAAAGAGACATTGCTTCTAATTTCAAAATAAATTAAATATTTTATACAAAATTTAAACATTACCTGTTTATTCAGGTTGTATATATTAATCAATATTTCAGCAGCCAGTTCAGGCCTTAAAGAGTTTTGAGTGAGGGCCACATTTGCCCCTCACTCTCCAATAATTGGCCCAATAAAAATAATTCTGTACTAGAAAAAAAAATGTATAGGTTGGTTACTGAACCCGAGGTAAATAGCTTACATAATTACCGACATTGAGGTAACTAACCTACTTATAGTTCAAGATCACAGAGGTTGCCCACGAAAAATGAGATACTGACGTTGTTATCACAGAGTTTGTCTAAAAACACTTTGGTCACAATGATAAACCTTTATCACATTCATGACCATGGATTAACCCTTGTTTTCCCAACCATAATATATATATTAGCCCAGGGGAATTAACTTGATTTACGCATGATTGGGAGTACCGTAACTATTATAAACAACCACAGTACATCTCAAACTCATTAATAATTCATGACAAAAACACAAAGGAAATCAGTACCGTGTCGGTGGTTTGGATATCGGAGGAAGAAATTACATAAAATTAAATTAAGCAAACTTTCATCTTGATTTTCTCTTAAAATACTGATTTGTTTGAGATGTCTCAGTGAACGTCTCAGTGTTTGGATATCCTGATGAAACACTGACCTCCTCGTGTACGATATATTACATCAAATATCACAGAGGTGATCATGAACTAATTATAGTTGTTAGTTTTTGTCTAATGGACTGTATACAGATCAAAGGTAGACCGACAACCACACTCAACTAAATCTCTACTCTACCACTCTTCCCAAAAGCTCTATATACTCTAGTATACTCCACTTCTATTCTACTCATTTTGCACACTGAGCACCCAAATTTGATCAAAGCTGTACATATACATGCACAACTGAATTAAATTGAACTAAGTAACATTTTGAAATTTCACGCAATTAAACTGGATATATAATACAGTACAGTACTAGCTAATTTTGGTGAAGGAAAATTTTGAGTGTAGAATACACATTTTTTGAGCAAATCAGGACCAGTTGAGTAAAAATGCAATATCAAGGCCTTCTGGCTAGGAATTGAACCCACAATGCCTGAGTGCAGACTGCCCTGACCATGAAAGCCAGTGCCACAAGTAATCTGTATATATGTGGTATTTAATGCTGAGAGTTGAATTGGGTAAGTTACAAGTACTCGATTAAACTGGATGTTCCAGTTTAATCAAGTGAAATACCAAGTATTACTTGTAAATGTAATATACCCACAATTCTACTCTCAGCATTACCACATATACATGCATGCAGAACTTGTGGCCAATAAGGGCACTGCCTGGCATTGCAGGTTCAATTTACTAGATTAGGCCTTGATGTCCTAAATTGAACTATTGCTATAATACTTAAGTTGGTGAATTAGGGGCCATATACACAAAATATGCGACTTTTTTGCCGATTTTTGACTCCCCCCCCCCCCCCAATGTGACAATCTGTGATGGTTGGCATTACCCCCATCGGAAATTACACGACTCTGAGCCAACCCCCCCCCCCCCCCACCAACACCAAATTAATATGCAGTAATTATTCGACAGCATGTGCTGGCTGCAGCCTTTAAATTATTTCATCGTTCTCATAGCAACGTTATTTACATTAATCACTACATTCCTTGCTTGTTCATTGACAATAAAGGCCATTGGTGTCCACAGACAACTCATTACCACTAGTGTCAGCGATCACTTCACTTTCACGGTAAATACTTCATACTAGCTCCAATATATCGTTGTTCGTGGTATAGAATGAGGATTTGCATCTCTACAATAAATTCTGATCAACATTAACATGTCATGTTTAATTTCAGCCTCTCCTCTGACAGTGCTTTTTGCCCAACACCTTGACTCATCTTTATATGTCAACACATCCGCCTTAAAGACGTCATTGCCTTTCGGCTGCTAAGCTTGGAGTCTGGGACGTCCAGGCACAAAAAAATGCTCTTTTGGAACCCTGATACTAGAAGTCCTAATTTCAGTATCCCAACTGGATACAATAAAAATTTTGATAGCGCACAGCCACAGAATGTGAAGTAACGTCTTACAATGTAATGTAATGTCTTACAATGTAGCGTAATAGTATTCAGAAGTGGGATACTAGATTTCAAGGAGAGATACCAAAATTCAGAAACCTGGTATCCCACTTGGATACTGCCGAAAATTTAAAATTTCAAGCCCTGAGTTTTCCTCAAATGTTCATTTTTTTTTTTTAAAAAAAGTCGTTTTAGATCCAAAATTTGCCAGATCGATTAACCAGTCTAATTATTATATAAAACAAACTGAACGAAGCAAGGAAACAAAAAACAGCAAAAGATGTAACTATCATTTCAAAAGTACTTTCAAATAAGACAAACTTAATTTTCGTTTCATAAACACTTTAAAGCACAATTAACTTTGACCCTAAAGGCCTGGCCTAACGCTTTCAACATGTTGAATCACGGTTGAATTCAACCACGATGTTGAACGATGTTGAATGAAATGTTGAAAGCGTTTGGCCAGGCCTTCAAGGGCGGCGGCATCCGACTTGTAAGTCTTCTCCATTTTACTTTCGCAATTTAACATCAAATTATTTAACTCTTTGCAAGAAAACCACATCAACGGGAAAGGATTAAGACAAAAGACAACGTTTCGATGCGGTTAAAGTAGAAAACTGCTTTACTAAGACGTATTTTAAAACAGCCATGCGACATCAATACATGTGTCACGTTCAAATATTTACCTTAGCTTGGGCGCAGAATAAAACGCCAAATGCTGAGTGGAAAAGTCCAAAATTGATTCCCAGTTACAGTTTAGCATCTAAGGAATGTTTCCCAACTATTAGAAAGAAACCAAAGCGATGGATGGATGAGGATTTTGTGGATTCAAAAACACTTCCCACACAGTTTAAAATTCCACCCATGCCATTATCTTCTTCGAGCTATAATAAAATTTCCCATCATCCTCTCTGCTTGAGCCCGCAAAAAGACTGTTTGAGCATGCGACCTTATACTCCATAGACTTATTAATAATAATTCATACATTTAAATTATATATACTAATTTATACCTGATAGTTTATTAAACGGTACAGAAATATTAAAGTGTATATCGTTTTCACTCAGGTGATCAGCGACCCCATTGGGGTGGTCAAACAATACGAAATATTTGAATAAGAATGGAGTTTAATTCCCATAGGATAAAGATGGTACACCAATAGCCACATTTCATTGTTTTGGTACACCAATATGGCCGCCGTGACGTCAGATGAAAACGATCTACAGTGTGTATCAAAAAAATTCGAATTGCATTAGCATTCTTTTCAAACAACCTAAGGGTTCGAATTTTTTTGATACACACTGTACAGGGTGAATCAAAAAAACTGATGCCTTTCATATTCAAATTAGCCGCATAGCGGCTGTAATTTGACAGAAGTTCCCTAAATATCTCATGGGTATACGAAGCATATCAAATAAGTGAACCCTAAATATCTCATGGGTATACGAAGCATATCAAATAAGGTTCACTTATTTGATATTCACTTATTTGATATGCTTCGTATACCCATGAGATATTTAGGGTTCACTTATTTGATATGCTTCGTATACCCATGAGATATTTAGGGAACTTCTGTCAAATTACAGCCGCTATGCGGCTAATTTGAATATGAAAGGCATCAGTTTTTTTTTATTCACCCTGTATAGGTTATCTCATAGTCAATCGAGATATGGTCTGGTAACTCGGCAAACTTCAAAGTGCCTATAATGAGCTGTGATTTTACGTTGAACCGTACCTTAATACACCGTGCACATCCTTTGTTTTAGGTTTATTAATATTTAAATAGCACAGTTGAGTGATTGAACTTAAACGTTGCTATTGGACAATTCGTTCATTATACTAAAATACAATGTGTTCAGTGACCGTGCACAAAACTGCATAAAGACGAACAAAAAGATAGACCAAAGACTTCAGCTGAGTTTCCAGACCATTATCTCGATTGACTATGGTTTCTTGAGGCCACGAGGGGATATGTGAATTTATTCACCGATGGCGATCGAAGCCTGAGGTGAATATATAAACACATATCCCCGAGGTTGACAGGAGTCACAATATATAAAAGGAATATTGAGGGGAATATTAATCTGTTGTTTTAATTGCTGGGCTATTGAATATATTCCCCGAAAAGAACAAAGGAAACCGAGGCATGTGAAAATTAATATTCAATAAACGCAAATATTAAAATGAAATAATTTTTAAATCAAATAAATTAAACTCCAGAAAAATTTCATCTGGGGGAGTGGGGCAAAAACGTTTGCAAAAATCAGTATTGAACATCACTCGAGAGGGGGGGGGGACCAGGGACCTCCCAACGAAAATTTTTGGTTTCTGAGAACTCTGAAATGGCATTTCCTGCATTTGGACAATGTAACAAATTTCATCTAAATAAGGAGTCTTTAATTTTAATTGCGACAACCCTAAAAAATTATTGCAGGAAATGCCTTTTCATATCAGAGAATCAGAGACCTAAGAATTTTCCAGGAGTGCTAATTCATTTCCACTTCTAATGTTTCAAATGTGTGTGCATTGCAACTGAACACCACCATTTTGCCCCAGGCCTGCAGTTGTCTCTGGGTGGTTGGAAAATTCTACCCAGTGATCAGCAGGCTTACTGAAAGGGGGGGGAATCAACACGATATCTATCATGCAAACTATTTTGTCAGTATTTTTTTTTAAATGAAAATATATGGTAGAAACTCCAGTAATAAAATAAAGAATGGGTCAGTTGAAACTTATTTTGAAGGCAGTGAGCAATTTTGATCTGATAACCTATTAATACTGTATTAGTACAGTCATTGGCACCTAAGTGTGTACACCACCCGTCAAAACATGTTTTATATCAACGTCAAAGTTAAATGTTTACCTTGCAAACGTATTAGGTTTTCATTCGAACCAATGCATTATTAATTGTCACATGCATGTGCCCTTAGCCAATCATGTCTCGCCAATCCCACGGTGTTGATTTCAAAACGGTTAACTTTGGCTTAAATTTAGAACATATTTTGACGGGTGGTGTACACGCTTAGGTGCCAACGACTGTATTAAGGGGAGGGTCAACCCAAACTTTGACGCAGATGGGGATTTCTTGTTTTTTGAAGAATTAGAGTATTTGAACCTCTCTTAATAATGTCTATAGGTTTTTTCCGGTTAAACGGTCCAAAAAGATTGAATTTCGCGCAATTTTCTGCGAGTATTCCTTAACCGCGTGGGAAAAATACTGGAAACTAGTTTGTGTATTTCGATTTTAGTAGCGAGAGAAGTTTTTCAACGGGTGGATGCTTTTGATGAGAATCAAAGCGCTTTTGATTTAGCGTTGCTAAGTTTCCACATTGCCGTATTTCGCAGTTGACGAGGACATCATTAAGACCAATGACCCGATCCCTGGTCCTGTAAAAGAATCTACGGGACCCTCTGGCTTTGTTGCTAACGAGGGAGGCTGTGGACGGCAGGAAACTGGTAGCGTCCGCCATTGTTGCAAAACGTAAACACGACCGACCCTAGAGTAAAAAGTGTGGAAGAAAATATTTTTTTAAAACTTAGAATGAGTAATTTAAGTGTAAAATCTCTCGCTTAGGATGTATTTGGAGTTCCCTTTTGGACTTGCGGTTTCCGTAGCGGTATATTTTCCCCCTAATGATAGAATGAGGCTACGGCTCATGCCATTTTGGCGGTGGATATGCTTCCTGTAATATGATTTTCTTTCGGTGGCAAGTAGGCATATTGTGAAATATAGGTCTTAGTTTTCCGGGTGGTGCAAGGGCATGTATTTATGTATACGAACAATCATGAAATAGTACTATATTTGCATTAATAACAGCCCCCGTGCCGCAAACTCCCTCGCCAATTCGTATTTCAATTCCCTTCGACCTTCTTCTCCGATTTAAAACGACAACATCACACTACTCCAGACTCGTCAAATACACATAAAATAACTGTGGAAGTATTACCTGAAACAATGGCAGGTATGCTTTCATAAGTTTGCTTTCAGTTGTATTTGTCTGCCTAAATCCCTGCACTAAGAATGAGATATAGTAAGCCAAAGAATGAGATAAGAGAAAGCACCTGAGAGAATGACATACAACAAGAGAGGGAGTGAAAGTGACAGAGACATATTGACATCGATGGAATCAGTGAGGAAGAAACAAAATACATGTAGTAACTTAATATTCCAAATTATAAAAAAGTAGAGTGCTGCGTAGGCAGTGTTTTAAATAGAGCAAAGTGAAAAGGTGGTAAACTACAAAATACTTAAAATGAACAAAGAGGATTAGGAATGAGAGAAGAGAGGAAAAAAGAAAGAAGTGGAAAAGTGAGTGGAAGGAAAATGATAAAGCATTGGGAAGAGCACAACATGAAAAAAGAGAGACAAAGGAGAAGCGAGAAAGAAATGCATAGGTCCATCAACACTGTTGCCAGATGATATACCTACTGATCAGCTCAAATTGATGAAATTCTACTTACAGTAAATAGACAAAATATATCAGCTTCTTTCAAATAATTACTGCACCGACAGTGAGTTAAACTGAAAAAAAGAACAAAAATATATAGTTTACTAGATGCAACTTCTCTGATCAACCGTGTAAATTTCCTGTCGGTAAGATTCATAGTTTTCCTCGGCGATCACAATATTACAAACTAATAACATGACCTTTTGGGAAATTAGCGATTAAATTTCCCCTTTGCCTCGGGAGGATTTGTAAAAGTCCTCGGGCCTGCGGGCCTCGCACTTTCACAAATCTTCCCTCGCCGGCGGGGAAATTTAATCGCTAATTTCCCTCAAGTCATGTTGTTACTTATAAATACAGTATATTTACTTATGGAAATTTGAATTGCAATATATCCACTCTGCAAAGTTTACCCAAAGAATGGAAACGATAGCTTTGGTTAAAGTCAAGAACAACATTAGATATATGTTTGTTCATGACATTTACATGTATCCTGGATAATCGTGGGGGAGTATCATGATGAATAATGCTAGCTAGTTGCTTTTATGAAAAGGGTTCACATGAGTGAGTCGGCAGAGCGTTAAGTAGTTCTAATTTATTATTCATGCATACGTATTATACAAAAACAAAACACAAAGACCGTATAAACTTTCTTGCCATAACACCCCAAAATTCTGGCGACAGATAGACAGAGAGAGGAAGAAATAGAGGGACAAACAAACAAACAAACAAACAAACAAACAAACAAACAAACAGGCAGGCAGGCAGGCAGGCAGACAGACAGACAGACAGACAGACAGACAGACAGACAGACAGACAGACAGAACAGACAGAACAGACAGAACAGACAGAACAGACAGAACAGACAGAACAGACAGAACAGACAGAACAGACAGAACAGACAGAACAGACAGAACAGACAGAACAGACAGAACAGACAGAACAGACAGAACAGACAGAACAGACAGAACAGACAGAACAGACAGAACAGACAGAACAGACAGAACAGACAGAACAGACAGAACAGACAGAACAGACAGAACAAACAGAACAGACAGAACAGACAAAACAGACAGAACAGACAAAACAGACAGAACAGACAAAACAGACAGACCGACCGACAGACGCACAGACAGACTGACAAACAAACAAACAAACAAACAAACAAACAAACAAACAAACAAACAAACAAACAAACAAACAAACAGAGAGAGAGAGAGAGAGAGAAATTTTATTTGAATTCGGAATCTTATCAATTTACATTGTTTTTCGTAAGAGCCGAATTAAGTATTTACAGATAAATAAATATACAAATATATACAATAGGATAAGTAATTAAAATACCAAACATTCAGTCAAGAAGTCAAGAATCAGGTACAATAGACCGGATTTAGGGACCAAATGATTGTAGTTCACGTTTGAAAGATTTTACCGTGTTTAGAAGCTTTATAGATAATGGTAATTCATTCCACATTTTAGCTCCAGAAAACTTAAAACTCTTTTTTAAGTATTCTGTGTTTGGTTTTGCTAACACGAGATTTGTGCCTCTGTGTCTAAGACAGTAATTTTGTGTGGTTGAATTTGGTATAAACAGATCTGAAAGATATGATGGTGCCAGTCCATTCAGGACCTTAAACATCATAAAATATTTATGTTTTAAGCGTCTCCATCCTAATTCATCTCTTATGCTATTGGGATCTGATGTCATAGCCTACTTGAGTAATTACTCGAGCTGCCCGATTTTGTAATTTTTGTAACCTAGTTGCTTGCGACAGAGGGAGATGGTCCCATACAATGTCACAATAATAAAAAATTGGCTGAATTAAGGAATTGTAAATAATAATTGCAGTTTCTTTATCAATGAATGGTCTAGCTTGTTTGAGACCACCAATTGCAGAGGAAACTTTCTTAGCAGCCTTATCTATATGCTCAGTCCAAGCAAGTCTCTCGTCTATATAAACCCCGAGAGACTTACTTGACTTAACCCTTCTAACAGGTAGGTTATTAATATAAAGATAGGGCATATTTTTAATTTTGTTCAGCTTGTCATCAGATCCAATAAACATAAATTCAGTTTTTGCCACATTTAGACTTAACTTATTGGCTAAAAGCCATTCGCTAATGTTGTTTAAATCACAATTTGTGGCACGAATAATTTCATCGAACGACTGACCCGTTGTTGTTAGATTGGTGTCGTCTGCATACATACGTGGATTTGAATATTGCAAACAATATGGAAGGTCGTTAATATAAATGAGAAACAGTAATGGACCAAGTATTGACCCCTGAGGAACTCCACATGTGACGGTCCTAGGAGACGATAGATGGCCATTTACAAAGCATTGCTGCTTACGATTTGTTAAGTACGAACCAAACCACACAAGGGCTTCCCCTGAAATTCCATACAACGAGAGCTTGTTCAATAAGATAGAATGGTCAACAGTATCAAATGCTTTAGACAAGTCGAGAAAAACTACCGAGTTTAGTTTTCCCTGATCAATATTTATAAACCATTCTGTTGTTGCATCTAGGAGCGCTGTGGCAGTAGAATGGAGGCGTCTGAAACCCGACTGATATTTGGATAAAAGATTATTTTTAGTAAAATAATCGTATAATTGAGTATAAATAATTCTTTCAAAAACTTTAGCTATAGGCGAGATGACAGAAATTGGTCTATAATTATTACAATCATCTTTAGCTTCATTTTTATAGATTGGAGTAACACGAGCAGCTTTCCAATCTGAAGGGAAAATACCTGTAATAATTGAGCAATTGAAAAGACAGACAGACAGACAGACAGACAGACAGACAGACAGACAGACAGACAGACAGACAGACAGACAGACAGACAGACAGACAGACAGACAGACAGACAGAGACACCGTCTTCTCTTGTTGGTTGTTGTTGCAAACGGCTATCTCCCCACATTTCTTGCAGATGCGCAAAAGTTCGGCACCGGTACGTGTTCACCAGGGCGCTTATATACCGGGCGGTGAAACGCGCTCACAAAGCGCTGTTCGATGTGTGACTGCCTCCTCCACAGGCCCTATTGCATCATGGACAGGACACACACGCCGAATTTAGGGCCTGCAAGATCCTGTAAAAAATTTGGCAAAACTTGGCACGGAATAAATTTGAATAATTAACTACCATTATTAATAGCCATGGCTATATCCGAAGATTTTGAAGGCCATTGAAGACTTATTACATACGAATCCTAGCTTTAAAATGCAGGAATTGTTGAAGAAAGCAATTACGGTTGAAATTTGTCAACTTTCGGCCGGAATAATCAACGAAAATACACTTTAGGGGCTGTTTATATGGGAGGCGGGACAGGATGTTTTTCATCCCAGGTTACATGAGTTCTACCACCCGGGACGTTCAACAAGCATCTCTAGTTCGTGTTGGACATGTTCGGTATTTCGCTTTTTTTAGGGAAACTAAGCTATTTGGTCGGATAAACTGTACGTATCTTGTAGCCAGATGAATTATCTTTCTTCCAGTATATTTGATAGCTTCTACAGTGGTTTATTTCTCAAGAAAACATTCGGAGAAGCAGATTATAATACATACGAAAAAGAATTTCAAAATAGCGGCCGCTATTATTTGGACATGTTCGGTATTTCGCTTTTTTTAAGAAAACTAAGCTAATTGGTCAGATAAACTGTACGTATTTTGTAGCCAGATGAATTATCTTTCTTCCAGTATATTTGATAGCTTCTACAGTGGATTATTTCTTGAGAAAACGTTCGCAGTGGCAAACGACTAGGCATTTTTATTTGTGCATCACATGACAAATGTTGCAAAGTCAGCCGATAATATCGTCCCGGCAAAGCGGGACGGAGTGTTTACATGAGAAAAATTGTCTTGGATTTGCCGGCTGAGCGAACCGGGATGAAAAACGTCCCGGCAAACATCTTTCCATATAAACGGAACGGGGATAAATAAGAGAGATATACATGCATGGTGAGATCCCGGCAAACGTCCCGTCCCGCCTCCCATGTAAACAGCCCCTTATTTAGGGGGCGATTACATGGACCGGGCTGGCCCAGTTAACCGGGCTAGCCCGGTTAACCGGGATGAGTTTACAAAACGATTACATGGACCGGGCTAGCCCGGTAAGCCGGGATGATTTCAGGCCGAAATTCGCAATTATCAAGTAAATAAGGGCAAAGCTACGTTAGTTTTACTTCAGTTTTACACTAATTAGTCTATTATTTATTTTGTAAGCCCATCGTTACTAAAAAGATTGTTAAAGTCTTAGCTAACCCAGGAAAGCGTCTTCACGAAGACTAATTAATTTATTAAATCTTCGCTTTGATCACAAAACACACAAACAACGTTGATGTTCTATTTCAGTTCCTTTCAGCACTATTTATTCACACAGTCAAGCAAACGAACGCGTATCGAAGCGAGTTCAACAGTTTTTCAGCCCGGTTTGCCGGGCTGAAAACGATTACATGGACATTTTCATCCCGGTTAACCGGGCTAGCCCGGTTGCGACAAGCGGGATCCCGGCAAACCGGGCTAGCCCGCTTGCCATGTAATCGAAATGTTAAAACAACATGTGTTTTATATATAAAGCGGGCTAGCCCGGTTAACCGGGAAGCGAAGATTTAATAAATTAATTAGTCTTCGTGAAGACGCTTTCCTGGGTTAGCTAAGACTTTAACAATCTTTTTAGTAACGATGGGCTTACAAAATAAATAATAGACTAATTAGTGTAAAACTGAAGTAAAACTAACGTAGATTTGCCCTTATTTACTTGATAATTGCGAATTTCGGCCTGAAATCATCCCGGCTTACCGGGCTAGCCCGCTCCATGTAATCGTTTTGTAAACTCATCCCGGTTAACCGGGCTAGCCCGGTTAACCGGGCCAGCCCGGTCCATGTAAGTCTACCCAGAGACTCTTTGGTTTATACTTTTTCGGTTTCCACAATTCCACAACAACTGAAACTTGAATTACGCTACACTATAGCCTACAATTTAACAAAATTAAATCTCATTAACTCTTGGTCAGTTGACAGTCTTCGATAGCTAAATAAACCAAAAAACAATACGAAAAACCTGTTACTTTCCTGACCGTCGAATTTGCTTTTGTTCGGCAGATATTTTCCCCTTCAATTCCTTTTTGTCGCTAAAAATATTATTGGCAGAAGGTCGGTAATTCTAAAACATACTGGTTTCTTCATTGTCATGATCTGTAAGAAAGTTTAGACCGAATTTCCTGGTGGGTCACAGTGTTGAAAGAACTTGGACGTACGTTTGTCGAACAGCGGCCGGAAAAAATTTGCAGGCCCTCTCAAAACTATCGCCTCTAGGACCTAGTCTCGCTGTGCATAATGGGATCGGTCACCATTTTGTTTACAGGATCTGGCAGGCCCTCTAAACAGTGTGTCCTGTCCATGATGCAATAGGGCCTGTGGAGGAGGCAGGATGTGTGACTGCCTCCTCCACAGGCCCTATTGCACAAAAAATCTCCAAATTTTGTGGCAGCGCCGGAGTGGTAAAAAGCCTGTGGAGGAGGCAGGATGTGTGATGCGGTAGAGGACTGGCACGAGCGTGCTTTTGAACGAAAATGGAGGAAAATGGAGAAGGAGCGTGATTTTGCAGTGTTGTTATCAAGGCGTGTTTACTCTGGTGGTATAAGAAGTTTCAAGGATTTCGCAACAGAAATAGTTGAACTGATGTTTCCTTCAACTTATACAAGCTTATTATGCTGAAAGAACTTTTCTAAAAAGATGTTATTGTGGATGAAAGCTTTGTCAATCGTATACGTCGGAGGAGGGTAAATTTCAACAAGAATTTACGGCATGTTAACTTGCTGTCCCACGTTTCATCTTTCAGGTATGTTGAGACCATTATAGTCTGTTTGTATTTAGAAATTTATGTAGAAATCGGAGATGATGTTTTTTAGTTGCATTGATCTGAATTCATGCATTATTTTCGCTTTATTTCCGCCCGTTTGGTCGCCTAGTGTGGTCAAGTTAACCGATTACAATGTATTGTGTTGAGATTTTTGTGGTGTTCGTAAACACATTGATCACTTTTTGGCAATTTTTAAACACTAGATGAGGTCATAAACAAACTGTAAACCATTTTCGTCAATTTTAGCAATATGTGAAAGCAATCGCCTGAGCTGTAAGCGAAGCGCATCCTATGTCACAATGTTGTCCAGGCCTGGCCCAATTTGTATGCTCATAGACGAGGGAGCTGCCTTTCAATATTTACTAAAAAAACTCAAATTCTAGTTGATGGTTTCTTTCAAAACATTTATAAAGATAGGTAGCCACAAAATCGGAGTAGAATGTACATTCTATCGAACATGGCTTGTAAAAGTGATGGCGTGTGCAAAAATGGCGATGAGATCTGTCTTAAATCTGAGTTGTTTTGAAAAACACTTTTTAAAACAAAATGTGCGATAATTCTGGTAAGCGACAAGCAAGTGATACGGGTGGTCCCCCTTTGAAGCGATTTAAGGATAAAGGCACAATTTATTCTCCAACTTCTACCACGGCTGGTCAAAATTGTTCTTCAACTACATACGATGGCAAGGTATTCCTGGACGGCAATGAAAGACTTAACCTGTGGCTGATTGTGAAAGTGGTTTTGCGAACACTGAACCAACTCCACTTAAGTATGTTGGAAGAATTCCATTACAGTCTGAAGAACTTCTTCTCTATTCCCTAATAAATGTTTCACTGCCATCTAAAAGCATCACCTCTGTCAAGGGATACACTGCAGAGAAATATGTGAATGTAGTGAAAGCTGTATATGTTGTATATGGTGTCCGATTTGATTGTAACAGCATACAAAACTATTTTTTCCGGTCAGTCAACAACTTGACGAAAGGTCTAGGGAAATACAATGGTTATTTAAGATGGAACTTTTATTCAGACTGCATTCAACGAATTGTGACAAAACAACAATCACTTCTTCTTAATCTCCTTATTGACCCTGGGTTTTGCAACATGCAAAACTGTGATGAACTACGGAACGATCTCGAGAATCAATGTTTGGCATGTTTGCAAGAGAGCAAATTATTACAAACCCTTGCTTTCAAGGTCAGCAAGAATGTTGTAAACATCACAAATAAGTTTCCAAAATGGAAAGTCATCCCTAAGGTGCAAGAAGGAAATGTACATCTGTACTACCTGGGAAACAGTCCAGTTAATGTAGACTATGAAGTGGTCATAGCAGCAGATGGTAGTTATCAGTTCTTTCATATGGGAAAGCCAAGAATGTTGAATATTGATCCTGATCTTTTACCACCAATAATTAATGAAAGAAGTCACTTGTGTTTTGCTAATGAAATCTCTTGAAAAATTTAATATTTGTCCTGGTCTTCCAATTGAAAATTATCAATGCATACTGCCTGATAGCCTTGGTGTTCCAGTTTTTTAAGACTATTGATGGGGAACCTGGTGCATTTGTTGAAGCTAAGCCAACTGATGTTAAACAGCAGGTTATTAGGTCTACCAAGTGTGGCATACTAGTTCAAGGCAATGTTTGTTGCAAAGCTTGTTCTGAGGCAAATCATTACATGAGGACACTGAAATCTCGGAGCCAAGAATCAGGTTAGCACTACTTCCAAGCACAAGCGGTATGACTACATGTCTAAAGATGAACTAATTGACCACAGCCGGGAAACTGCAAAAAAGCTTCATGCACTGCAAGTAAGAATGAAGAGGCTCGAACAATATCAACAAGACATGAGCACAGTAGGCAGCAACACTGACTCCGAGTTCAGGCAGTTGTTTAAAGAGTTGTATGATGGGCTAAGTAAAAAAGTTGAAAAATGTAATAACAAGATATGTTATTGGGATAATTGTGATGTGAGTGACGAGTTTGATTCTCCTGAATTATTGACACATGTTAAAAAAGCACATCTTGGAACAGTCAGTCAATGTGATATAGCACCCATTAATAGACATTATTTGTGTGAGTGGTTGGGCTGTGGCAAGCAGTTTGGAAAGAAAAAAACTTCTCTTGAGTCATCTTTCTGAACATATTGGAAGTGAATCTGATATGTTTTTCCTTACCCTCTTGAAAGATCAAGCAAAAGCTCTAAATGTTCCATCAAGACAGATGAGATGGCATCCTTTAGTAATTAAATGGTGCCTTCGAATCTATTCCAAATCACATAATACCTATGCAGATTTAAGGGATTCAGGTTTCCTAAAACTACCAAGTGGACGAACCTTGTCTAACTACAAGAACTTCTGTTCTTCCAAATCAGGATGGCAAACATCAGTACTTGAAGCAATGAGCAACAACTTCAAAGAGCAGGGATTTTCAGAAGTTGGGAAATTTGGTGGTCTATTTTTTGATGAGGTTAAGATCAAGGAGGGCCTACGTTTTGACCCATCGTCATGGGAGTTGATTGGTTTTGTCGATTTGGAAAATGAAGATACTGGTGCTGGAAATTATTCCAATATTCGAGAAAGCCTTGCCACACATATTCTCCAGTTTTACTTTAAAAGCATATTTGCCAATTTTCAGTTTCCTTGTGCCTATTTTTTAACTAGAGGGGTTTCAGCTCAAAACTTGAACCGAACATTCTGGCAAGGAGTTGGTTTACTGCAAGGTTATGGTTTTACAATAATTCTTACATGCTGTGGTGGAGCTGCTGAGAATAGGGCATTCATGATGATGAATGGTGTTACTAAATCTGTGAGCCAGATAAACAATCCATTTTCAGGTCTTCCTTTATTCTTCATTTCTGATCCTCCTCATTTGATTAAAAAGCTTCGCAATAACATTTACAGCAGTGGATGCAAAGATGTTTCTCCAAGATACACCAGGTGTTTGTTGTTGAACTCCAAAACTATTTTATGGGAACATATTTATTCAGTCCATCAAAGAGAGAAAGATCGACACATTTACGCAACAGATGTAAGGAGCTCACATCAGGGCCGGACTAAGACTGTGGGGGGCCAGGGGCCACATTTTTGTGGGGGGCCCGGGACCACATTTTTTTGGGAGCCCTTTTCCAATTCCAATCGGTCTTACAAATTACAATATAATAAAATAAAGACACTGAATCACTGGTGTTCACCAAAGAACCCTTTATATCTGAGAGAAAAGGGGAAAATAACAAATGAACAAACAGAAACGTTAGTAACTTAGTATTAATTGGGATGTTAAATAAAATACTCCAAAATGTGGGGGGCCCCAAATGTGGGGGGCCCGGGGCCCAGGCCCCGGTGGCCCCGCCCTTAATCCGCCGCTGGCTCACATGTTCACCTTGACAGCATAAGTAAAATGAGAGTTAAGCTTGCTGTCCAAGTGTTAAACTTAAAGGTACGAAAGGACATGGAAACATATGAGCCAGTTGCTACTGAGTCAACCAGACTGTTTATCTACAACTGTGAGACATTGTGGAGAGTCTTTAATGATAACAACCCACTTTCTAAAACTACAGATCCTAGAATTAAGGATCTGGATAATGTCATTAACTTCTTTGACAATTGGAGAGATGAACTTTCTTCATTGTTTCAATCGAAATCTGAGATCTCATCACACTTTATTACTTGGCAAACAATGTTCGATATAAAGGTACATCATTCGGTTTTACTGAATGCCACATTTTTCAAACTTTTTTTTTTTAAAAAGAAGCAATTTTAACATAGTCAAAGATTAATTAACCCTTTAACGGGCAAGGGCACATTTAGCATTTAGCTAACATGAGACAATTTTATTCAGCAGTGAGGAGTGCTAGGATGCACCCTTGTCCGCTAATGGGTTAAGTCAAAATAATTACCAATTATTCACCTCCCCTTCAGTGAATAATTGTCTTAGTATAAATACATATTTTCCTACTTTTAGGAATAGCATTTTCTGTAAAATTGTCAATTTCCTTTTCTGTCACATTGACAAATCGGCAGTGGCCATTTTTAACAAAATGCCAGTGCTTTCAATGAAGCGAGCGCGAGCGCGCTCGCGCTCGCCCACACGCTCCCAAGTTCGTTCTGCCAGCGCGATTGATCGCGCTGGCAGATAAGTAATTTGTCATAAAATGCGCTCGCAGATTATCTTCCACTGCCTAGAAATGGAGTAAATAAATGCTCAGTTGTATATAATATGAAAATAATGGAATATCTCTTGTTTACTTTGTGCAGGAGTATACAGTCTAGCTTATAAAAACAAATCAATAAACCGGCGGCGTGGTTTTGAACAACTTTATGCACGCATATTTACGAATTATGGCATCACAGGGAGATAAATTGTTCTTGGTTTTATTACATTAACGGGTTTAGATATGAAATATTTTTAGTTTGTTTCCAGTGGCAGGCTAACTGCACTCTCCAGTGACGTACTTTATTGTCTTGCTGCATATTGTTTAATTGATATTCGTATTATTAAAAGACAAGCCGAAATCGGCGAAAATGCAAAATAGCGTTCGTTTGCTCACGGGGACGTCCGCTGCATGTTGCGGTGCGGCAATATCGGGATAAACACTACAAAATCTCAAACTTTATGCTAGTTGTGCAGATGAAAACCACAAATGACACTTAAAACATTGGTTTGAAGTTCATTTTTATGATAATAGACTGTTAAAATTGACCCAGGAAATGTAACAGGAAGTCATCAACATAAACCGGCGCTGTTTTTCAAGAAAAACCAAATCGCGCTGCCCAGTTGTGAAATCTGCTCTGGCGAGCGCGATCCATCGCGCTGGCGTATTTTATTCATTGAAAGCACTGACTTTCCATTCACAAACCATTGTATGAAGTTGAAGTGCATCCTACTTTGGAGGAACCTGCCTCACAATGCAAAGCAACACAGGTTCATAATCAAGGGGGTGTACTTGCAATCTGTCTTGAAACCTGTCTCATACAGGTTTCATGGAAAATTGCATCATGTAAGAGTGGTTTTAATTAATTATTACCATTATAAAACAACCTGCATTTCATGATTATATGCATTTAAAGGTCAGTTCAAGGCAAATTGGTTTTTCTGCTTCATCTACATGTACATGTATGTAGAAATCTGAAGTAAATTATTTTCCATTGAGTTCCGCATTTTTATTGAAGCATTCTGATAAAGCTGGCATGCTAGGCATGCATGTGTTAACTGGCATGAATTGCATATAGAATTAGTTACAAAATTCATGGTTTCCTAGCATTTTATCAAAGTGTTCTTTCACTGTACCAATGGCAAATACAAATAACATTATAATACATTTGGAAAGACCAGATGAATGAACTTCACAATTTACCTTGGAGATGTGATAGTACAGTACAGTACTTGAAAGACACCCTTTTCTTTTTGAAAGAACTGATTCTTTTTCTATATATTATTGTTTTATAACCCACAGTCATATCACTGTTGACACACAATCACTGCTAAGACTATTAAACCATGTACATGTACTGTACAGTGCACTGTATGAGTTGAATGAATTCTATAGACCCTATTACAAGTATGACAATTTTCAAACTTCAAATTTAAGGACCTGTTCACAACGAAGTACCAGGTCAAAGTTAGCCCAGCAAAATTTCACAGGTAGTGTCAGTGGGTCCCCCTTGTCACAGAATAAAGAACAACCAGAAGTCAACAACCCGTATTGCATAGGCGTAGCGTTTTGTTTTTGTCCAGGGGGGCTGAAGTGCTGAACAGGGCCTTTTTAAGAATTTTCCCATGGGGAGGCGTTTACAAAAAGGGACTCTTCTAGGGGACTGTCCTGGAAATTTTTGAAATTTAGAGTCTTGGAAATGCCATTTCCTGCATTCTGAGGGGTGATTTTTAAGAACACTGAAGGTCATGAAATGTCATAAAAACTAGTTAAAATACAACACATTTCAACAATTTTCCGATGTTGTGTTTACTGGGTCTGTATATGGGTGCTTTTGGCTGACAGGCATGAGGCTGTAACAGTTACTTTACCCTAACGAGTAACCTATAATTAGTGAATGGTGATTGATGAGTCAGTTGCTGCAAAATTTCTGGGGGGCTCAGCCCCCCATTAAGATTTCTCGGGGCTAAAGCCCCCCCCCCCCCCATACTGTACACCTATGCTGTGTTGCTGGGTTTATTAATATTGCGGTTGAGTGATTGAACTGAAACGTTGCTATTGCATAATTCCTTCATTGTACTAAAATGCAATAGTTCAGTGACCGTGCACAAATCTGCATAAAGTCGAATAAAAAGAAAAACAAAGACTTTAGCTGAGTTCCAGACCATATAGTTGAAGGACCGAAACAAGAAATGTACGAGAGCTAGGGTAACCCGGGTGCTAAGGTAACCCTAACTTGTGATAAATGCAGGCACATTCGCTTCGTTCAATAAGTCGTTAAAAAAATAGGAATATACAGTAACTTACATTTATACAAACCGAATATCTTCATACGTGATATGGTTACTAATGGCACTTGGTACTGAAACTCTGTTAATAGTGCAGGTGGTAGGCCCAGGTAAACAGAATGAATATTCCGTTGACGCCTGCTCCATCGGTTTCCTTGCGAAAATTCACAGTGTTCATTGTTGTCTCAGAAGAATGATGCCTGTGGCCCGCCAAAATTATGCCTGTAGCCCATCAAAATGATGCCTGTGGCACAGAATAGTAATACAACCAGAAGTCCAACTCGAGTGAAAACTTGTCCGCATTTCTTCAATGCGCAGGCGCGATATTTTACGCCATCCGACGCCAACACCGCGGAAAAACGTCTGCGCATGCGCATGTACTAGAAAAAATGGCGGGGAATTTAAATCCCATCTTCGTAAACAAAAACATGGCTTTTAATTATTCAAGGTATGTGAAACAAACAAAAAAATACACTAGACGGGTAGTTTGGACATTAATAAAAAGTTTTCTAACATTTAAAATCTAAAAAGAAACAGAATTTAAATTAAAAATTGTCGTTTTAGACCGGGAGGCGTGCGAACATTTCTTGAAAAATTGTCGAATACCGAACTTAGGACACAAGAGTTAAGCAAACTATCAAAGAGTTAAGCATTTGCACACGCTTAAATTGTAGAGTAAATCATTACCCTTAAATATAGTCAACGCAAAAATTATGCATGCTACGCAAAAAAAGTTATCCAACAAAACACAAGGCAAACGCTTGCATAGTCAAAAAGTTTGTATCAAAACATTTCGTTAAAACATAAAAGAACACACACTGGAGCAACTGTTTCGATGGCACCCAAGCAGAATCTGGAAAATCTTCTTGCTCGGATAAAGGCTCGAATAAGCCAGACAATAAATTTGTGTACAGTCACCTTTGTGAAGTATCTTCCTTGAATTGAAAGTGATGAATGATTCTATTAAATTCAAAATGTAAATATATGTAAATATGTAATGTATAATATTGAAGAAAATCGTTATTAAATATCAATCCTAAAGGTTTGGAATACAAACCTACCTCTTTAGAATCAATGCAAACCTTTTTTGTCCTCCGATCGCAAAAAATTGTGCTTTAAACTTTCACAAATTCACACACAAACCGAGTAAACTTCCTCAACCGCCATCTTTGAGAACAAATTTGACGCGTGCAATGTGCTCGAATCACGCGCGTGCGCAGACGTTTTTCCGCGGTGTTTCCGACGCCATCCTACGCAATGTCCTACGCCATCCTACGCAATCCTGGCAAGTTCCCCCGGCAGTTTGGACCTATCATTCCGTCGAGAAAATGCGTTGCCTTGTTTGGCGTCAAAAACGTCGCTTGTATTCTCGCTTCTGTATCCGTGGCGTCAAACACCCAGAATATAAAGCTACCCAGGGCACTGCAGTTAATATATAAGGTTGTCTGGCCATCTGGCCGGGTAAATTGCATGTCAGAACACTGCAATTTTGTGGCATTTGTGCAATTCTGTTTTAATACCTGCGGAACGCTTCGCTTCACGGAGACGTCAAAAAGCCGCCAAAATCTCTCGCGTGAAAACATCGCTTCATTCTCAATGAAGAGGAAGTAAGGGAATTTATAGTATCGTACATACATACGTAGAACGGACATGACGGCACCTAATATATTCAGAAATTAATTGTACTGGAAAACTGTTTTGTCGACAAATATCGATTATCGAGTACGCCAAGTTGTTGGCGGCCCTGTCTTGCATGAAAAGACCTGCGCAAAAATAAGAATGTTAAACTTGTTACGTCATTTATGAGATATACGCTATGTCCATTAGCGTTATAATTTTGCTTGTAGGTCTAGAGGGAGATGGTTAGAAAACCGGCAAACTTCAAATATATTGAACAAAGAACCCACTTGGAGGTTGAACGGGGTTTGACCGTGCGCAAAGTTTTTTAAAGCTCATTTGATATGGACAAACGACTGAACATAAACGTTTTCTATTGGAAGTACGGCTCGAAATATGTCATTATTTGTAATAAGTACTGGAATACCAGTACATGGCGCTTCGCACGCTCTGATGAACTACAATCATCACCACCACCATCGTTACTACTACCAGCCAAAACAAACACGTAGTGCCCAATCCCTTTTGCACTGCTATCTTAGTTCGCAAAGGTAAAACAATAGTAAAAAATAGAATTTTTAACCGTGACCGTGCACAAGATACACAAAAACCTAGACCAATGGATTTTATGAAGTTTCCTAACTACTGATCTCGGAGATGGAAGGATATATGGATGATTCACTTGAAAGTTTAAGTGGCTGCTCTCGAGACTGTGCTATTACTATTCAACATATTTGATGAGATTAAAAGGGGAGAAGTCCTAGTTAGTTTTCCATTTTTGTTACGATTATCCGGGTCTTTTATATTTATCTGGGGGGGAGGGGCATTAGATTCAAACATTCCCGTTATCAAATGATATTTTAATATTGAATGTTATTTGACGTCCTTAAACTATGCTTCTACAGATTGTGCTATGAAAAATGCTGAAATTGTGCTCTAAAAATGCTCAAAGCGTTACCCAAAATTTGCTGGGAAATTAAAAGTTTTGGTTAAAACGTGAAAAGTTGCTCACAACAAAATATACAATAAACAGTACAGGGAAAGCAGGTATAGCCATATTTAGTGCGTTATGAGTACTCGCATGTACTAATATGAATGTTTATCGGGGAGCTTAATGAATTATCCGAAAATTCTTTCGGACAGCATTTAAAGATCTTGGATATATAGACAACTCAGATCAAATGTAAACTAGATTTGAAAGATTGATATTCTATTTTCGACTTTGCAGCATCCGGAACTGCAGCTGAAGCCCATAAAGACGCGGGGACCATGGAAGACGAAATTATGATGGAAAGTGCTGTTATTCATCAACTATTCCTCGTTCGCGTATCTTATATCGCGTCCAAATTCTAATTTAATAAACGTGCCTAATGAGAATTTAGAAAGATGCTTTAATATTTCAGTTGTAATTATAGGGATTAATTAAATTTTCCTTTATTTATAGAAGAAAAAGAGGACAATAGTAAGGAGAAAGGACAAAGCAAGACAAAAACAGGTATTTTTAGTTAGAAATATAATTATAAGGTGCTATGTATGTGTTTGAAGATTTATGAAAAATCAAATTAATATTTAATGTGGATGATTGCTTCAAGTGGCTGCTCTCGAAACCATGCTATTACTATTCGATATATTTGATGAGATTAAAACGGGAAAACTCCCAGTTATATATAGTTTTGCATTTTTTTGTTACGATTATCAGGACATCTTTTATTTTTTCTAGTCCTGCCAATATTGTCTTGTTGGGCATATATATATATATATATAATGCCCGGATTACGGGAGAAATTGAATGTGAAAGATTGATATTTAATTTTCGCCTTGGCAAACATTCGAGACTGAAACCGAACGGGATGTTTTCATTATAAAATAAGATATCGTATGAAGATATTTCATTTACGAAAACAACAATATATCGCATTCAGACAAATCAATACGGCATGTCCATACCTTGTTTTAGCATTTCTTCCAGAGAAGTTATCCATTGCCATGCATTGCATTGACATTTATAATATGCTTTTTGAGATATTCTATGCAATAAAATGTAACAAATACGCGGGGAAAGTTAAAGCAATATCTCTAAAACAATGGGGATAAATATATTTATTATATAGCATGCTATCGGATATGAGCTTTTGCGTAATCTGATTGGTTCCCTACTACACACGTAAAAATCTCACAGCTTGTCAACAGGATGTGTTCGCAACAGGTCCGTAGCAAGGCTGTTAACAGGTTGTAACAATGCTGTTCATTCAAGAAGCTGCTACAACCTTGTTAGCATCAACCTGTTAACAACTTGTTGAGTGCAGAGCGGTAACAGGTTGTTGCAACAACTTGTCATCAGCCTGTTGGAGTCATCAGCCTTGTTACAAGTTGTCAACAAACCTGCTACAGACATGTTAACAAGACTGGGACAGCCAGTGCGAACACATGACGGTGACAGCCTGTTGAACAGCCTTGTAACAACTTGCTTGCAGGTCTGTAACAGCTTGCGCGTTTTTACGTGTGTACTAGTAGAGGAAAAACAAGATGGCGGCATGTTTTTTTAAAACTGCCGAAAAGAGTTGAAATTGACGGATTTTTATACAGAAAAACATCAACACCCTCAAATCAATGTATAAAAAAACAACATTGTGTAAAAATACAATAACAAACACACAATTTAGCATGTTAAATGGTAAAATTCAGCTAAAAATTACGTCTTTTTACTTCAAAAACCCGACTAAATTAACGGGTTGATATTAATTTGTTGCCAAACAAAGAAACTCGCGGTTAACATCAAGCTTACAACACACATTTCGTAGGAGATCACCAGTAAAGAAACTTTTCATTTAGATAAGCATTTGGAGTAGTAAAAAGCATGTTCTTTTTCAAAAACAACCAACTAAGTAATTTAGTTTCACTGCCGAAGGTGTTTCAGTTTCATTTTTGCATGAAATCAAAACCTTTTTCACGACAGAAACGCTAATATAAACAACTGACTCACCTTTTGACTTCATAAAGGTACCTTTTAATCTTTTTTGTTAATCTGCTTAACACTTTTTTTTGCCTCTCGAGCAACATTTATACAACATTTCGAAGCTGTTTACCGAGCAGCTCAGCGAGAAACTCTATGTGAATGTATCATTACGCATGGCGGAAGTAGTTGCCTATGCCGGAAGTTTGTTGTTTCAAACATTTCGCTGTAATTTTGCCTCTAGTACAGTGCTTGGCTATATAATAAAACAGTTATACCATTCGCTCTCGTTGTATACGAACTAATAGCCAACTCGGCGAAGCGCCTCATTGGCTATGAGCTCATATACAACTCGAGCTCATGGTATATAACTGTTAATTAATTATATATATATATATATATATATATATATGTATATATATATATATAGCATAGCATAGCATAGCATAGCATAGCATAGCATAGCATAGCATAGTATAGTATAGTATAGTATAGTATAGTATAGTATAGTATAGTATAGTATAGTATAGTATAGTATAGTATAGTATAGTATAGTATAGTATAGTATAGTATAGTATAGTATAGTATAGTATAGTATAGTATAGTATAGTATAGTATAGTATAGTATAATTTAAGTGGGCTTACCTAAAAATGTTGAGTGGCGCAACTGCCAGTTTCACGCGGGGCGATCTTTAAGTCGCCCCGCCTGAAGACGCCTGAAGATTGCTCCGCGTGAAACTGGCAGTTGCGACACTCAACATTTTGAGGTACAAACTATACTATATTCGCTCTACCTTTATATTATTGAGCACTTTCTGACATTTCGTGAACAAAATCACACGTGCTCGTTCGTATATATATATATATATATATATATATATATATATATATATATATATATATATACAGTATATGAAAAGGTCAATGTGGGAAACTAGATTTAAAGAACTTGGGCATATAGATAACTCAGATTAAATGTAAACTAGATTTGAAAGATTGATATTCTATTTTCGGCTTTGCAGCATTCGGAACTGCAGCTGAAGCCCATAAAGACGCGGGGATTGCGGAAGACGAAATTATGATGGAAGGTACTCTTGTTCACTAACAATTCCTCATTTGCGTATTTTATGTCGCGTCCAAATTCTAATTTAATAAAACTTGCTTGATGAGAATTTAGAAAGATGCTTTAAAATTTCAGTTGAAATTATAGGGATTAATTAAATTTTCTTTCATTTATAGAAGAAAAAGAAAAGGGGGAAAACAGTAAGGAGAAAGAACAAAACACGACAAAGACAGGTATTTTTAGTTAGAAATGTAATTATAAGGCGCTATGCATATACTGAATCATAAACTGTGTTTGATATGAAAAATTATGCTAACATTTAATGAACAAAAGATTGGAGATGCAAGGATATATGGATGATTCACTTGAAAGTTTTAAGTGGCTGCTCTCGAGACTGTGCTATTAATATTCAACATATTTGATGAGATTAAAAGGGGAGAACTCCTAGTTAGTTTTCCATTTTTTGTTACGATTATCCGGGTCTTTTATATTTATCTGGGGGGGGGGGGGCATTAGATTCAAACATTCCCGTTATCAAATATGATATTTTAATATTGAATGTTATTTGACGTCATTAAGCTATGCTTCTACAGATTGTGCTATGAAAATGCTGAAATTGTGCTCTAAAAATGCTCAAAGCGTTACCCAAAATTTGCTGGGAAATTAAAAGTTTTGGTTAAAACGTGAAAAGTTGCTCACAACAAAATATACAATAAACAGTACAGGGAAAGCAGGTATAGCCATATTTAGTGCGTTATGAGTACTTGTATGTACTAACATGAATGTTTATGGGGGAGCTTAATGAATTATCCGAAAATTCTTTTGGACAGCATTTAAAGATCTTGGATATATAGACAACTCAGATTAAATGTAAACTAGATTTGAAAGATTGATATTCTATTTTCGATTTTGCAGCATCCGGAACTGCAGCTGAAGCCCATAAAGACGCGGGGACCATGGAAGACGAAATTATGACAGAAGGTGCTGTTATTCACCAACTATTCCTCGTTCGCGTATCTTATATTGCGTCCAAATTCTAATTTAATAAACGTGCCTAATGATAATTTAGAAAGATGCTTTAATTTTTCAGTTGTAATTATAGGGATTAATTAAATTTTCCTTTATTTATAGAAGAAAAAGAGGACAATAGTAAGGAGAAAGGACAAAGCAAGACAAAATCAGGTATTTTTAGTTAGAAATATAATTATAAGGTGCTATGTATGTGTTTGAAGATTTATGAAAAAATCAAATTAATATTTAATGTGGATGATTGCTTCAAGTGGCTGCTCTCGAAACCATGCTATTACTATTCGATATATTTGATGAGATCAAAACGGGAAAACTCCCAGTTATACATAGTTTTGCCTTTTTTTTGTTACGATTATCAGGACATCTTTTATTTTTCCTAATCCTGCCAATATTGTCTTGTTGGGTATATATATATATATATATATATTATATATATATATATATATATATATATATATATGTGTGAAAAGGTCAATGTGGGAATCTAGATTTAAAGAACTTGGGCATATAGATAACTCAGATTAAATGTAAACTAGATTTGAAAGATTGATATTCTATTTTCGGCTTTGCAGCATTCGGAACTGCAGCTGAAGCCCATAAAGACGCGGGGATTGCGGAAGACGAAATTATGATGGAAGGTACTCTTGTTCACTAACAATTCCTCATTTGCGTATTTTATGTCGCGTCCAAATTCTAATTTAATAAAACTTGCTTGATGAGAATTTAGAAAGATGCTTTAAAATTTCAGTTGAAATTATAGGGATTAATTAAATTTTCTTTCATTTATAGAAGAAAAAGAAAAGGGGGAAAACAGTAAGGAGAAAGAACAAAACACGACAAAGACAGGTATTTTTAGTTAGAAATGTAATTATAAGGCGCTATGCATATACTGAATCATAAACTGTGTTTGATATGAAAAATTATGCTAACATTTAATGAACAAAAGATAGGAGATGCAAGGATATATGGATGATTCACTTGAAAGTTTTAAGTGGCTGCTCTCGAGACTGTGCTATTAATATTCAACATATTTGATGAGATTAAAAGGGGAGAACTCCTAGTTAGTTTTCCATTTTTTGTTACGATTATCTGGGTCTTTTATATTTATCTGGGGGGGGGGGGGCATTAGATTCAAACATTCCCGTTATCAAATATGATATTTTAATATTGAATGTTATTTGACGTCATTAAGCTATGCTTCACAGATTGTGCTATGAAAATGCTGAAATTGTGCTATAAAAATGCTCAAAGCGTTACTGCACAGCATTTGCTGGGAAATTAAAAGTTTTGGTTAAAACGTGAAAAGTTGGTTACAACAAAATATACAATAAACAGTACAGGGCAAGCAGGTATAGCCATATTTAGTGCGTTATGAGTACTTGTATGTACTAACATGAATGTTTATGGGGGAGCTTAATGAATTATCCGAAAATTCTTTTGGACAGCATTTAAAGATCTTGGATATATAGACAACTCAGATTAAATGTAAACTAGATTTGAAAGATTGATATTCTATTTTCGATTTTGCAGCATCCGGAACTGCAGCTGAAGCCCATAAAGACGCGGGGACCATGGAAGACGAAATTATGACGGAAGGTGCTGTTATTCACCAACTATTCCTCGTTCGCGTATCTTATATTGCGTCCAAATTCTAATTTAATAAACGTGCCTAATGATAATTTAGAAAGATGCTTTAATTTTTCAGTTGTAATTATAGGGATTAATTAAATTTTCCTTTATTTATAGAAGAAAAAGAGGACAATAGTAAGGAGAAAGGACAAAGCAAGACAAAATCAGGTATTTTTAGTTAGAAATATAATTATAAGGTGCTATGTATGTGTTTGAAGATTTATGAAAAAATCAAATTAATATTTAATGTGGATGATTGCTTCAAGTGGCTGCTCTCGAAACCATGCTATTACTATTCGATATATTTGATGAGATCAAAACGGGAAAACTCCCAGTTATACATAGTTTTGCCTTTTTTTTGTTACGATTATCAGGACATCTTTTATTTTTCCTAATCCTGCCAATATTGTCTTGTTGGGTATATATATATATATATATATATATATATATATATATATATATATATGTGTGAAAAGGTCAATGTGGGAATCTAGATTTAAAGAACTTGGGCATATAGATAACTCAGATTAAATGTAAACTAGATTTGAAAGATTGATATTCTATTTTCGGCTTTGCAGCATTCGGAACTGCAGCTGAAGCCCATAAAGACGCGGGGATTGCGGAAGACGAAATTATGATGGAAGGTACTCTTGTTCACTAACAATTCCTCATTTGCGTATTTTATGTCGCGTCCAAATTCTAATTTAATAAAACTTGCTTGATGAGAATTTAGAAAGATGCTTTAAAATTTCAGTTGAAATTATAGGGATTAATTAAATTTTCTTTCATTTATAGAAGAAAAAGAAAAGGGGGAAAACAGTAAGGAGAAAGAACAAAACACGACAAAGACAGGTATTTTTAGTTAGAAATGTAATTATAAGGCGCTATGCATATACTGAATCATAAACTGTGTTTGATATGAAAAATTATGCTAACATTTAATGAACAAAAGATAGGAGATGCAAGGATATATGGATGATTCACTTGAAAGTTTTAAGTGGCTGCTCTCGAGACTGTGCTATTAATATTCAACATATTTGATGAGATTAAAAGGGGAGAACTCCTAGTTAGTTTTCCATTTTTTGTTACGATTATCTGGGTCTTTTATATTTATCTGGGGGGGGGGGGGGCATTAGATTCAAACATTCCCGTTATCAAATATGATATTTTAATATTGAATGTTATTTGACGTCATTAAGCTATGCTTCACAGATTGTGCTATGAAAATGCTGAAATTGTGCTATAAAAATGCTCAAAGCGTTACTGCACAGCATTTGCTGGGAAATTAAAAGTTTTGGTTAAAACGTGAAAAGTTGGTTACAACAAAATATACAATAAACAGTACAGGGCAAGCAGGTATAGCCATATTTAGTGCGTTATGAGTACTTGTATGTACTAACATGAATGTTTATGGGGGAGCTTAATGAATTATCCGAAAATTCTTTTGGACAGCATTTAAAGATCTTGGATATATAGACAACTCAGATTAAATGTAAACTAGATTTGAAAGATTGATATTCTATTTTCGATTTTGCAGCATCCGGAACTGCAGCTGAAGCCCATAAAGACGCGGGGACCATGGAAGACGAAATTATGACGGAAGGTGCTGTTATTCACCAACTATTCCTCGTTCGCGTATCTTATATTGCGTCCAAATTCTAATTTAATAAACGTGCCTAATGATAATTTAGAAAGATGCTTTAATTTTTCAGTTGTAATTATAGGGATTAATTAAATTTTCCTTTATTTATAGAAGAAAAAGAGGACAATAGTAAGGAGAAAGGACAAAGCAAGACAAAATCAGGTATTTTTAGTTAGAAATATAATTATAAGGTGCTATGTATGTGTTTGAAGATTTATGAAAAAATCAAATTAATATTTAATGTGGATGATTGCTTCAAGTGGCTGCTCTCGAAACCATGCTATTACTATTCGATATATTTGATGAGATCAAAACGGGAAAACTCCCAGTTATACATAGTTTTGCCTTTTTTTTGTTACGATTATCAGGACATCTTTTATTTTTCCTAATCCTGCCAATATTGTCTTGTTGGGTATATATATATATATATATATATATATATATATATATATATATATATATATATATATGTGTGAAAAGGTCAATGTGGGAATCTAGATTTAAAGAACTTGGGCATATAGATAACTCAGATTAAATGTAAACTAGATTTGAAAGATTGATATTCTATTTTCGGCTTTGCAGCATTCGGAACTGCAGCTGAAGCGCATAAAGACGCGGGGATTGCGGAAGACGAAATTATGATGGAGGTACTCTTGTTCACTAACAATTCCTCATTTGCGTATTTTATGTCGCGTCCAAATTCTAATTTAATAAAACTTGCTTGATGAGAATTTAGAAAGATGCTTTAAAATTTCAGTTGAAATTATAGGGATTAATTAAATTTTCTTTCATTTATAGAAGAAAAAGAAAAGGGGGAAAACAGTAAGGAGAAAGAACAAAACACGACAAAGACAGGTATTTTTAGTTAGAAATGTAATTATAAGGCGCTATGCATATACTGAATCATAAACTGTGTTTGATATGAAAAATTATGCTAACACTTAATGAACAAAAGATAGGAGATGCAAGGATATATGGATGATTCACTTGAAAGTTTTAAGTGGCTGCTCTCGAGACTGTGCTATTAATATTCAACATATTTGATGAGATTAAAAGGGGAGAACTCCTAGTTAGTTTTCCATTTTTTGTTACGATTATCCGGGTCTTTTATATTTATCTGGGGGGGGGGGGGGGCATTAGATTCAAACATTCCCGTTATCAAATATGATATTTTAATATTGAATGTTATTTGACGTCATTAAGCTATGCTTCACAGATTGTGCTATGAAAATGCTGAAATTGTGCTATAAAAATGCTCAAAGCGTTACTGCACAACATTTGCTGGGAAATTAAAAGTTTTGGTTTAAAACGTGAAAAGTTGGTTACAACAAAATATACAATAAACAGTACAGGGCAAGCAGGTATAGCCATATTTAGTGCGTTATGAGTACTTGTATGTACTAACATGAATGTTTATGGGGGAGCTTAATGAATTATCCGAAAATTCTTTTGGACAGCATTTAAAGATCTTGGATATATAGACAACTCAGATTAAATGTAAACTAGATTTGAAAGATTGATATTCTATTTTCGATTTTGCAGCATCCGGAACTGCAGCTGAAGCCCATAAAGACGCGGGGATTGCGGAAGACGAAATTATGACGGAAGGTGCTGTTATTCACCAACTATTCCTCATTTGCGTATTTTATGTCGCGTCCAAATTCTAATTTAATAAAACTTGCTTGATGAGAATTTAGAAAGATGCTTTAAAATTTCAGTTGAAATTATAGGGATTAATTAAATTTTCTTTTATTTATAGAAGAAAAAGAAAAGGAGGAAAACAGTAAGGAGAAAGAACAAAACACGACAAAGACAGGTATTTTTAGTTAGAAATGTAATTATAAGGCGCTATGCATATACTGAATCATAAACTGTGTTTGATATGAAAAATTATGCTAACATTTAATTAACAAAAGATAAGAGATGGAAAGATATATATGGATGATTCACTTGAAAGTTTTAAGTGGCTACTCTCGAGACTGGGCTATTACTATTCAACATATACATCAAATCGTAGTTTCATTTAGGCCCATGCACATGCAAATTAGTTTCCTATTCAATTTGGGCCCCTATGCAAATTACATCGTGTCTATTAAAGCATAACGGGAAGATAACATAGGCTGGGAATGTTTTTTTATGTTTTGAGTTCATTATTTGTAGACACTACGTTTAGGATTATTGTCAAGGATAATCGATAAGCAAAGTTTATCCTTATAGAATACGTAAACATTAAAAAGTTTCTGAAATCAGAAATGTTATGTTTACTACGGCTGCTTCAGCCTCATGCATGTTATAAATGAGCTACGTACTATGCGCAGTCGAAACTCCGATTTCGTCTATTTGGTGAGATTAAAAGGGGAGAACTCCTAGTTAGTTTTCCATTTTTTGTTACGATTATCAGGGTCTTCAAAATTTATCGGGGGAGGGGGCATTAGATTCAAACATTCCCGTTAAACTATGCTTCTACGGATTGTGCTATGAAAATGCTGAAATTGTGCTCTAGAAATGCTCAAAGCGTTACCCAAAATTTTCTGGAAATTAAAAGTTTTGGTTAAAACGTGAAAAGTTGCTCACAACAAAATATACAATAAACAGTACAGGGCAAGTACGTATAGCCATATTTAGTGCCTTATGAGTACTCGCATGTACTAACATGAATGTTTATGGGGGAGCTTAATGAATTATCCGAAAATTCTTTTGGACAGCATTTAAAGATCTTGGGTATATAGACAACTCAGATTAAATGTAAACTAGATTTGAAAGATTCTATTTTCGACTTTGCAGCATCCGGAACTGCAGCTGAAGCCCATAAAGACGCGGGGACTATGGAAGACGAAATTATGATGGAAGGTGCTGTTATTCACCAACTATTCCTCGTTCGCGTATCTTATATCGCGTCCAAATTCTAATTTAATAAACGTGTCTAATGAGAATTTAGAAAGTTGCTTTAATATTTCAGTTGTAATTATAGGGATTAATTAAATTTTCCTTTATTTATAGAAGAAAAAGAGGACAATAGTAAGGCGAAAGGACAAAGCATGACAAAAACAGGTATTTTTAGTTAGAAATATAATTATAAGCCTATAAGGTGCTATGTATGTGTTTGAAGATTTATGAAAAAATCAGATTAATATTTAATGTGGATGATTGCCTCAAGTGGCTGCTCTCGAAATTAACCATGCTATTGCTATTCGCGGATATATTTGATGAGATTAAAACGGGAAAACTCCCAGTTAGTTTTCCATTTTTTGTTACGATTATCAGGACATCTTATATTTATGGGGCGGGGGGGCATTAGACGATTGAAGTCTTTAAAGATTGGTCTAGTCCTAGTCCTGCGTATATTGTCTTATATATATATATATATATATATATATATATATATATGATTTAAAGATTTGTAATCCAGGCAAAATGTGTTTGAATTTGTGTTCTCTGGATTTAATTTTTTTAAAGTTTGAGCTTTCAACTCGGTCCTTCGAGTCTTCGTCAGAAATAAGGTGGTTAGAGTTTGGGTTCTTCGTTTATATTATTTGAATTTTGATGTGATATGCGATCTGAGCGTCTGATTGGTTTGTTGTTTTCGATAGATTTTTGATTGGTCGGTGTTCCCAGTGGTTGGTTCTGATTGGTTATTACTTTATAGGAGATCGATGTTGAGTGTGTTTTAGTTGATGGTAGATAGTAGGTATTTCAACGTGTCTGTTAAAAGTTCTAGGCCAAGCCTCAACAGGACATGCCCGCGAGTTCAAAGAAGCATGGTACAGCACAGAAAAACACACATTTAACAGACACGTTGAAATACCTACTATTTACCATCAAGCAAAACACACTCAACATTCGATCTCCTATAAAGTAATAATAACCAATCAGAACCAACCACTGGGAACACCGACCAATCAAAAATCTACCGAAAACAACAAACCAATCAGACGCTCGGATCGCATATCACAACAAAATTCAAATAATATAAACGAAGAACCCAAACTCTAACCACCTTATTTCTGACGAAGACTCGAAGGACCTGAGTTGAAAGCTCAAACTTTAAAAAATTAAATCCAGAGAACACAAATTCAAACATATATATATATATATATATAATGCCCGGATTACGGGAGAAATTGAATTTGAAAGGTTAGTATTTAATTTTCGCCTTAGCAATTACATTCGAGACTGAAACCGAACGGGATGTTTTCATTATAAAATGGGATATCGTATGAAGATATTTAATTTACGAAAACGACTATTTATCGCATTCAGACAAATCCATGCATGTCCATACCTTCATTTCTTCCAGAGAAGTTATCCATTGCCATGCATGTGGGAATCAAGAATTATAACAAGTGTGTTAGAATATAAATATGAATTTTAAATATATATATTTTTCCCAGTTCTTAGTGACTCCGATGAACTTCAAACAGGTGCAGGGAAACGAGAGATACCGATTTTTGAAAAGGTAAAACGAATTGATACATATTTAGAAATAGGTCGAATAGATGTATACAATATTTTAATTCACCATACGATAAATAATTTGCTAAATCGTGCTAATGTTGAAAAACTATGTGATCAAATGATATTTTAAAAACTCAACAATATTACACATATTGTCGAAGTATTAAAATATCATTTCATATTCTCAAACTCATTAATAATTCATAAGGTGAAAACAAAGGATTTCAGTACCAAGACGGTGAACCGGTTACCCGGTCTTAATTAGCAAAGAATTATGCAAACTTCAACTTCATTTTTCCATAAATTACGGATTTGTTTGAGGAGCTAGATTAAACATTCGAAAGAGTGATCAGTCACCTCGACATTGGTTAAAAACTCGGCCACGGCTTCGTTTATAAACCGCTTCTCGGCGACTGGATATAGGATGAAACACTCTTCCTCGTGTTTTATCTATTACATATATTTTAGTTTATAAATTAATTTGCTTTATTAAATGGCTGCATGTTCACATGAGACATGCGGGCTAGCCTGAATAACCGGAGGTGCATGATTTCAATCAACTTTATGGTTTCCTCACAGCAAAACTTTCCAATTGCCATTTCCGTGGTCTTTCATGGTCATTGTGAGATTTTCGTAAACAAATTACCCGGGCTGGTCCCGTTGGCTGGGATCATGTAAACAGGGATGTGTGCTATATAAGGCGCCGACGATGCGTACTGACTTATTTCATGATTGAGGAGGTTTTCCAACAAAGTTTTGTCTATTTTTTCCACCTTGGACAAAGATTTGCCTAGTTTTTTCTTCATTTCTTCTCTAAATAGTATTCATAGGGCTTCATGCTATATAAAGCCCGCGGTACATCAAAGAAAACCGACTTAATCATGAAATAATCGTATCTAAATGAATATCATTATCAAAGCTTCAACAATAACAGTAGATATATCTTGATTTATTTTCATATTAGTTATTCTAATCAGTATAGTATTTTTTTATTAAAGAAAACCAGAAACAGGCAATTCAGGCGCATTAAGAAAAGAGGTCAGTTGGGATTATCATTTTAAAAATATTTATGTTTTCTTATTTGTTTCTTTTTTTCGGTGTTGTTTTACTACCATTATATATATATATATATATATATATATATATATATATATTAATTAAGGGGAGCACGGATGGCGTGTGCTGTTAGGGCGCTGCCTCTCGCCAATAGTTAAGCCCGGTTAGATGGGGTTAGTACTTGGATAGGTGACCATCTGGGAATAACCTCGTTGTTGAGCTTGGACCATGCGAGTACAGTTTAGTTGGTCTCTCCTGTGCTTCGAGGGTTTTTCACCAGGTTCTCCGGTTTTCCCCCCTCCGCAAAATCAACACCATCTGGGATAGGAGTGGCGCCCACCCCTGCCTTAGGGTAGTAGCCAAAGAAAGAGCAGCCTTCTGGCTTCCTCCGACTGCGGTCGACCAATAGATAGAATTATGAAACCACAAATTTAAACCACAAGCTATATTTATACAAACATTTGTTATATATACAATAAACAAAAAGCGAACTTTATTCAAGGTTCCACAGTTCTTATAATTCATCAAGGAGAAGCTTATACGAAAATCTTTGACGTTTCGTGGCGCCGCCCCTTCCTCATATTCTGAAGCTCCGAAACGTGAATAAGGATTTTCATATAAACCGTTCCTTTTATATATATATATATATATATATATATATATATATATATATATATATATATATATATATATATATATATATATATATATATATATATATATATATATATATATATATATATATATATATATATATATATATCCGTGGTCAAATTCAAGTTTAATTCCAATCTTATAGCAAGACATGTTCTTAACACGACTCATATTCGTTAAATTAACGAAAATACATTTACATTTGACGAAACAAAAAATAATTTTGAAGTGTTTATGTTTTTTGAACGTACATGTACGTACTTAAAAAAATCAGATTTGTATTCCAGATAGAAATGACCAAAAGCATGCAGGTCAACAAGACCTAATCTATTGCTGAGAATACCATTATAGTTGTCGTGTTTATATTTTCGAAATAATACGTCCAACATTAAAACTATTCACGATAGATCGAAGACAAATAAATTATGAGATTAACTACTTATGGGACGTGTATAAACCTACCTGCATGCATAGTTATGGGAACTTAACTATTATAGGAATGACGTGTGTGAAATGTTATGCATTTTTCTTCACAGTGATTAGTGATTCTGACACAGAGGCAGAAGATGAACTGCAAACAGATGCAGGGGAAGGAAATATATCGGTTTTAGAACAGGTAAAACGAATAGTAACATATTTGGAGATATAGGAATAGATAAGTACAATGTTTTAGTATTTTAGCATCAGATAAAAAAATTGTTACATCAGGTTGATTTTTGCAATATTGGGGATTTAAGGGCTGTTCATATGAGACAGGCTAGCCCGGTTACCGGGCTGATATTAAGTCATGCATGAATATCTTTCTATGACCCTGTGTGCTATACTTACGGAAAAACGAAGGCAATTCTGCTTGGTTATATCATTCTGTCTTTCTCAAATAATCGTAATAACATTTTCGTGACTTAAAACCAGCTCCTAGCCCGCCATATATGAACAGCCCCTTAAAAAACTATTTCATCATAAGTTGGTGTATACTAACTTTTGCATTAGCCCTTGTAAACGGTTATTGCAGAACGTTCGATGATACGCATTACAACCAACAGGCTACAGCGTGATATTAGTTACTAATTGCTAATTTTCTTATTAAAGGAACCAAATAAAGCGAAAAACAAGAAATTCCGACGAATTAAGAAGAAAGGTAAGTCAGTAGTTGAGATTATCGGGTTAAAATATTTATTTCGGTGGTTTCATTATATATATATATATATACATATATATATATATATTTAAAACACTCATTAATAATTCATGAAGAAAACACAAAAGAAATCATGACCGTGAAGGAGGTTGTGTATCTGATACAAACCACACGTGGTTGTATCAGATATACAACCACTAGTGGTTGTATATCAGGTCTATCTCCGCTCTAAAACATTGAAATTGAGGTTTTTCTGAATTAATCTGAACATATATTACTCATATTAACATCAAAGACTCGGCGTGTTTTAAGCTATTTACAATATTCGTGTCCGTGTTGTATTGGATATGACAAGCTCTCGCCTTCGGCTCGAGCTTGTATATCCAATACAACACGGCCACTCATATTGTAAATACTACATATTGCCTGATGATCGCTATATATATAGTTGCCTGATGATCGCTTAACGCGTGAAGCTCGGAGTAGCAACGTTCATTTTTTAAATAATATATATATATATATATAGTTCAATCTACAGACACGGTGTTTCGCTGTACAACAGCTCATCAGTGTATAGCTTGGAACAATCTGAATGAATTTCATCAATTACTTATACACATGCGATTGTCGGTGACAACCGCATGTGGGACAGCATCGGTGAAATACATTCAGATAGTGTGAAGTGCGCATGGGTACCCACGGCAACTTCGCAGAGTGCTCAACAACACCGAAGTGATATATATATATATATATATATATATATATATATATATATATATATATACTGAAGACAAATGTCTTTTGTATGTTTTATTTACGTAAACAAGTACAACACTCTGTCTGTCTACACTCTACTGATCAGGGGCCAGTTGTTCGAAGCATGGATAAGACAGAGTTGTCCAATATTCCTCAATAACGATATCACATGAATTCAAACCTTCCTGACTATATTGATTTGAAAAAAATATTTTACATTTGCTACTTTTTATGTTCACCCTACAAACTGTACATTTCTACCAGCATTTGCTATGTCAAAACAATTAATCTGAAATATGCATGGAATCCGCGATTGCTGCGACCGTTAATTGGCCAGTGAAAATACCTCATTTTTGAGATGGACCACATGCGCATATGAAGATTTTAGAAAGTGAAAGGAGGTTGAATGGAAGTAAGATAGAATACGGTTTCTATTAATGTTTGATTTTTTGACTTTCATATATTTTCCTATAGCATTCAGTGATTCTGACTCAGATGAATCTGAAACACCGAAAAAAAGGATAAAATCGATTTTTGAACAGGTAAGATAGAATTAAGTTTGTTGGACGATATATATTCTTCTTCTTCTAAAATATAATATATCTTTTCTGTCGAAAATGTCATCTTCGTAAACCATTTTTCTGTTAAAGTTGACGAAAATGACGTAATAACGGGAAACTGTACAGAAGATAGAGACATGCTTCTTCTGTGACGTCACTTGTGTCATCTTTAACAGTCAAAAAGTATAAGAACATTTTTGACCGACAAGATATTACAATTTTTCTCAGGAGAATCGAAAAATTACAAATATGTTAAATCCCCACAGACTTTATAACGCAAGTAAAATTTTTTAGTCAATATATTTGGAAACAGTTGGTTTCCTTCTGTTTTGGCTATTTTTTTATGCAGGTGGCTCGCCAAAATGATGAGCGCACGTAAAACATCCTGCAACTGGCATACTAAACGTCTAAACATTTTTTGAGTTGAACGGTTTCATGAAGAATAAGTAAACCATTTATTAATTTTAAAAGTTATTTAATAGCTATTAATTCAATGTTTTCTATCCAGGACAATATAAAGACAAGAAAGCCGTGGCAAACATCACACGGTAAGCTCCAAATCCAATTGAAGAATGCCATGATCTACTAAATACGGTTCAGATTAACTTTTTGGTTTAGCTAGATGTTACACAAACTATTAAAAAGGGCCCTCTTCACGTTGTGCTTTAAACTGTATTTTGACTTTGTTTGTTTGTTTGTTTGTTTGTTTGTTTGTTTGTTTGTTTGTTTGTTTGTTTGTTTGTTTGTTTGTTTGTTTCTGTCTGTCTGTCTGTCTGTCTGTCTGTCTGTCTGTCTGTCTGTCTGTCTGTCTGTCTGTCTGTCTGTCTGTCTGTCTGTCTGTGTCTAACACACAAATTATTTTCGCATAGAATCGTCTGATGACTCGTTTATGTCTGTCTGTGTCTAACACACAAATTGTTTTCGTTATAGAATCGTCTGATGACTCGTTTAATAGTGAATGCGAGATAAATCAAGATGGAGCTGGATCAAAAGGTACTGCTTTTCAGCCTCTTCACCATTTTGTAGCCTTTTCACTTTCATTTGGCATGTTTCCACATCCTTTTGATCCATATATATCCATAATGTGGCGCTTAATCGAAGCACCATCAGATGCAAGATACATTAGCCCCTCCCTGCCCCTCCCAATGCGGGAATGTAAAGTCTAAACAGAAACTCTTGACTAATATCATCAAGCTACAATTAATGAAATCTTTATACTTACAATGTAACATATTCTCCTTATACAGAATCTTCGGACGACTCAGATGATAGTGAAGGACAAGAGGAGGAACACGAAAAAACTAAAGCAAAAATTGAAACAGGAGGTACTGTTGTTCAGATATGGCTTGCTTACATGATTATATTACAAGTTACAGTAGATGTAAAAAAAGACCAATTGCACAACACCTCGTTGTAATTAGAATAAAAGTTTAGATCATATATGCCTTCCTGCCGGTAAATTGATGTTTTTTCCCGCAATGTTCTATGTAGTGAAGAATACTGTGGAACAGATTTAGATATGTTCTATCAAAAGCGTCTTAATGTCTTTCGAATGTTGTAACTTAAGTGACTAGAAAGTTACTACATATTATTTTTTCAGAAAATCAGTCACTTTTAGCGCCGAAATCTTAAGTTTATTTTCTTTCGTTTTTATGTCGAGTACGAACTAAAATTTTAAATAATTAACTTTTATTATAATTTATCTGATTGATCGAAGGGCTCGCATAAGGAACTACTCGGTATACAATTGAATCTACATTTCTAACCATGCTTTATACTTTGCAATTGGTTTGCAACAAAAAACCAAACTGTTGGTTTGTAGACATTAAAGTGCCACTGTGATGGGAAAATGGTGAGTTTACTTTTGACCTTATTATAAAGAACATTTAAAACGAGGAATAATTTTCCCATTATAGTGACACTTTAAAGGACATCTGGTGAGACCCCCGATGTGTGTAATGATGTCACATACTTACCGTGAATGTATATGTTGACCTCTTTATGATGTAATGGCGATTGCAAAAGTAACGCCGAGACGATGCATAGGCCCTGTTTACATAAAGCGGGTTGACAATCCAATCGGATCGAAAAACGCGAGTGACGTCAATCCGGGCACAAGTTTACATGGAGAATCCGATTTGCTTGGAACATTGTTTTCGGTTTTGGAACACTATTTTCTGTGCTTCCCTCAATGTCTGCCATTTAGCAGGACACGCACCAACTTCACTCATGGGTATCAAGTCATTCTCAAATCAAACCGTGTTTAGATCATAGTCATTCAAAACTGATATGGTCTGGAAACTCAGCTAAAGTCTTTGGTCTATCTTTTTGTTCACCTTTATGCATTTTTGTGCACGGTGCACGGTCACTGAACACATTGTATTTTAGTATAATGAACGAATTGTCCAATAGCAACGTTTCAGTCCAACCACTCAACCGTGCTATTTAAATATTAATAAACCTAAAACAAAGGATGTGCACGGTGTAAGGTACGTTTCAACATAAAATCACCGCTCATTATAGGCGCTTTGAAGTTTGCCGAGTTCCAAACCATATCTTTATTGACTATGTTTAGATGAATCAGATTTTAGACATTCAAGTCGATCCTTGCTTGAATATCTCAAATCAACCCACTCCACTGCGTGGATTGACTTCAGCCATCCGTTTCGATCAGATCGAAAACTTCCAATCTTCTTCATGTAAACACAACAGGGAGAAACAACATGCGAGATTTGACTTGAACATTCAATCCGCTTCATGTAAACAGGGCCTTCCTTTCACTCGAATTCCGCTATTGCTGACATTTTTACCCAGTCCATGACGTCACAGACCATGTGAAAAAATCTGATTCTCCCTTTGAAGGCGTTGGCTGTACTTCTACAATCTCAGACTATAATATTCCAGCTATATTTAACACACTACGACTTCCATTTAAGCTACTATGGCTTTGATCTAAAAGCCCCTTAGGTTTTGTTGCCAATGTCTTTTGACTGGCCAAGGTATAGTGCACACATTAATTTACAGTGTATGTTTTTACTTTCAGTATACGTTAAGTCAACATCCACGAATGACGACAAATCTCGAGTGTACGACAAGCTGAGCACTTGTTACTACTGCGAGAAAGAATTCCTGAAGGTTGGTCGACATTTTCAACAAAGTCACAAAGATTGTCGCGAAGTCATCAAAGCCCTCAGTTTCCCGGCGAAAAGTGCGGAGAGGAGATTGGAGTTGGACAGAATAAGGTTGATGGGGAACTTTGTCCACAACAACAAAGTCCTCGAAGCAAACGTGGGGGAGCTCAAAGTAGTCCGTCGACCAAGCGTGGGTACCACGGCTAATCCATTTTACTATTACCCATGCTTATATTGTAATGGCTTCTTTCACCAGAAAGAATTATACAAGCATGTGGAAAATTGTCCGTTTGCAGAAGGCAGGAAGGAACTTCATCCTAGAAGGTTGCGTTACACGTGCAGTCTGTTGCTAGCACCAAATAAATTGTCATTGGTTGGTAGTAAAGCCTTAACTGACCATGTTTTCCCACGAATGAAATCAGACCAGATTAGTTTGGCAGCGAAGAATGACAACACTATTGTACTTTATGGGAAAGGGCTGGTAGAAAAACACGGGAAAGATAAGGCTAATTATGTGTCCCAACACATGCGGGACTTGGCACGACTGTTGGTGGAAGCAAGGAAAATTTCCAAAATGCCATCGCTAACCATGAAGGACTTTATTGCACCGGATAAGTTTGACATTCTTGTTCAAGCCACCAAGAACGCGAGTGGCTACCAGGATGATGTTGAAAATCATTTGGCGCAATATAAGGCTCCTTCCACAGCGCTGAAGCTTGGCTACGCCTTAAAGAAGGCCGCTTACATAGTAAGAGGGGAGGCAATTCGGAACCGCGACGAAACTGACGGAAGGAATGTTGACGATTTTCTTAAATTACATGAGCAAGAGTGGGCAGACAAGATTTCAGTGAAAGCGCTGAATTCCCTGGCCTATCGGAAGCATAACAAACCGGAATGTCTTCCCATCACCGAAGATTTGTTGAAGTTAAGACAATTTCAATTGGAAAAAATTGAAGAGCTTCGGCAGCGTCTGGAGATTTTACCACAGAAAGAGATCTGGCGAGAGTTGGCGACGATCTGCCTGTCGCGAATGATCGTTTTCAACAAACGAAGATCTGGGGAAGCATCAAGATTATGTGTGGACGTTTACAATTCCAGACCGGATTGGAACAAATACCAAAATAAGGAAATCACGTCTTCACTCTCACCACACGAGAAAGAGCTGTGCAAAAGGTAATCACAATCTAAACAAGAATAATATGTTTTAACGAATGAATTACGTAATTGCTATTACTATAATTTATATTGCGAAAATATTAGCCCTAAACTAAGAAAATATTCGCTTTTTTATCCAGCTTAGATTTTATTTCAATTTTCTACAGGAATATGAGGTGCCACTCATTATACACAAACATTCTAACTAAAAAAGGGGGGGAACCAAAACAAACCGAGCGGAAACCTAGACTATTTAAAATTTGTTTCAAGCTGTAGGCTAGCATTTTGCAATTGGCAAGTGTTTATAATCTCTGACTTTTATTCACAAACGTCAAAACCATATGGCAGATCCCCTGCATGGCCATATTTTCGTTTCATAGTCAAACTGATGAGATTGAATTTCATACTAGCATCATGTTTTTTTTTACCTTATTAAACGGGTTGTGCTGATTTACAATACTGCTGCACTGTTCTCTGGAAATTGTTTCAGGGAAGAAAGATTCTTCTTCAATTAAAGATTCTTTGAAGATTCTACCTTGAAACAATTCAGAGAACAGTGCAGCATAATTGTAAATCAGCAAAACACGTTTAATGAACGTTTCCTGCTAAAAATTCTGTAATAAATCCATGCTAAAAACTCGCTCACCTCATCACATGGCCGTGATGGCATTAAAACATCCTAAACATATAATAGACCGCTTATACGGTACGATGACGTACAATGGTGTTGGGTGACTACAGGCCCGTTTGCCCGACACGAATTTTTGGTACGACACTCTTAAGGTGGCTCCCTAGGGTTTTTATATGATGCATAACTATGTTCGACCAAAATGCTTATGGATGCCCAGTTTCCTTCCTCTGTGACTTATATTCATGAAACTCCCAGTTAGATTAGTAACATTCTCGCAATAAACTTTGCGATGTTAGTTACATTATGAAGATCGTTTTCATGGCAACAACGAGTCTATGAGGTAAAGGATTTTTGGGGGATTTTTCATCTTTTTCAGCCATTTCTCGAGTTTTCTTCGGTGAATTTTTTTCAAACTTCGCACTCTTATGGAATTTCTTCGAGAAACGTTTTACTACAAAATAAATGTAGGGTTGTTCGGATGGTTTTGTCAATATCACCAAATTTAATGTTTTTTAACAATAAGCAAAATTTGTCCAATAGAATTTCTTGAAAAAAGAGAATTACAAAGGAAAAAGCATCCTCTTGAAATGTGCAAACTTTTAAAAAAATTTACCGAAGGAAACGCAAAAGTCATAAAATTTCACGATTATCAGTTATTTCCCCGCAAAATTAGCAACCAATCCGTGCGCGGTCATAAAACCCTAGAGAGCTAGACACCTTAAATGTTTTTAGAAGTCCGCGAGATCCCCTCAGGAGGTAGTCTCAGCCTGTCTAAATTCAGGGATTGCGGGCCAAAGCAACTTAAGCATGCGCACATTCTTCAAAACAAAGGCAATATGGTGTCAACAAAGTCGTCTACAACTAAAAGTAGGGGCAAAATATGATCAGATGAAGCAACTAGGACGCTTATACATTTGTGGGCAGCGGATGCAATTCAGTTTCGTTACATACGTGTAAAACCAGCTAAGAAATGAAAACAAGCTAAGGCAGCTCCAATAAATTTGATTCTTCGTTTTTTTTATCTTGTAAACAGGTATTCGCGGAGAAGAGCTTTCTTTTGATTGTGTGTGTGCATAACATTTTTTTTTACAGCTAATATATCTACCGCGTTTTCGTCCGCGGTATTTTCGTCCGTTTGAAAATACCCGCGAATATTGTTATTCACGTTTATTACCGCTTAAAATAGATCCGATGGCTCAACTTTTAAGAGGACCCTATTCGTGATCAGGAGTGCCGATTAGAAAGTTAGACGTGCTTTTGTTCCGCCAGAAATGTGTCGTGTAAACGAAGCAGGGCGTTTTAAAGAAAGTGGTACGCGTACCAAAATTTAAGAGTGCCGCACCAAGAACTCATGCCGTGTAAACGGGGCTTAAAACTACCAGAATGCTTTGTTAGTATTCTAGTCCTAATCCATAGAGGATATTGGCAAAGCATTCTGGTTTTTGTAATCACCCAAAGGGAATGAACGTCATCGTGCAAATGCTTTATTCGGATACTTGTAGTAAGTGACTGCTACGTCACATGTCATACTGGAGCCTGGACACCGACATCCAAAAATAAACGTTTTCATAAATCGAGATTTCGTTTTGACTATACATAACATAGGAACCCAAGCGGAAGATTAGTGGATGCCCTGCCTCGCAGTCGCTCCGCAGCAAATATGTCATATAGTCTATATAAGTAGATGGAACACCTAATAAAATATCAATAATATAAAATAACACTGCGTTGCATATTTTCAATTATGTTTAGATTTGACCTTGTTGAGATCCTTGGTAAGTAGAACAGAAAAGTTCCCATAATCTTGACCCCAGAGGTCAAGAAAGCAATCCAGGTGCTGAATGACACTCGAAGTCAGGCAAACGTTCATTCCAAGAATCCGTACGTTTTTGCTGTGAACAACGGGTCATCTCTGCACAACATCAGAGGCAACGATGCATTAACGAAGGTTACAGCTGGATTGGAGTTGGAGCAGCCAAAACAAATTTCGTCTACAGCTCTAAGGAAGTATGTAGCTACCGTGTCACAGATCGTGGACATGAATCAATCCGAGCTGGGCTGGCTGGCTAAGCATTTGGGTCATGATATCCAAATACACAAGGAATTTTATCGATTGCAAGAAAGCACAATCGAAATGGCACTTGTTGGAAATCTTTTGGTTGCTGTGGACGAAGGGAAGGCAAACAAGTTTAAAGGAAGATCCATCAGGGACATAAACATACACGGTAATTATAAACTTTGACCTTCAGTGACTCATACATATTTCAGGGTGATTAATAACCAGTATTCCTGACGATGATTGGATGTCATGACGATCGCTAGTAGAAACGGTGGAGATAGAAATAAGTTCTTGACCTAGTTCCCATAAAATTTACACACTGCGATTTGTTGGGACGATGTTTACTGCGGTTTGTCAGGACGACAAATCTTAGTGTGTAAATAGCCGAACGGTTTACGTCGTGAGTGCTCACGTTAGCAAATCTCTACACTGAAAATAGAATATGGGGCAAATATACATTTTTCTTGAGTCAGTGATTTTTGCCGGTAACTAACGACAACTGAAGCAGCGCACGTAAAGTAATGTGAGTGATGTGAAAACCATTTAGCCGCATTGAGCGGCTAAAACGAAAAGTAGAGCGTTCTCGGACAAGAAACCTGACAAATTTTGTTATATATCAAAGTGCTTTAGGATACGAGGAAAAACGCAGGAAAAATGGAATCACCGCCATTCGGCTTATTTTTTTGTTGCCTATAATAATTCTAAAAATCGTGAATGAAAATTGGTGATGTTCGTTTGCCTACTGCGATTTGTCGGGAAAGACGAACTGCCGAATTTGTCCGCGAATCACGCAATGATTAGTCGAAATCTGCCTGACAAATCGCAATGTGTATACGTACCCTTAATTAAGCCTGATTCACCCTAGTGAAACAAGCACAACAGCGTATACGCAAGCGCAGTCAACACTTCATGGTAGGTTAACCACTTTGTACTTAGGAAGAACAAATTGAGTTCACTTGACCATGAATTACCAACCTTGCATACGTTGTTGAACCGGGCTACATGCCGCCGTATCATTCTTCTACCCTAGGGATCGATTCTTTGTTTCCAAGAGTGACGATTAATATCGTATTTCCCTCATTAATACGGACTTTAAGATCTACGATGCTAACCTCAACGACGACGTCCTCTAAACAAAATAATTCCTTTTGCAAAACAAAGAAAATGAATAATTTTTAGTCCAAAGAGTAATCTCAACACCCTCCTCGTTCTTTATTTCAACGCCACTTTAATATAGACCATTTTACGTCTTCAGGACGACGTCAACGGCCAAAAGACGGAACTGTTGCTTGAGACTGACTTCAATACGGACACTACAATCATTTTAGCAGTACTGGGGCATTTTGGAAGTCATTAAACTAGCTTCAAATATCAAATATAGTAGTCAGTTAACCGTGACCTCATTATATTGAAAATAAGAGCTTTTTGATCGCCGTCGTCGTCTTAGCATCCTAAAGTCCCTGTAATTACTGGATGAGGAACGCTTAGTTCTAAACGTTCCTCATCCAGTATTCATGAGGGAGAAGGGAGAATTAAACTAAACGTCATAGGCGTCCGGGCACAAATTAATTAGGGGGGGGGGGGGGCGGGGCAGCCAAAAATTTGCCCGATTGAAACAAAAAGTGCCCGACTTATATATCATATCAAATACATTCTATAATCAGCGTGCACAAGTTTATATAACATTATTTGTACAAAAGTCAATATGACATGTTATAAATATATTATCTATGTGTTCCTATGGTAATATGCGCGTGAAAATTTGATACTTTTTGATAAAACGCGTAATATTTTTTGCCAAGTTGCCCACGTCTGGGATCGCTGTTGCCCGACTTGACTTATCTTCCTGCCAACTGGGGGGGGGGTCAGCTGCCCCCCGCGGTCAGCTGCCCCCCCGCTCGTACGCCTATGCTAAACGTCCTCATCACTATTAATGAGGAAATCGTCTCCCATAAACATCATTGGGGTGATGCTAGTACATTGGCACATTGCTAAGAAAGAGTGATGTGAATACAGTTAACAGAAGAGAAGCCTTTTCCTATATTGACTGTGGCCTGACCAACCCTGTCAAAATTGTTGCAAAATTGGAATAATTTATATTTAATCTTATGTCAGCCTCCAAAAGTTATGGGATAATAATTTGTCTTTGCGCATGTGTATATTCTTTTGTTTATTTCCTCAGTGACCATGTAATTGCAAAGCAAATGCATGACATTGCATGAGGATTATATATTGGTCATTGAATGCTCCTCAACCCTCGGGATAGTTTATGGTCGTCCCTCGTGTCTACGGCCCTCGTTTAATCACCAATAGTTCTCAATGCCATGCGTTTCCTATATAATAAATAGATAACTAGCTAGATGCTACCTAGATAGCTACTACAATCATTGACAAAAACAGTAGGAACAGTCCACGAAATCACATGTTTTGAATGGTGATTTTTATGTACATAAATTTATGTATTGGACTGCATTTTCCCTTTCACCCTAATTCTATGTTGCCAAAGGGCATTAAATATATCACGCAAACGTTCCAATCACCATTTTGTGGTACACCAACATATTTTAATATAAAATTATTTTCTATTTGCAGAGTTCGATGATTTGGATGATGACAATATTCCATGTAAGTTGACAATATTTTGTCATAAAATTAACAATTGCACATTTCTTACCTAGAAATGATACATTTTCTAGGTTACTTCAAAAGGATAACGACAATTTAATATTAACTGCTTAGTGACCAAGTGAAATGTACTACTTAAAGAAATAAATAAGGAATACTTGTTAAACATAACCCTCCAGACACATCTATTTAAAGAGTAAAATCCGACCCATTGACAAAAGGGGAAGAGTTAACACTACTATTAATGATATTTTCTTTATTTGTACGTAATTAAACGTATTTGATATCTTATGAATATAGGTTCTACAAATCGGCAAACCTCGGATGAAACATGCCAGACCAGTGGAGGTAAATTTTTAAAATCTAAACATCATGCATTACAATAGAACATAATTATTAAACTTTCACTTCTCGAGAGGTTACTATTTGACATAGAAAATTGTGTAGCATTAGCCACTGTATAATAATAGCGACTGGTTAAAGGAAAAGAGTATTATGTGGTCCCATGCAGATTGACCATTTTCATACTGACCCAGTCAGTTTTCTTTGATCTGCCACGCCGATTTTTACCACTTATTCCATCATTTTCACAAAACCTGAAGGTGGATTTTAAACAATCCCTGGGGAATTTTGAGCTTAGATTCTGGTCGACTATGACCGCCTACCCTAGAAATGCATGTATTATTAGCAATGTCGTGTATTATATACACTGTGGAGAACCAGAAACTGCTGTAATATTGCAAGATTATGAAGAATGGCGTTGAAAGTTCGGGGCTTTTGTAATATGCAAATAAGGCATGCGATGACGTAAGATAAGGAAAGCAGAATTGTCGAAGATTTAAAATTGTGTGTAACTTCAAACTAATACATTGAAATTTCTCAAAACTTTGCACATATATACGGACCACCTAACTAACGAAGAAATTAATTAAATTAAATTAAATTAAATTAGGTTAAATTAAAATAGATTAGGTTAAATTAAATTAAATTAAATTAAATTAAATTAAATTAAATTAAATTAAATTAAATCAAATTAAATTAAATTAAGAAAGAAATTCACTCCACGCAACATTTCACGTTTATTTATATGCTCAAACGAGGTCCATACATATAATACCAGGTTCTCTTCATCTCGTAACTACTATATTCAACAATCAAGATCAAATGAGCTCAAGACAGGGAGCTAAAATCTGGAATGGTATTCCAATTGAAATACGAAAACTATCTAAGAATTGTTTCAAGAAACAATTGGATATGATAATAACAAATGGATAAGATAACCATGTTGTTCGATTGTTCTGGAAACCGTTTTTTTCTCTCTTTCATATTCCATCTGATTGGCTGGAGCGCTGGTACATTACCTACATATCTAGATATAATAATTATGCCAGTTATACTGTGGTTCAATTCCCAGTTGAGACAGTTAAATAAGCATTCAAACATGTTGAAAAGTACACTATGTTCTTTTGATTATTATTCATGTAGTAAATAATGTACATGTATGTTGATAATCTTATATTTTTTTTATTTCTGCTAACATTCCATCGCTAAAATATTCAATCCAAATTTTAGATAGAATTACATTTTTCAACTGGAATTTAGTCCAGTTTCCAATTCAAACAAACTTTCATATTAGAACTGAAATAAAAATTTTATTGAAAATAATTATTTCATATGGGAATTCCAATTGGATCCAATGTGAAATTTAGCCAGTTTCCAATGAAATATTAATCGTTTACATGTATATATATTCAGAATAATGGGAAACTATTTGTTTCACTTGATGCATGCTTTGGCTTACCGAGGAAAAAGGCGTCTGGCACAAGTTACCGTGAGCCGTTAAGTGCAAACATGTACTTCTACAGTCAGGACAAAGTGGATAGATTTCTGTCCTCATATCCAAGCTCTTCTGGGGATTCTCAGCGTGGAAAGGTGAAAATAAAACTAGTTAATTTATAAAATATTTTTATAAATTAAGAGTTTTAATAATTGGTATAGTTTTCTTAAAATAGGAATGTAGTGATTTTAAGCAGGATCAGAAATCACATCTAAAGGAAGATTTGATGCGCTCGATGAAACTGCTGTATGTGGGTTAGGTTGCAAACATGGCTTTCCAATGAATTTCCTAAATTTAAAGGGCGGAGAAAGGTACAAATCAAATATTATATAATTAAAGTATATTGCAGATAGCGAATAGAAACTATTTATTTTCTCCCAGTCCGAAACTTTACCAAATCACGCTTTATGGTTGGCTTAGCTGCGGTTCCATACCAGAGTTGTACGGACACGTAAACCAGCCTGCAAGAAAACTAAAATCATAAATGCCAAAATATGAATTAATAATGGGAAAATAAACACGTTTTTTACTAAACCAGGAAACAGTTGCAGTCAGTCTTTACTCAACGGACCTCGGCCTGTCTGCTCGGTCAGTAAAGACTTCGGGCAAACGTTCCCTATTACAGACATACATGCAGTTTGGTAAAAACATATATGTATTTCTAGTTATTATGTATTCCTTTTATGCCGTTTGAATATTTACATTATACACTGTAGACTTGGATATGCAGTTTTCCTGCTAAGTGACTTGACGACCAAGAGGGGAAGTGGAATAACTATTCATTTCATGTACGATATATGTTGTCTGCTTGAACGTCATCTGAAGGTATAACATTTTTTTATACACACGTCAGATATATCATGCCAGATTGCCAGATGCATGCTATGTTTAATATGTTATGATGCATCATCCGTTTTCTAACTGTCTGATGGCCATAGGCTGCTTTGGACTTGACATTGTTTGTGAAACAGATAGCAGGACCATCGTGTGCATGGCGCGGTATGACGCGACACAAACGTTTGCCGTAATTACTCCACTCCACTCCACTCTACTCTACTCCACCCCACTCTACTCTACTCTACTCTACTCTACTCTACTCTACTCTACTCTACTCTACTCTACTCTACTCTACTCTACTCTACTCTACTCTACTCTACTCTACTCTACTCTACTCTACTCTACTCTACTCTACTCTACTCTACTCTACTCTACTCTACTCTACTCTACTCTACTCTACTCTACTCTACTCTACTCTACTCTACTCTACTCTACTCTACTCTACTCTACTCTACTCTACTCTACTCTACTCTACTCTACTCTACTCTACTCTACTCTACTCTACTCCACTCTACTCTACTCTAATATTGTGTAATCTTTTTTAGAAACAAAATAACACTAGCTTGCTTGATGCCATAAAACTAGCTTGTCCACAGTTTCATGTGTATGGGCATGGTGCAAAATGTCAGGTAACGATAATTTTGTTTTTTGTTTTGTTTTGTTTTGTTTTGTTTTGTTTTGTTTGGTTTTGTTTTGTTTTGTTTTGTTTTGTTTTGTTTGATGTTTAATAACTATTGCATGTGATAGCTATCTTTCTGGTTTATTTATATGCTTGTAGTTATTATACAGCCCAAGACGTCTGGAAGGGTGGGGAATGGTTGATGGTGAGGTTCTTGAGAGACTATGGTCATACCTGCGACTGTTTCGCAAGATGACGAAAGAAATGACCGCAAGTCATCGGGAAGATATTCTTTCTGACGCTCTTTATTTCTATTCAAAGAGACAAAAATCAAGAATAGGTGATTTTAACGAAACACATACGTGTAAACCTATGTATTGTATTGTTATGCATCAGCACACAACAATTACATTCAATTTGACAGTGTATTTGAACTTTTTTTCTTTCTTTGATCTATTTTCTATTATCCTTGTATAGTGTTATTATTGCATGTTCAAAGACAACGGTGTTTAGAACTACAGGAATCTGCGTTAATGGAAATCGACGATCTGCGCAAAAACTCACCGAGTAAATATTTTATATATATTCTATATATAAACTCTATACATTCATAAGTACTTAAGCCCGTTCATTTGAATTTTTCTTAGTCCCCATAACAGATGCAATGATCGCTCAGTGGAAGCAGCAAGAGAGCGATTATTTAAGGAAGTCCAAGCCAGACGAAGGTACATGTACTGTCTTTCAACTTTTGTTTCAACAGGAACCGTTATAACGTAATCCAGGACTTGTGACGCTATACTACTGCCAGTCTGCTTTTCAGTCTATTTGTTTTTATTTATCTTTTAGTTGATCTTGGTCCTCACAAATGGATATTACAATACTTTACCTTATTGCGACAATATTATTCTGCAAGGTAATGTTGGTCTGCAGCTCTAAAGTATTCCATCAGAAGCGTACATGTGCATATACATATACATATACATATACATATATATGTACACGGTACATGTACATGTACATATACATATATACTAATAAGCGTTTTTACTAATGATGATTGTGTATTATAAACTATGCAACTTTTCAGAATTACCGAGGATAAATCGTAAAAACCGTGAAGTATATTACGGAAAAAATTAGGGGGGAAAATAATTAGAGATTTCTCGTATTAATTTACTGCTATTGTAATGCATTACGTCTTATATAGAAACCAGTTATCGGAAGGGGTCGAAGGCAGCCAAGCTACTCACATAATGGTGGTCATGAATAGGTAAACCAGAAAATTTGCAAGGTTATCATAAAAGGCCAAACTATGGATATATGCGTGGTCAGGTTTTATTACCTATAGCTACGTTTCATAAATACATTTGTCTTTTTCATTTCATTTATCCTTTAGCCTTAACAATCGTTTACTCAAGTTTGAAAAAGAGCAAAACATCCAGACTAGATGGGCGCCAACAGACTCGCAGTATGCCTCAAGTTTAAAAACGCAAGAAGCTGTCAGAGCGAAGCAAACGTTGGATATGATACTGGTTTCTGGAAGAAGAAGGTGGTTTCTATTATCGTTAAAAAAGAAATATGCAGGTGAATTGATGTGCCATGTTCCAATTATCTTCCAAATTTAATTAATCAATTTTTAATATGGTGTATATTTACATTCACTTTTAAAGATGGACAGGCCCAGGCTAAACGTTTGTCCAAGAGTATAACGAAGGAAAGTGGAAATCTCAGAAAGCTTCTTAAAAAGTACAATTCGTCGGTTGATATCTTGCGCCAACACGGCTACGACCAGTTTTCTTCACTGAGTTGGGAACAAGCCAGTGATGTAAGCAGCAACATTTATGCCATCAACATACCAAATGAAGATTCCATCCCTGTGGCTATTAAGCGAGCTGCTATCGACGCATTTTCCCTCATCCAAAGATGCACAGAAGAAGAAGAAATATCTAAGCTGGAAATGAGCAATTGCATCGACGTCTTCTTCAGTCGGTGCAGGGAAATAGAATTTTACTTAGATACGCTGGGAAAAAAGGAGGACTTTTCTGATTGCGATCTCTTAAAAGGGCTGTACTCTCTGCAGAAAAAGGAACTAGATTTAGAGCGCTTTAACCTATTTACAGCTTGTAAAGTCTATGAAGATTCTATATCAGTCTCCCATGAAGCAAAATGTTACGTTGATTTACATTTCATCAAGTCTAATAGCGTATATGAAATAGATAGTGACGATGATTTTCTAGAAGACGGTTATGTTGAGGAAGAAGATTTGGAAGATGAATTTGAATGAAATGGACATTAGAAAATTTAAAAGTTTTGTAATATGCTGCATAATGCCTGTTTCACACCAGTGACATAAGCTGCGCACAAAATAATTTTATGGTAGATTAAACCGTCTTGCTCAGGACGAATTGGAGCTAAACTGACCACGAGTCCAACTTCCTGCACTTTTGCTTATGTATCAGTAGTACATGTGTTAATTCTTATCTCGCTAGTGTGAATCAGGCTTTTAAAAATCCTTTTGAACATTACATCATTCAAATTTCCAAAATTTAACGTCTCAGACAATGTTTTTGTAATAATTTAAATGCTAAACGTCGAACTATACCAGGATTTCACAGTCCTGGCCTTATTTATACTGATTATATCTACTGATTTATCTGATAACGCCAGGTTGCATTCTCCTAATGGGTGCGACGCGAAGAGTTTGTATTAGCAGGCTATGCAAGTGTTAACTGAATTGAAATTTAACAACCTGACATACTTGTGCATGAAAAGTTACAGTACGATAGATCGAATTTTGAGCAAAGATGTCAAACTCGATATTAGGTTTACTAATCTACTGCGAGTGACGTCCACACCGGGCAAGTAGTGAAAAAGGTCGTCTACTGCGAGTGACGTCCTAACCAGGTAAGTAGAGAAAAACTCTACTTGCATGCCCGGTATGGATGTCACTCGGAATAGCACCTAATATAATTTATCTTCACTCGAGTTCACCATCCCACAATGATTGATTGTAAAACTTGTAAATAATTCAAGAAGCAAAAACAAATGAATTTATTGTTTAATCAGTGCTTTGAAACCGGAGGAAAAGTACTAGTATTTTTTAAATCAAGTTAGACAGGTTTTCAAAAGCCCAAGAACTTTAAAATAATGTAAATTTGAGAATTTTTTACCAATCGACAATTATATTGCGCAAGATGCTTATCGTTGGAGTGTTTTTGATATTTTACGTTTGAGCAGTCAGTTAAAAAACTCGACGTCAGAATTTACTGGGAATCCAGAGTTGTCGTGCAATAAAAAGGTTCGCCATTTTAAAACGCACTAGGTATAACCACTAATTTTAATTCAGGGCTAAATCCCAACTGAATTCAATAATCCAATCAGAATGTTATAATAATCATATTGGCTGGAATAAAAAGTTTCAGCCAGTAGGAGAGCAATTGTTATCTGGCCCTTATTACGTCGAATTGGGCAATGGTAACCAGGCTGAAAAGAGTCTGCTCAATCTTTTCAGAAACTTTTGTCAGCAGGCTATAAATATATTTCATATATTTCATATATATATTTCATATAAGCTCATTGTTTGTCTACACTCTTTACGTTTCTCTCTGACGAAGGGCCTTCGCTCGAAACGTTAGATTCCTACGTTCTCTGTTTTGGCAGTATATCTAACCTAAGTTACTATATTTCGATTGTTACACCAATATAGCATAGATTTCCAAAATAACCCCGTTTCAAAAAGTGAGACGCATGTATCCAAATCGTCTGAAATTTTGCAGGCAAACTTCTTTTAATGACTTACATTGATGGTGAAAAAATCAATTGAAAATATTATATTGGACTATGTGACCAAAACTTGCTCAATTCTACGCTTTTAGACCATTATACCAATATAGCATAGATTTCCAAAATCACCCCGTTTCAAAAAGTGAGACGCATGTATCCAAATCGTCTGAAATTTTGCAGGAAAACTTCTTTTAATGACTTACATTGATGGTGAAAAAATCCATTGAAAATATTATATTGGACTATGTGACCAAAACTTGCTCAATTCTACGCTGTTAGACCATTATACCAATATAGCATAGATTTCCAAAATCACCCCGTTTCAAAAAAGTGAGACGCATGTATCCAAATCGTCTGAAATTTTGCAGGCAAACTTCTTTTAATGACTTACATTGATGGTGAAAAAATCAATTGAAAATATTATATTGGACTATGTGACCAAAACTTGCTCAATTCTACGCTGTTAGACCATTATACCAATATAGCATAGATTTCCAAAATCACCCCGTTTCAAAAAAGTGAGACGCATGTATCCAAATCGTCTGAAATTTTGCAGGCAAACTTCTTTTAATGACTTACATTGATGGTGAAAAAATCAATTGAAAATATTATATTGGACTATGTGACCAAAACTTGCTCAATTCTACACTGTCGTTAGACCATTATACCAATATAGCATAGATTTCCAAAATCACCCCGTTTCAAAAAGGTGAGACGCATGTATCCAAATCGTCTGAAATTTTGCAGGCAAACTTCTTTTAATGACTTACATTGATGGTGAAAAAATCAATTGAAAATATTATATTGGACTATGTGACCAAAACTTGCTCAATTCTACGCTGTTAGACCATTATACCAATATAGCATAGATTTCCAAAATCACCCCGTTTCAAAAAGGTGAGACGCATGTATCCAAATCGTCTGAAATTTTGCAGGCAAACTTCTTTTAATGACTTACATTGATGGTAAAAAAATCAATTGAAAATATTATATTGGACTATGTGACCAAAACTTGCTCAATTCTACGCTGTTAGACCATTATACCAATATAGCATAGATTTCCAAAATCACCCCGTTTAAAAAAGGTGAGACGCATGTATCCAAATCGTCTGAAATTTTGCAGGCAAACTTCTTTTAATGACTTACATTGATGGTGAAAAAATCAATTGAAAATATTATATTGGACTATGTGACCAAAAACTTGCTCAATTCTACGCTGTTAGACCATTATACCAATATAGCATAGATTTCCAAAATCAACCCGTTTCAAAAAGGTGAGACGCATGTATCCAAATCGTCTGAAATTTTGCAGGCAAACTTCTTTTAATGACTTACATTGATGGTGAAAAAATCAATTGAAAATATTATATTGGACTATGTGACCAAAACTTGCTCAATTCTACGCTGTTAGACCATTATACCAATATAGCATAGATTTCCAAAATCAACCCGTTTCAAAAAGGTGAGACGCATGTATCCAAATCGTCTGAAATTTTGCAGGCAAACTTCTTTTAATGACTTACATTGATGGTAAAAAAATCAATTGAAAATATTATATTGGACTATGTGACCAAAACTTGCTCAATTCTACGCTGTTAGACCATTATACCAATATAGCATAGATTTCCAAAATCACCCCGTTTCAAAAAGTGAGACGCATGTATCCAAATCGTATGAAATTTTACAACAATTCACCCAATGATTTGTTTGTAGGTAATGTCTGTTTGATTCAGGGCCGTAGGAAGATGTTTCAGGTTAGGGGCTTGTCGAGCGCAGAAGGCGCGGGAACCCTCTAGGGGTCTGGGGGCATGGCCCCGTAGAATTTTTTATTTCTCACTCTCTGAAATGCGATTTCCTGCATTTTGAGGTCAGTTTCACGAATATTATCATAAAACTCATGCTTTGATGTAGCAATTTTAGGGGGCTGAGCCCTACGGATAGTTTAACCCACAGTGCAATTAATCAATGTGTACGATTTGCGACAGACTGGTGAATTATTTCCCTCAAAAAAACTTACATGTATAAGTAAAATAACTGCGAGTTGGAATTGAACCAACTTTTTATAGTCAACCAGACGCAGTTTCATATATTTTTAAATGAAAAATAATTTTAATATGTAAATTATAAATAGCAATTAATCATCACAACTTTTCTTTACACGCAAACAGGCCTTTGGCCATGCCACAAAACTATTGACTTCAACCAGATCAGAATGTGTTGGAAAGTCATCCCATGGTTTAATGCAACCTCGTACCCAGGGTTTTTCTCTGCGCCCGCTGGAGAAAAGACCCTGGTAGGAACTGCTGACGATTTGCTGACGTTGCACCGAGCAAAAAATTTAATACGGGAGGGGATGTTCTTTTTGTTCTTTTTGTTATTTTGGTGAGTTCTGTCGTCTACGCCGGCTAATCTAGTTGTTATTAATAAAGACTGAAATGTTTAAAAATTTACAAGCTGTTCGAAAGAAACACTTTGAAAGTCAAAGATTTTTCGGACAAACAAAACTTGGCCCACAAACATTGAATTGGAAATACAAACAGGGTCTGTAACAGATCAATCAACAAGCAGTTTTGTATTCGAATTCGAAAGTCGCTTTTGCCGTGAAGTGCCGTGGCCGTGGAGGAAACATGCAGTTTTAGGCTTATAAGTTTAAAGATATTTTGAGCTAAGTTCTATTTTTTTGTTATAAACCCAAAATAAGCCTGTTGTGAACTTGAACATAAGATTGAAGTGATAAATATGTGTATCATCCGATATCCGGATGCCTTCGCATGCCTTGTTCCGGTTTGTCCTGGCAAATCTGCAACAGGTTGTTTGCACTTGTTGCAAGTTGTTTTGACAAGCCGGAACAATATTGTCGTTATTGCAGACCTGTAACAACTTGTTCCAACAACTTGCTGCAAGCTTGTTGTGAACAGTACCGCTTATTTTTGAACGTTTGTACTCCTCAGCATCAGTTTCATTCGTGGTTGGCTCTCTGAAAGTTCCAGTCTGATCACCCTTTTTAGTTGACAGTCCAGCGGACCAGTTCAGTTCCTTTTAAACAGTACGCACTTGCATGGATACTTGAAAGTAAATTAAAAATAGAAATGAACGGCCACTCCCGACACATTTGATCTTGAAATGTTGCCAACGACTGTTATCATTCCTCAAAACTGAAATGCAAATCCACTGAGAACATCTTCCAAACGGTGAACGTATGATGATTTAACACGAACCAGAGCCATATTTCAGTCACATGTCATGTCTCGATCAAAACCGATAGACTTTTATCCGTGAAATCGTGGATCCCGGTCTGTTTCAACTTTCAAACTGTGAAAAATAAAATTTAGCCAACGGTCGTCCATGGTGACGCAAGTTTGTTTTCGTAATCTCATTCTGATTGGCTCTCTGAGCATAAGATGATGCAAGCTCATCACTTCCTGTTTTTAGTGCTCGAAGCTCCGAACTTTATTTACAAAGATTTTTCGGACAAACAAAACTTGGCCCAGAAGCATTAAATTGGAAATACAAACAGGGTCTGTAACAGATCAGTCTCACAAGCAGTTTTGTATTCGAATTCGAAAGTCGTTTTTGCCGTGAAGTGCCGTGGCCGTGGAGGAAACAGTTTTACGCTTAAAGCTAAGAACTTGAACATAAGATTGAAGTGATAAATATGTTGTGCATTATGATCGTATTAACGTTCCTATAGCTTTGATAAGTCGATATCCTTCAAAATTTTGCAAAGTGAATTAGTGATGTCTCGACATGCCTGGCCGCTATGGTTGTCTTCGTAGTGTGTTGTGATATCAGAAGCCGATGTTGTGCCGTCTTTCTCCTGAACATTTATAGTTTGAATAAATAGCAAAAATTAGCTTAGCTGCAATTGTTCTTCATTATTGTTTATTTTTTTCTTTGTTTCAAACACTTTTCCGTTCACAAAAAAACGTTTTGAAGTTTTACCCCACACAAAGACGTAAGATATAAAATACTAAATAAATATTCGCTGTCTCTGTCTCTCTCTCTGTCTCTCTCTCTGTCTCTCTCTCTGTCTCTCTCTCTGTCTCTCTCTCTGTCTCTCTCTCTGTCTCTCTCTCTGTCTCTCTCTCTGTCTCTCTCTCTGTCTCTCTCTCTGTCTCTCTCTCTGTCTCTCTCTCTCTCTCTGTCTCTCTCTCTCTGTCTCTCTCTCTCTGTCTCTCTCTCTCTGTCTCTCTCTCTCTGTCTCTCTCTCTCTGTCTCTCTCTCTGTCTCTCTCTCTGTCTCTCTCTCTGTCTCTCTCTCTGTCTCTCTCTCTGTCTCTCTCTCTGTCTCTCTCTCTGTCTCTCTCTCTGTCTCTCTCTCTGTCTCTCTCTCTGTCTCTCTCTCTGTCTCTCTCTCTGTCTCTCTCTCTGTCTCTCTCTCTGTCTCTCTCTCTGTCTCTCTCTCTGTCTCTCTCTCTGTCTCTCTCTCTGTCTCTCTCTCTGTCTCTCTCTCTGTCTCTCTCTCTGTCTCTCTCTCTGTCTCTCTCTCTGTCTCTCTCTCTGTCTCTCTCTCTGTCTCTCTCTCTGTCTCTCTCTCTGTCTCTCTCTCTGTCTCTCTCTCTGTCTCTCTCTCTGTCTCTCTCTCTGTCTCTCTCTCTGTCTCTCTCTCTGTCTCTCTCTCTGTCTCTCTCTCTGTCTCTCTCTCTGTCTCTCTCTCTGTCTCTCTCTCTGTCTCTCTCTCTGTCTCTCTCTCTGTCTCTCTCTCTGTCTCTCTCTCTGTCTCTCTCTCTGTCTCTCTCTCTGTCTCTCTCTCTGTCTCTCTCTCTGTCTCTCTCTCTGTCTCTCTCTCTGTCTCTCTCTCTGTCTCTCTCTCTGTCTCTCTCTCTGTCTCTCTCTCTGTCTCTCTCTCTGTCTCTCTCTGTCTCTCTCTTAACATAACTAGTTTATTATATCATATTGACGAATTACGTACATGGATAGAATTCCAAAACATTGATATCCTTGCAATTAATGAAAGTAGATTAGACTCCACAATACCAAATGAATGCGTTGCACTAAAACATTATAATATTGTTCGGAAAGACAGAAACCGCAATGGTGGTGGAGTTGCGATCTATATTCGTAAAACAATTAATTTTGTAAACAAATCTGAGTCAATCCCAAAAGGGTTAGAAGCTGTGTGTGTTGATATAATCAAGCCCAATTCCAAGCCGTTTACCGTTCTATCTTGCTACAGACCTCCTAATGGAGATAGTGATGAATTTTACAATAGCCTAAAAGCTATTACTGCTAAAGTTGATAACGACGGTAAAGAGTTGATTATTTTGGGTGACCTAAACACCAATCTTCTATCTACAGAGAACAATAAGTCCAAACGCTTGTTTGAAGGGCTCACTGAATTATATCAACTCAAGCAGTTAATCGCTGAACCTACACGAATTACTGAAACTAGCAGTAGCCTAATTGATGTAATACTAACGAATATGCCAAACCGAATTGTCTGCAGCGGTGTCCTTCCCTTAGGTATTAGTGACCACTGTTTAATATTTGCAATCAGGAAAATAGCAATCCAAGCCACAAAGAAACACAAAATAGTGCAATCGAGAAACTTTAAAAACTTTCAAGCTGAAAGTTTTAGAGCTGATCTAAGCTCCATGCCATGGGACAGTATAAAAGGATTCGATAATCCAAATGACATGTGGCAAGCTTGGAAAAATATGTTTCTCGCAGTGGTTGATAAACATGCACCACTTAAAACGAGAAGAATAAGAAATAAAAAATCGCCATGGTTAAACTCAGAAATTAAACAACAAATGATTGCACGTGACAAACTAAAAGCTCTTGCCATCAAAACAGATAGCCCCCAAAAATGGGCGGATTATAAAAATGCAAAAAATATGCTAAATAATGCAATTAAAAAAACAAAATCGACATATTTCCTCAACCGTTTTAAAGAATTAGCAGGTCAACCAAAGGAAATTTGGAAAACAATAAACGAAGCTATGTCACGAAATGGCAAAGCAGAGCATAATATTCAGACTGTAACTACTAAGTCAGGTACCTACACTAATCCAGCTGACATAGCTGAGTTGTTTAACGAGCATTTCATTGAAATTGGTCCAAGCTTAGCCGCTGAATTACCAGCCTCCTCTAAAAGATTCGATGAATACATTACACCAACAAAGAGCACATTTACCTTAAACCAAATTTCCGTAGCAGATGTTCAACTGCTGCTTAAAAACAGACAAAGCGACAGGCCTTGATAAGATCCCCTGTCGTTTGGTCAAAGAGGCCACTCGGGTAATAGCAGTGTCGCTCTGTTATATTTTTAATAAATCTATAAGTTCAGGGGTTTTC